>JBBDGP010000562.1:925000-1325000 GCA_037952835.1 Lithobates septentrionalis
TTGGATAAAGGCCCTGACTGGGTTGGAGGTCACAAGCTCCATTAGCTTGCTATTTGGTAAGCTTGCATTTCTTATGGTGGTCACATTTTTGATGCGGTGGTGCATTTGTCGCGGAGTTACTTTTTCATTTTTTCTTTGAACACTTTTTTTTTGCACACTTGATTTATGAATTTGAACTGGTATCACAAAGGGAGGAATCAATTTATACCTTCCCATCCAAGGACTGTTTATTTACATGTTTCACCTTTATGATTGTTTATATTCAATTTTTATACACATATCTTTGATACACAATCAATTTATGTATATATATATATATATATATATTTTTTTTTTTTTTCTTTTCTTTTTTTCTTTTTAATTCCTCAGCATTTGGTTTGATCAGTTGATTTCATCACTAGTTTGACTACTCATTATTGTTATATTTTATATATATTTTTGTGTCAATATACCTTCTAGTTATTTGTTTCATTATTTAGCACCAGTGGTATTCACTTATCACTCATCCCTTATCTTTAGCGCTGCTACATTTCCCTTTCTATTTACCATTTGTGTGTATTCCACTTCTCGCAGCTGTTTCCTATCTTTTTTTGCTTTTTTGATATTGCGCGGTATTTCACTTTTTCACTTTTAACCCTATTGAGGTACTCCTGATGAAAGCAAGAATTGGCCTTGCTGTCAAAAATTGAAATGATATGCACCTGTAAACCACTTCAGTCCCGGAAGGATTTACCCCCTTAATGACCAGGCCATTTTTTGTGATTTTAACTGACATTTGCGCGGCCTTGCAAAGTTGTACCCAAACACAATTGATGTCCTTTTTTCCCACAAATAGAGACACCTTTTGATGAAATTTGTTCACCTCTGCATTTTTTTTGTGCTATAAACAAAAAAAGAGCTACAATGTAAAAAAAACAAACAAACAACATGTTTTACTTTCTGCTATAATACACATCTAAAAAAAAAAAAAAAAAAAATTCTTCAATTTTCTTCATCAGTTTAGGCCAATATGTATTCTGCTACATATTTTTGGTAAATAGAAATCACAATAAGCGTATATTGACTGGTTTGCACAAAAGTTATAGCGTCTACAAAATAGGGGATAGATTTAGGAACTTTACTTTTTTTATTGTTTTTACTGGTTACTTTATAATGGTGGTGATCTGCGATTTTTAGCGGGACTGTGACATTGCGGCAGACAAATCTGACCCTAAGTGACACTTTTTGGGGACCAGTGACACCAATACAGTGATCAGTGCTAAAAAAAAAACACTTATCAATGACACTGCCAGGGAAGGGGTTAACACTATAGGGCGATCAAGGAGTTAACTGTGTTCCCTGGTTGTGTTCTAACTGTGTTGGGAATGAGCTCACTGGGACAACACAGAGATCACTGTTCCCGATTACTAGGAACATCTGATCTCAGAGTTGTCCCCTGTCAGAATGGGGATCCGCCTTGTTTACATAGGCAGATCCCCGTTCTGCCTCTCTGTACTGCAAACACAAGTGGCCAGCAGACATTGAGTCTGCTGGACCCACACTTGCACCCCACCGGCGTGCAGCGGGCATGCACGCCTGTTCACACTCTCGCACGGACCGATATACAAGTATGTTGGTTTGCACAGCCAAGACACCTTGCTGCATTATATCTGCAGAAGGCAGTCGGCAAGTGGTTAAAAAGGTGTGGAAAAATTGGTCTTTGGGTGTTAATTGTGCCCATGAAACCTACACCAAAAAAATTCTTCCACATGAAATCAACACCCACAACGCTAGGCAGCATAGAAGTCCTGCAGAGATTCCACATGCCAAAAACACTTAATCAGCGACATCGTCATCAGGGGCTTCATAGCTCCTGGTCCAGGGCTGATTCATCTTGATAAATGTCAAACGGTCCACTGAGTCAACGCATTATATTATCAGTAACAAAACCTCCACCAGCACTGACTGCCATTTGGAAAGCACGCTGGATGCAGGGCAGCCCAGCAGCACAATTGCATACTGGGCAAGTTCTGGCCAGTGGTCTATTCTCATGACCCATTAAGCCAGTGGATTGTCGACTAGAAAGATCTTCCATCTCTGTTTTGGCCCCTAGATAATTGTCCACCATGTGATGCAGACACTGCTGATGGGATGTGGAAGCTGACAACCCTGGCAGCAAGGACTAAAAAAATTGTGTAATGCATCACTTAGGCGGACGCCTTCTCCACTGCTCCTCTCTTGACCAACAGAAGCCTCAAAACTATGTTTTCTACCACATTGTACCCTACCATAGTCTGGAAAAGTGTTAGATAAACTCCTCTTTAAGGTGTCCTCAAGAGATTTTATCTTCTGCACATACTGTGGAAACGGGATGAGTTCTGAGACTTTCCCCTTGTAACGGTGGTCAAGAAGGGTTGCCAACCAATAGTGATCCTTCTCCTTTATGCTACGTATTCTTGGGTCCTTTCACAGGCTTTGAAGCACGAGGGAGCCCATGCACCGCAAATTTGCGGAGGCATATGAAGCAGACTCCTCTGGGTCACTGAGCATTATAGTATCTGGAACTGCCTCCTCCCAGCCACATACTACTCCCAAGGGTTCTGGGGATGGAAAACTATCTCTTCCTGTTTAACTTATGTCTTCCTCTGCTTCAATGCCTCCAAAATTGCCAGAATCCTCCTCCTCCTCCCTCTCCTCTTGTGTGTTCTGTGGCTTAGGAACAATGGTGTCTGCATAAAGTGGGCTTTGAGAGGAAAGGAAGTCCTCCTTCCTCCCGCTGCTCTGCCTCAAGTGCCCTATCCATAATGCCACACAGAGTCTGCTCCAGCAGGAACACAACAGGGATGGTGCCAGTGATGCATAAATTGTCACGGCTCACTATCCTTGTGGCCTCCTCAAATGGTGATAGTACAGTGCATGCATATTTTATCAGCAGCCATTGGCGTGTGGAAAAAAAGAAGAGGCCATCCTTAGCCTCTCGTTATGCCAAACTCACACAGGTACTCATTGACGGTCCTCTGCTGCATGTGCAGCCACTGCAGCATTGCCAAAGTTGGGCTCCACCTGGTGGCCAATCAGGTGGTTTATAGGCAGGTGGAATTCCCACTGAATTTCAGCCAACTAAGCACTGGCTGTGTATGACAATCTGAAATGGCTACAGACTCTTCTGGCCTGCTTTAGCAGCTTTTCCAACCCTAGGTTCCTATTTATGAAATGCTGCACCACCAAATTGTGGACATGTGCCAGACATGACACATGTGTCAACTTTCCCTGTCTAAGGGCAGACAGGAGGTTTGTGCGATTATCGCAGACCGCCATTCCTGGCTCCTGCTGATGTGGCGTGAACAACCTCTGGGCCTTCCCCTTCAGAGCTCCAAGAATCTCTGCTCCGGTGTGGTTCCTGTCCCCTAGACACACCAGCTGAAGCACTGTATGGCACCTTTTAGATTACTCATTGAATAGCCCCTTGAACGCTTAGGGGGTACTTGTGGTTCATAGGACAATTCAGCAGAGGAGGGCATGGAGGAGGAGGAGGAGGAGGAGGAAGGTGTAGAGCTGACAAATCTGGCATCATCACCACTAGCTGTATGGCAATGTGGGGGCACAACAAGCTGTAGCACTGAGCCCTGTCCTGCATCCTTCCGAGTTACAAGCAGAGTTACCCTATGTGCGTTGAATGAAATATATCATCCCTGACCATGCTTGCTGGACCACTTGTCAGCAGTAACATGGACTTTGCGGCTGACTGCCTTGCCCAATGATGCCACAACATTACCTTCCACGTGATGGTACAGAGCTGGAATGGCCTTACGTGAAAAGAAAAAGTGACTGGGAACCTGCCATTGTGGTACAGCACATTCTGCAAATGCCCTGTCTGGACCATGTCCACCTTTGCCTGTGGACACATACGCTGCTGGACCCCTCAAAGTTCCATGGGAACGTCTGCCTCTCTTTTCATCCCAGGCATGATAGGGGGTGCTTATTACCAAAATGTAATAAAGATGTGTAAAGGTGTACGTGGATGGACTTTATTCAATGAAAAGTGGTGTTTGGTGCACTTTAACTTGAGTACTCACTACACAGACACACGCTTCTGATACACTATAATATACTGCAAGAAAACTGCACTGACCCACTGCAATATACTGTGTTAAACGGTCACTACGCTCACACTGGTTGAACTATCACTAGTTTCACACTAAAGTGACACTAAAGTAAAAATGAATGGTCACTCACTACACTCACACTGACTGAACTATCACTAGATTCACACTAAAGTAAAAATGAATGGTCACTCACTACACTCACACTGACTGAACTATCACTAGATTCACACTAATGTAAAAGTGAATGGTGGTCACTACACTCACACTGACCTATCACTAGATTCACACTAAAGTGACACTAAAGTAAAAATTAGTAGTCACTCACACTGACTGAACTATCACTAGATTCACACTAATGTAAAGGTTAATGGTGATCACTACGCTCACGCTGACTGAACTATCACTAGATTCACCCTAATGTAAAGGTGAATGGTGGTCACTAAACTCACATTGACTGAACTATCACTAGATTCACGCTAATGTAAAGGTAAATGGTGGTCACCACACTCACACTGACTGAACTATCACTAGATTCACCCAAATGTAAAGGTGAATGGTGGTCACTACTCACACTGACTGAACTATCACTAGATTCACACTAATGTAAAGGTCAGTGCTATGTTAATAGCATCATAGGCCCCCAGGAAATACAGTGCACTGGGGCCCTGTCTGCACAATTACGCACGAGAATAAAAATGCAAATTATCAATAAGGCTATATTTATTGGTACTTCCAACAAAATCAGTGTTTAAACAAGGAGCTGGCAAAGGTAATAAAAAAAACAGTACCCTAGGACCTTTGAAATATAAAAAAAACAGTGCCTCAGGACCAGAATAACCATACAAATTATAATCTGAGCACAATCTACTTTAGACCTACTAACAACTATAGATCTATATAGCGAATGTTTGATAAAGATTGATTGGTTCGTTTACGTAGGCCCTCATAATTACATAGTTTTGATCAATCTAAAACTGTATAAAAACAGTACAGTAGGATTGCAAAAATGTATGGAGCATCCTATCAAAGTAATAAACCAATAGAGGGGATTGGGATGGAGAAGGAGGCTGCTGTGACCAGGAAGTTGTTTGCAGGAGAAAAGTGCACTAATATTCAGGGATCCTGGAGGCTGGATCACTGGACAGAAGAACAGAAATGTCAAGAATCAGGGGGTTTTTTGTAACTTACCCACTCTTGCCACTGCCACACTATTTGCCCAGTAAAACAACTCCTTTATTTCTTGATTCACCTACCGTTTCCTGTGGCAGAGGCAGGCAAAATATCTGACCGCGGTGCGGCAGTGATGGGAGTTGTAGCACGCGGTAGGCTGGCTGCGCTGCTCTCCTCAGAGTGACTGACTCCACCCCCTGGGAGCAGGGAGCTTGAGCACACAGCCGCGGACTACAACACCCATAAGCAACAGCGGCAGACGTCTCACGCGGCATCACCTAACAGACTGACAGTCAGTCAATAGTGAGTCATGATTCAATGGGCGGAAACTCGGACAGCCGCGGCGCCCGCCGGTGGCCATTGTTTTGGTTGTAAAAACAGACAGTACAGTACTTAACTTGGGGGGGCACACAGTAAAATTGGGGGACATGGCCCCCTCAGGCCCCACCCTGGTGACGCCATTGAGCACTGGCACAATGCGGCAGCAAACTTTGTGACATCTGAATGATCAGGGCTCAAAATTTCAAGTCCTGAGCTACTAGCCAGGCCTCAAGGGTTACTCGCCACCAGTTGCCCCACCCAACCCCTACCATGCCCTGCCCCTAATCCAACCCCTAATCCCACCCCTAAACATGCCCTCATAAATTATCTCATGAAATGACACTTAAATGTTTTATGCAGAATTACATTATAAAAATAGATATTAACAACTGTATCTGTGTCCCCAATGCAGCCTGTGTCCCCAATGCAGCCTGTGTCCCCATTGCAGCCTGAGTCCGCCAGTGCAGCCTGTGTCCGCCAGTGCAGCCTGAATCACCAATGCAACCTGTGCCTGCCAGTGCAGCCTGTGTCACCAGTGCAGCCTGTGTCCACCAATGCAGCCTGTGTCACCAGTGCAGCTCTGTGTCCGCCAGTGCAGCCTGTGTCACCAATGCAGGCTGTGTCCGCCAGTGCAGGCTGTGTCCCCAATGCAGCTCTGTGTCCCCAATGCAGCCATGTGTCCCCATTGCAGCCATGTGTCCCCAATGCAGCCCTGTGTCCCCAATGCAGCTCTGTGTCCCCAATGCAGCTTTGTGTCCCCATTGCAGCTCTGTGTCCCTATTGCAGCCATGTGTCCCCAATGCAGCTCTGTGTCCCCATTGCAGCTCTGTGTCTCCATTGCAGCCATGTGTCCCCATTGCAGCCATGTGTCCCCAATGCAGTCCTGTGTCCCCAATGCAGCCCTGTGTCCCCAATGCAGCCCTGTGTCCCCAATGCAGCTCTGTGTCCCCATTGCAGCTCTGTGTCTCCATTGCAGCCATGTGTCCCCATTGCAGCCATGTGTCCCCAATGCAGCCCTGTGTCCCCAATGCAGCCCTGTGTCCCCAATGCAGCTCTGTGTCCCCATTGCAGCTCTGTGTGGTCGTTTGGTGAGCCGAAAAAAGTGTTGAATGCTCAATAATTCGGGTGTTCTTTGAATGAGGGAACAGCCAATGTTTGGCCTGAACTCATGCTCGGGCCAAACCGTTCGCTCATCCCTAATTAGCAGTAATCGGCATGGGTTTGTGAAAGGTCGCTCTTGCCAAACCAACCTATTAACATTCTGCGAGGAAGTGCGCTGCCATCTGGACAGGGGTAGGCGTGGTGTATCTGGATTTTGCAAAAGCATTTGATACAATCCCCCAGAAACACTTAATCTACAAACTGAAGTCGGTGGGTATAGACCATAGGGTTTGTTCTTGGATAGAAACCTGGCTTTGGGGGTGTGTACAAAGGATGGTGTTAAATAGCGTGCACTCAGAGGTGTCTAGAGTGGTTAGTGGCGTCCCCCAAGGCTCTGTTCTGGGACTAATTCTTTTAAATTTATTTATAAAAGATATAGAGGATGGGATATATAGCTTGATCTCAGTGTTTGCTGATAACACAAAAATAAATAGGGCAATAACATCACAGCAGGATATAGAAACTTTACAAGAGGACCTGAATAAATTAATGGAGTGGGCTACTAGATGGCAAATTAATTCTAACATTGGTAAATGTAAGGTAATGAACTTAGGGGGTAAAAATATACAGTAAATGCAAACAAAAGGAAAAGGGGGTTGGGGTAAGGATACCCCTGGGATTTTTAAGGTGCTTTTCAAACTTTTTGGGAAAGTCAGTAGAGAAGTATATTAACCTCAAAGAAAGGAAAAAGATCAACTGTATGCAAATTGCCAAACTGACTAATAGATTTCTTGATTAATATCTTTAATGATTAAGAGTAATAACAAAACACATCATCTAAGAACGTGCACAATTTTAAACAAACATGATCAAATAGTGACATAATTAAAATTTGAAACCACTTTGCGATACCAATCTCAACATGTTTCGCTCAATATCTGAGCTTCATCAGGAGTTTTTTGGTACAGGTGTGGCATACTAAAATAAAACAAAAGAAGAGACAAAAACAAAAATAAATACAATGCTTACAAAACACTTATAAGATATTAATTTATCAGAAAAATCGAATTCAATTAAGTATTGCTAGAGAAGCATCAACTAGTGTACATATATTTGCATACAGACAAAATACATGGGTAGATTGTCACATATAACCTACAAGTCTATACTCATAATAATCTGGTCAAAATAAGTAAAGAAATAGGAATTCATTAAATACTGTGCATTCGTTCGTTTCCAGGTCCACAAAGGGAAGGAACACCCATGTGGATCTAGGGACAGTAGAACAACATGAAAGAAATCAAAGAAGTAGGGGTTTGCTTACCCAAGCCAAAACAGATTTAAAGGTGAATAGTAGACACATAAGTGGTAAACGTATATACAGTGCCGTGGCTCAAATGCCAATCAAAAGGATGCGTCTCACCCGTCTAGGGCCTCCCAAACCGTTTAATTGGTCCACAGAGGGGCCCAAGCATAGAGTAACTGAAATAAAATAATTAACAGAAGAATAAAAAGATATTTCTTTTCACGAAGATTGATGTTCAAGATAATTTTTGACAAACCAAGTCCATCTCCCAATGACCAGTCTCTTAGGGACCCCGCTTGGCGTGATATGACCATTGCAGATATAAAAGCCTTAGAGGAGTTGATGGAGCTGTGGGAGGAGGGTGGTCTTGAGGAGAGTGATCTAATGGAGGCGGATTCTCTCTTGACCGGCCCAGACCCCCCTCCTCCCCCACCCCCATCCTCCTCAGCTTCCCTTCTACCACGTCCTCCATCCAAACCTAGGGAATACAAGCCGAAATCTCGCACTTTCCCGACCCTTCAGGGTAACCCCAATGTTTGGGCATTCACTAAACAAGTTACTAATGAAATCTCTCAAACCAAATGGAAGAATACATCCAGATCAAACCTATCTGCTTCCCAACTAGAGGCCCTTAAACTCCTACAGAACAACAACGATATAGTGATCAAACCGTCTGATAAAGGCGGGAATTTGGTCATCATGGACAAAGCCCACTATGAGACCATGGTTGCGGCCATAGTTAGGAATAACCAGTGGTATCGTAAGGTTTCCCCCAGCCACCTAACCCTGATAACTACTCGATATAAGCACTTGATAGGCTCGGCCTACCATAAAGGTTTGATCACAAAAAACACTTACGAATTCCTCAATGTAGGTGCACCACGTACTCCAACTCTGTATGCCCTTCCAAAAATACATAAAAACCCTAAAATGCCTCCCGGCAGACCAATTGTGTCGGGAAATGGGTCCCTTACGGAGATGGCAAGTAAATTAGTGGATGACTTTCTGAGGCCCCATGTGGAGGGCCTGACGTCCTATCTTCAGGACACGGGGGATCTCCTCCGCGTGTTGGATGGGGTTGCTATACCCCCGGGCTTTTGGCTAGTGGCTCTTGATGTGGAAGCCCTCTACAATTCTATCCCTCATGAACTGGGGGTGGAAGTTGTGGGGGGCTTCCTATCTGAGGATCCGGATGCCTCGGTATTTAATGAATTCCTATTTCTTTACTTATTTTGACCAGATTATTATGAGTATAGACTTGTAGGTTATATGTGACAATCTACCCATGTATTTTGTCTGTATGCAAATATATGTACACTAGTTGATGCTTCTCTAGCAATACTTAATTGAATTCGATTTTTCTGATAAATTAATATCTTATAAGTGTTTTGTAAGCATTGTATTTATTTTTGTTTTTGTCTCTTCTTTTGTTTTATTTTAGTATGCCACACCTGTACCAAAAAACTCCTGATGAAGCTCAGATATTGAGCGAAACATGTTGAGATTGGTATCGCAAAGTGGTTTCAAATTTTAATTATGTCACTATTTGATCATGTTTGTTTAAAATTGTGCACGTTCTTAGATGATGTGTTTTGTTATTACTCTTAATCATTAAAGATATTAATCAAGAAATCTATTAGTCAGTTTGGCAATTTGCATACAGTTGATCTTTTTCCTTTCTTTGAGGTTAATATACTTCTCTACTGACTTTCCCAAAAAGTTTGAAAAGCACCTTAAAAATCCCAGGGGTATCCTTACCCCAACCCCCTTTTCCTTTTGTATTTATTTACCAGGGATGTGGTGCTAATGGGTTAACTGTCCCTGCCCTCTAACAAATATACAGTAAATGCAAGTTACTTACTAGGAGGAGAACCCCAAGGGGATTCCAGAATGGGGTCCTTGTAGAAGACAGACTGAGTATTAGCATGCAGTGTAAAGCTGCAGCTAGCAAAGCCAGCAGAATATTGGCATGCATTAAAAAGGGAATTTACTCCAGAGATAAAATGAAAATCCTGCCATAAAGATATACCAGTGTATATTGTAGCGCCTATACCCTTAGTAAGATTGTGTTCAGTCAATGCGATTGAAAATTATCTACAGTGTCCTGAAATCCTCACTTAATACTCCTCAGTGGTGAATAAAAACAAATAAATCACATTGTCAGTGACAAAAGACTAATACAGCTTAGCAATACCAAATATACATAATCAACATGACTGTTGTATTCCTCAATGTCCTCATAAGGTGATAATAATGTTCAGTAGGGATGAGCTTCGTGTTCGAGTAGAACCCATGTTCGACTCGAACATCGTCTGTTCGCCCGTTCGCCGAATTGCGAACGATATGGGACGTTCGCGCCAAATTCGTGTGGCGCGTCACGGCCCATAATTCACTGCGGCATCGCAGTGCATTGCTGGCTTATGATTGGCCAAGCATGCACTATGACCCGCATGCTTGGCCAATCACAGCGCCGTCTGAACAGAGAGCCGTAATTGGCCAAAGCCAAGGAGGCTTTGGCCAATTATGGCTCAGGGGATTTAGTACACGCCCCACACTATATAAAGCCACCTGCACGGCGGCCCTGTGTAGTGTGTGTTCCGGCGTTCATTGAGAGAGAGAGAGAGACAGACAGTGACATTTGATTTGAGTTAGATAGATTAGGCAGAACAGTCAGTCAGTTAGCTGCACTTACAGTGTATTGTGTATATATATGCATCCCAGGTGTTGCATATATATATACACTGTATTCAGTTTAGCTAGATCCGTTCCTGTTATCTTCCTACTGACAGGCAGGCTTGTCTTGTTACAGTATTTACAGCTACCTGAAGAAAATTACTGGTGTTCTTTTGATCCTATTAGTACCACAGTCAGGCAGATAGACTATTTACAGTTAGTGCAGTGCGTCCTGCTCACAGTGTTCAGCTAGATCCGTTCCTGTTATCTTCTTACTAACAGGCAGGCTTGTCTTGTCACAGTATATACAGCTACCTGAAGAAAATTGCTGGTGTTCTTTTGATACTATTAGTACCACAGTCAGGCAGCTAGACTATTTACAGTTAGTGCAGTGCGTCCTGCTCACAGTGTTCAGCTAGATCCGTTCCTGTTATCTTCTTACTGACAGGCAGGCTTGTCTTGTTACAGTATATACAGCTACCTGAAGAAAATTACTGGTGTTCTTTTGATCCTATTAGTACCACAGTCAGGCAGCTAGACTATTTACAGTTAGTGCAGTGCGTCCTGCTCACAGTGTTCAGCTAAAACTAGAAGTTAGTGGGGTGCGTCCTGCTCACAGTGTTCAGCTAAACCTACAAGTTAATGGGGTGCGTCCTGCTCACAGTGTTCAGCTAAACCTACACGTTAGTGGGGTGCGTCCTGCTCACAGTGTTCAGCTAGATCTGTTCCTGTTATCTTCTTACTGACAGGCAGGCTTGTCTTGTTACAGTATTTACAGCTACCTGAAGAAAATTACTGGTGTTCTTTTGATTCTATTAGTACCACAGTCAGGCAGCTAGACTATTTACAGTTAGTGCAGTGCGTCCTGCTCACAGTGTTCAGCTAAACCTACAGTTAGTGCAGTGCGTCCTGCTCACAGTGTTCAGCTAAACCTACAAGTTAGTGGGGTGTGTCCTGCTCACAGTGTTCAGCTAAACCTACAAGTTAGTGTGGTGCGTCCACCTCACAGTGTTCAGCTAAACCTACAAGTTAGTGGGGTGCGTCCTGCTCACAGTGTTCAGCTAGATCCGTTCCTGTTATCTTCTTACTGACAGGCAGGCTTGTCTTGTTACAGTATATACAGCTACCTGAAGAAAATTACTGGTGTTCTTTTGATCCTATTAGTACCACAGTCAGGCAGCTAGACTATTTACAGTTAGTGCAGTGCGTCCTGCTCACAGTGTTCAGCTAAAACTAGAAGTTAGTGGGGTGCGTCCTGCTCACAGTGTTCAGCTAAACCTACAAGTTAGTGGGGTGCGTCCTGCTCACAGTGTTCAGCTAAACCTACAAGTTAGTGGGGTGCGTCCTGCTCACAGTGTTCAGCTAAACCTACAAGTTAGTGTGGTGCGTCCACCTCACAGTGTTCAGCTAAACCTACAAGTTAGTAGGGTGCATCCTGCTCACAGTGTTCAGCTAAACCTACAAGTTAGTGGGGTGCGTCCACCTCACAGTGTTCAGCTAAACCTACAAGTTAGTGGGGTGCGTCCTGCTCACAGTGTTCAGCTAGATCCGTTCCTGTTATCTTCTTACTGACAGGCAGGCTTGTCTTGTTACAGTATTTAAAGCTACCTAAAGAAAATTGCTGGTGTTCTTTTGATCCTATTAGTACCACAGTCAGGCAGCTAGACTATTTACAGTTAGTGCAGTGCGTCCTGCTCACAGTGTTCAGCTAAACCTACAAGTTAGTGGGGTGTGTCCACCTCACAGTGTTCAGCTAAAGCTACCTGTAGAAGGTTGGTGGTGTTCTCATACTACAGGCAAGCAGTTGATTTTGCTAGCTGCAGTATCAGTACATATATATATATATATATATATATATATATATATATATATATATATATATATCCCAGCTTAGTGCAGCTACAGGCCATTAGTATGTCTGGAAGGCCAAGAAGGAGAGGCAGACAGTCACAAGCCAATAAGAGAGGGCAAGCAGGCTCTGTGTCTAGTGCTGGTCGTGGAGACGGTGCATCCTCATCAGCACGTGGCCATGGGACACGCTTGGCCTTTTTTTCGGCAGCTGGCCGTGTTGAGCCGCAACATGCGGAAGACTTGGTCAAGTGGATGACCAAGCCGTCCTCATCCTCCTCATCCTCTCTCACCGATGCCCAGGGTACTTTGTCTGGCAAAGCAGCGGCCTCTTCCCTCGGCTCAATGTCATCAGTGACTCCTTCCCTAGCCCCACCATGTCCTCCTAAGGAGTCCCTCGAACTGTTTGACCACAGTGTTGGGTACATGCTCCAGGAGGATGCCCAGCGTTTGGAAGGCTCTGATGATGATACTGAGCTCAATGAAGGCAGTAACATGAGCACGGACAGAGGGGGTGCCCAAGAAGGACAGCAATCTGGCAGTCATGCTCCCCCTGCTGCAGCATACTGCCAGGTTTGCTCCAGTGATGAGGAGGGAGGGGATGATGAGGTCACTGACTCAACGTGGGTGCCTGATAGGAGAGAGGAGGAGGAGGAGGCGGCACATCACCAACGAGGCAGGATGCCCTCCAGGGGCCAGCCTAAGGGCAGCACATTGACTGCATCACACCCCAAAGCTCCACATGTGCAGGGCGCTGCAGTCTCTGCGCGTTATTCAAAAAGTTCTTTGGTGTGGGCCTTTTTTGAGACGAGTGCATCATATCGCACCGCTGCTATTTGCAACATATGTCTCAAGCGTATCTCGCGTGGCCAAAACATCTCCCGCTTGGGTACCACATGCTTGACCAGACATATGTTGACCTGCCATGCAGTTCGTTGGCAAGCATATCTAAAAGACCCACACCAAAGAACAAAGAGGACCTCTCCTTGCTCCTCATCAGCTGAGATTTCCAACCCCACTATACCTTCAGTCCTCTCTGAGACCTGCACTGAGAGGAATGAAGGTGTAGAATTAGGTGTGTCACAGCCAAGTACTTGTGGGCAATCTGCTTTTGGTACACCGACGTCAGATTGTACCAGGCAAATTTCCCTGCCCCAGCTGCTGCACCGCCAAAAGAAGTTTGCTCCCAGCCATCCACATGCCCAGCGGTTGAATGCTAGCTTGGCAAAATTGCTAGCACTTCAACTGCTGCCTTTTCAGTTGGTAGACTCTGCCCCCTTCCGTGAGTTTTTGGAATGTGCGGTTCCTCAGTGGCAGGTACCCAAACGCCACTTTTTCTCACGGAAGGCGATTCCGGCTCTCTACCGGCATGTGGAAGGCAATGTCCATGCCTCGCTGGACAGGGCGGTCAGTGGTAAGATGCATATTACCGCTGACTCATGGTCCAGCAGGCATGGACAGGGACGTTACCTAAGTTTCACGGCGCATTGGGTGACTCTGCTGGCAGCTGGGAAGGATGAAGGACAAGGTGCAGTAGTGTTGGAGGTTGTTCCGCCACCACGCCTCCAAAATGCTAATGATTGTGACACACCTCTCTCCTCCACCCCCTCCTCTTCTTCTTCCTCCATGGCCTCTTCCTGTGCTTTGTCCTCGGAACCAGCGGTGCTCCGTAGCCATTCAAGGGGCTACGCAAGTACGCAGGCCAAAAGATGCCATGCAGTGCTTGAGCTGGTGTGCTTGGGGGACAGGAGCCACACTGAGGCAGAGGTTCTGTCAGCTCTCAAGGGGCAGGTTCAGCCAACTTAAGGCAGGAATGGTGGTTTGTGACAATGGCACCAACCTCCTCTCTGCCCTCCGACAGGGACAAATGACCCATGTGCCCTGTTTGGCTCACGTCCTTAACTTGGTGGTGCAGCGGTTCTTGGGCAGGTACCCAGGCTTACAGGATGTCCTGAGGCAGGCCAGGAAAGTCTGTGTGCATTTCCGCCGGTCATATAATGCCAGTGCTCGGCTGACGGACCTCCATAAGGAGTTTAACCTGCCCAAGAACCACCTAATCTGTGACATGCCCACCAGGTGGAACTCAACGTTGGCCATGCTGCAGCGGCTGCACACGCAGCAGAGGGCCATCAATGAGTACCTGTGCGACTATGGCACCAGGATAGGGTCAGGGGAGCTTGTTTTTTTTCCCCACGCCAGTGGGCCATGATCAGGGATGCATGCACTGTCCTGTCACCATTTGAGGAGGCCACGAGGATGGTGAGCAGTGACAGTGCATGCATCAGTGACACTGTCCCCCTTGTCCACCTGTTGGAGCACACGCTGCGTGGAATAATGGACAGGGCACTTGAGGCAGAACAGAGGCAGGAAGAGGACGACTTCCTTAGCTCTCAAGGCCCCCTTTATCTAGACAGTGTTCCTGCGTGCCCGCCTATCACACAGGAAGAGGACGAGGAGGATGAGGAGGAGGAGGAAGATTGTGTCAGTATGGAGGTGGAGCCTGGCACTCAGCATCAGCAGAGCAGTCTTTAAGGGATCAGTCCCAAGAAACACATGGACTTGTACGTGGCTGGGAGGAGGTGGCTGCGGACCATGTCGTCCTTAGTGACCCAGAGCACTCCGGACTGAATGCCTCAGCAAACCTATGCTGCATGGCCTCCCTGATCCTGCAAAGCCTGCGTAAGGATCCTCGTATTCGTGGTATCAAGGAGAAGGACCAATACTGGCTGGCAACCCTCCTTGATCCACGTTACAAGGGTAAGGTTGCGGACCTTATCTTGCCATCGCAGAGGGAGCAGAGGATGAAACATCTTCGGGAGGCCTTGCAGAAAGGTCTGTGCAACGCGTTCCCAGAGACTAGGAGGTTACAAACTCCTGTTTCTGGACAACGTGTTGCTGAGGCTTCGGTCAGTCAAAGAAGGAGCGGTGGAGAAGGTGGCCGTCTGACCGATGCCTTCAGACAATTTTTTGGTCCGCAGCCCCAAGGTATGATCGGTTAAAGCAACCATCGCCAGCGTCTGTTTTACATGGTGCAGGAATACCTAGGGGCAAGATCAGACTTGGACACCTTTCCCACTGAAAATCCTCTGGGTTACTGGGTCTTGAGGATGGATCACTGGCCAGAGCTTGCACAGTATGCAATTGAGCTACTGGCCTGTCCTGCATCCAGCGTTCTTTCGGAACGCACATTCAGTGCTGCTGGAGGCGTGGTAACCGATCACAGGGTGCGTCTGTCCACCGACTCGGTCGATCGACTGACCTTCATAAAAATGAATCAGTCTTGGATCACCACCAGATACCAAGCACCTGATGCTGATGTAACCGAATAATTTTTTTTGAAATCTCAGATCCCTTCAAAGACTGTCTATGCTGATGCTGAGTGACTATCCCTGAGTAATTATCCTCTTCCTCCTCAATGATCACTCTGATAGCTTGTAAGAACATTTTTGGTTCTGGGCGCCACCACCAGTGCCTAAGGCACAGTTTTTCAGCCCCTGTTTAACAGGGGCGTGTAATTACAATTTTTGATGCAATACTTTGCAGCAGGGCTCATTTCAGCATTCCAACTAGAGTATCTGTGAGGGGTTGCAGTGTTGTGGCACCAGCACCAGTGCCTAAGGCCCAATTTTTCAGCCCCTGGTTAACAGGGGCGTGTAATTACAATTTTTGATGCAATACTTTGCAGCAGGGCTCGTTCCTGCGTTCCAACTAGAGTGTCTGTGAGGGGTTGCAGTGTTGTGGCACCAGCATCAGTGGCTAAGGCCCAATTTTTCAGCCCTTGTTTAAGAGGGGCGTGTAATTACAATTTTTGATGCAATACTTTGCAGCAGGGCTCGTTCCTGCGTTCCAACTAGAGTGTCTGTGGGGGGTTGCAGTGTTGTGGCACCAGCACCAGTGCCTAAGGCCTAATTTTTCAGCCCCTGTTCAACAGGGGCATGTAATTACAATTCTTGATCTAATATTTCACAGCAGGACCCATTTCTGCACCCACCAAGAGCGAGTGAGGACTTACAGTGTTATGGCACCAGCACCACCACCACCACCACCAAAGGCCCAATTTTTCTGCCCCTGTTCAACAGGGGCATGTAATTACAATTCTTGATCTAATATTTCACAGCAGGGCCCATTTCTGCACCCACCAAGAGCGAGTGAGGACTTACAGTTTTGTGGCACCAGCACCACCACCACCACCAAAGGCCTAATTTTTCTGCCCTTGTTCAACAGGGGCATGTAATTACAATTCTTGATCTAATATTTCACAGCAGGGCCCATTTCTGCACCCACCAAGAGCGAGTGAGGACTTACAGTGTTGTGGCACCAGCACCACCACCACCACCACCAAAGGCCCAGTTTTTCTGCCCCTGTTCAACAGGGGCATGTAATTACAATTCTTGATCTAATATTTCACAGCAGGGCCCTGTGAGGGCTTACAGTGTTGTGGCCACAACAACACCTAAGGCCCAAATTTCTGCTGAGTATATAGGGCAGGCCCCTACTTTCAAACATCTAACTTACAAACGACTCCTACTTGCAAACGGAAGGAGACAACAGGAAGTGAGATGAAATCTACCCCTAGGAAGGGAAATTCTCTCCTGTAAGAGTTAATATGGGAAAAACATTTCTCCTTTCCACTGATGCTTTCCAATCCTTGTTCCACAAAAAAACCCAAATTTTCAAAAAACATTTGTCATTGGGACAAAAAGTGAGGTGAAATCTTCTGAAGAGGAGGAAAGACAGCAAAACAAATGTCACAGGGGTGATAACCGTTCCCTATGTTTTCCAAAAAGCTTAAAAAAGTATTTTTGGCTGGAGCTAAACACGTTAAAAATGTACCCGTTCAAAATTACAAACAGATTCTACTTAACAACAAACCTACAGTCCCTGTTTTGTTTGCACCGCCTGTATACTGCTGTTCAGAGTATATAGAGCCTGGTGGCCCCACACCTTTCCTTATTTTAATTCGGGTGCGGGGTTCCCCTTAATATCCATACAAGACCCAAAGGGCCTGGTAATGGACTGGGGGGTACCCATGCTGTTTGTCTCACTGATTTTCATCCATATTGCCAGGACCCGACATTACATTAAACCCGCAAGCAGTTTTAAATGAGATTTTTTCCTTTAAAAATGACATTTGGTGCAGGGACTGTTCTAAACACGGGAAACACGCGCCACTTTACAGGCATACTATAGACACCCCCCAGGTACGATATTTAAAGGAATATTTCACTTTTTTTTTTACTTTAAAGTTTTTAAAAGTTTTTTTTGCATTGATACATGTCCCTTGGGGTAGGACCCGGGTCCCCAAACCCTTTTTAGGACAATACCATGCAAATTAGCCTTTAAAATGAGCACTTTTGATTACAACGTTCGAGTCCCATAGACGTCAATGGGGTTCTAACGTTCGTGCAAATTTTCGGTCCGTTCGCAGGTTCTGGTGCGAACCGAACCGGGGGGTGTTTGGCTCATCCCTAATGTTCAGCAATAAATAATACAAAAAATAGTGATCACATAACAATGACAAAAAACTATTAACACTCAGCAGAATGTTCTTGAAATTCAAGTTATAAACAGTGTATTTACAAGAGTGAGTCCATAATCTTAAGGTGTTCCACAAGAAAACAAGCGCTAGTGCTTCGGTGCTTCTTACCACCCCTCAATCTATGTGCTCCCCTCTCCTTTTGACCTCTCTTACTAGGTCAAGTAATGTGTTTCCTTGTGCTGGGGTATGCAAGGTAGGCTATTTTGATGTTCACCTCCTCCTTTTTAGGTCCACTGGGTGTCCTGGTACTTTATCCTTAAATGGGTGTATGGCCCTTTAAGATTGCAATTTTCCCCGTGTGGTGGCTAATGCAAAAAAGGGCGTTCTCATAGTGCAATAGTTTTAAGTATACTTTTTTTAAGTAGCTCCTGAAACTGACTGGGAGGCTTGGAGGCTTCCGCGTCACTTCTGGTTTCGGCAGTGTCACCCGGCTCCACCCTACACGTGTCATCACAGTCACGTGATTTCCTCAGGGGTATACAACCAATTAAAGCTAAAGTACCAGGACACCCAGTGCAACTGAGGAGGAGGAGAACATCAAAGGAACCTACCTTGCATATCCCCCAAGCACAGGCGAATGCATGACTTGACCTAGTAAGAGAAGTCAAAGGAGAGGTGAGCGCATAGACTGAGAGGTGGTGGGAAACACTGAAGCACTAGCACATGTTTTATTAAGACTACGGACTCACTCTGTAAATACACTGTTTATAGCTTTAATTTACATAGTTACATAGTTTCATAGTAGGTGAGGTTGAGAAAAAACACAAGTTCATCCTATGTGTGTTATTATATGTCAGTATTACATTGTATATCCCTGTATGCTGCGCTCGTTCAGGTGCTTATCTAATAGTTTTTTGAAACTATCAATGCTCCACCGCCTGTGGAAGGGAATTCCACATCCTTGCCGCTCTTACAGCAAAGAACCCTCTATGAAGTTTAAGGTTAAACCTCTTTTCTTTTAATTTTAATGAGTGGCCACGTGTCTTGTTAAACTCCCTTCCGCGAAAAAGTTTTATCCCTATTGTGGGGTTACCAGTACGGTATTTATGAATTAAAATCATATCCCCTCTCAATCGTCTCTTCTCCAGAGAGAATAAGTTCAGTGCTTGCAACCTTTCCTCATAACTAATATCCTCCAGACCCTTTATAAGCTTAGTTGCCCTTTGTACTCGCTCCATTTTCAGTAATCCTTCCTGAGGACTGGTGTCCAGAACTTGACAGCATACTCTTTATCTCTGGAGATAATCAACTTTTCTTAATCTTACATCACGGGACACAGAGCCATAGTAATTACTATGTGGGTTATAGGCCACCTTCAGGTGATGGACACTGGCACACTCTAAACAGGAAGTTGCCTCCCTATATAACCCCTCCCACTACTGGGAGTACCTCAGTTTTTTCGCCAGTGTCTAAGGTGTTGGTCACGAGTGAAGATGTGCTGTGCTGAGCACCACTGGAGCAATCCTTGCTGGGGCTAGCTATGCAGCCAAATCTATTCAAAGTGTCTTTTCAGGCCGAATTAAATGGTACCCGGGCCTCGTGGCGGAAGAAACGAGGTTTAGCCAGTAACACTTCTCTTTTTAGAGAGCTGGACCCCAGCATCCAGTGCTTTGGTGTTTTCAGTTATAAAGTTTTTACTGGCGGGGTGCTTTATGGGTCCAGGAGTGTGGGATTCCCGAGGGTCCATAGTTCCTGAAGGTTTTGTAACGGAGCCCACCATGAGGGGTGAAGATTGGGTCTTTTGGTTTTACCACAGAAATCCCTGCAGCGGGAAAGGTAAGTGGATGTTTCTATGGAATTTTTAGATTTTCTTATGAAATGTCTTGTTTAAAAGTAAATATTGTCATGCCTAATGGGGCGTACACACAGGCGGACTTTCCGACTGGACTGGTCCGACGGACCGAACCCGGCGGACAATCCGACCGTGTGTGCTCTGAATCGGACTTCCGACGGACCGTTGCGGTCGGAAATCTGCCGTACTTTAGATTTGAAGCCTGCTTCAAATCTTTACATCGTAACTCCGCCGGACTCAGTTCCTGACGGAAAGCCCATTCGTCTGTATGCTGGTCTGACAGACCAGATACGACACAAGGGCAGGGTACTGCATCTCGCACTCGCTGCAATAGGAAAAACACATTTTCCTATTGCGGCGAGTGCGGGGCATACCAGGCCCTTAGGTCTGGTATGGATTTTAAGGGGAACCCCCTACGCAGAAAAAACGGCATGGGGTCCCCCCCAAAATCCATACCAGACTCCGAGCACATAGCCTGGCCGGTCAGGAAAGGGGGTGGGGACGATCGAGCGCCCCCCTCCTGAACCATACCAGGCCGCATGCCCTCAACATGGGGGAGTGCTTTGGGGGAGGGGGGCGCCCTGCGGCCCCCGCTACCCCAAAGCATCTTGTCCCCATGTCGATGAGGACAAGGGCCTCTACCCGACAACCCTGGCCTTTGGTTGTCGGGGTCTGCGGGTAGGGGGCTTATCAGAATCTGGGAGCCCCCTTTAATAAGGGGTCCCCCAGATCCTGGCCCCCACCCTATGTGAATGAGTATGGGGTACATGGTACCCCTACCCATTCACCTGGGGGAAAAGTGTCAATAAAAAAACACTCCACAGGTTTTTAAAGTAATTTATTAGATAGCTCCGTGGGTCTTCATCCGACTCCCGGGGTCTTCTTCCGACCTCGCGAGTCCCTCCGGCCTCTTCTCCCGGTGTCCGGTTGGTTCTTGTCCGCTCTTTCTGGCCTCTTCTCCCGGTGTTCGACCTCTTCTCCCGGTGTTCCAGTTCTTCTGCCGACTCCTCCGCTATCTTCTGCCGCTCTTTTGCTAGTGGTGGCCCGGACTTCTGCCTTCTTGTCTTCTTCCATGTTCTCTTCTTCCGATGTTGAAACAACGCTCTCTCCAGCTGTAATGCTCTCTGCACGCTCCGCTATGACTTATATAGGCGGTGACCCCGCCCCTTAAGACGTCACAGTCCCTGGGCATGCTGGGACTGACGTTTTAAGGGGGTGTGGTCACCGGGTGATGTTGACCATGCCCCCTTAAAACGTCACAGTCCCAGCATGCCCAGGGACTGTGAAGTCTTAAGGGGGCGGGGTCACCGCCTATATAAGTCATAGCGGAGCGCACAGAGAGCAATACAGCCGGAGAGGGCGTCGTGTCAACATCGGAAGAAGAGAAGAGGGAAGAAGACAAGAAGGCAGAAGTCCGGGCCACCGCTAGCAAAAGAGCGGTAGAAGATAGCGGAGGAGCCGGCAGAAGAACTGGAACACCGGGAGAAGAGGTCGAACACCGGAAGAAGAGGCCAGAGAGAACCGGACACCCGGAGAAGAGGCCGGAGGAACCCCAGAAGTCGGAAGAAGACCCCCAAAGTCGGAAGAAGACCCCTGGAGTCAGAAGAAGACTCCCGGAGCTGTCTAATAAATTACTTTAAAAACCTGTGTAGTGTTTTTTATTATCACTTTTTCCCCCAGGTGAATAGGTAGGGGTACCATGTACCCCATACTCATTCACATAGGGGGGGGGCCAGGATCTGGGGGACCCCTTATTAAAGGGGGCTCCCGGATTCCGATGAGCCCCCCGCCCGCAGACCCCGAAAACCAAAGGCCAGGGTTGTCGGGAAGAGGCCCTTGTCCTCATCAACATGGGGACAAGGTGCGTTGGGGTGGCGGGGTCTGCAGGGCGCACCCCTCCCCCAAAGCACCCCCCCATGTTGAGGGCATGCGGCCTGGTACGGTTCAGGATGGGAGGCTGCTCAGTCGTCTCCACCCCCTTTCCTGACCGGCCAGGCTGCGCGCTCGGATCGGGGTCTAGTATGGATTTTGGGGGGGACCCCATGCCGTTTTTTCTGCGTAGGGGGTTCCCCTTAAAATCCATACCAGACCTAAGGGCCTGGTATGCCCCGCGACGGGGCTCCCAAGGTGTCAATCTTGCCGCTTTTATGACTTCCTTTTCTAGTCCCGTCGTACCCGAGTCACGTTCAAAATGAACGGACTTGTCCGTGTGTGGGCAAGTCCGTTCATTCGGAAAGTCCGCCGTAACTCCGTCGAAAGTCCGTCGGGAAGACCGGCGGACCCAGTCTGCCAGAGAGTCCAGTCATGTGTAGGCAAGTCCATCCATTCAGAAAGTCCGTCGGAAGTCCGCCGGAAGTCCGGCGGGAAGAACGTCGGACCTAGTTTCCTAGAAAGTCTGGTCGTGTGTACACTGCATAAGAGTCACCACTGGGGGCTGTCTTCAAAGATCACGCCTCATCAGCAGAAGCAGCAGGCTTCCCTCCGACGAGCAGCTCAGACCTCCTGTAAGATTGGGGGATTCTTTTCCACTAAAACCCCCCACCTGGACAAAGCTCTCCCCCTCTCCCTGGGCAGGGGGAAGCCAAAACGATCGTCGATGCCACTCCATTTTTTTCACCGCCCCTGCACGGCAGCTTGTCACAGGTCTCCTCCTCACCATCCCCCCCCACAGACACGCCGATCCCATCAGATCGGAGGCCCGTGCTTGTGCGGGAAAACCCTCTTTTGAAAAGAGAGGGGGCACGATGTGATGGAAGGGGCGGGGCTTAGCGCAGCATTAGTGTGCAGCAACGTCTAGCGCGGGAGTATATTTAAAAGTTCAATTTTTGCTGGCTGCAGATGTCGGAGGTACACAAGAGCAAAAAGGGGCATGTATGTGGTGACACATCCATTCCCTTGGCACATTTACTAAAATCATCAGGCTGAGCATTAATATCAGCGGCAGTTGCTGGACTATTGCTCAAGCAGTGGATGTGATTTCTTCTGGTAGTACCTCTGCATTTGTGCATCGGGCTATGGTCAGAAGAGGGGGTTGAAACACCACCAAAAAAGGGCTAAAAGGGTCTCCCTCAAGCTCTGGAAAGCCTACTCATCTCTACAATGGCATCCTCCCCTGAGAGGGGGTGGCTGGACAGAGTGGGCATCGAGGCCATGAAATGTTTGCAACTGGGAGTGCGCAGGCGCGGGATTCCCAAGATGGCCACGTAAGCCGGGAGCTCCGCTCTACCCAGCCCAGCAAGCCACCCAAGATCCGGAGTAAGGCCGACAAGACGCACGCCACCCGTGGATTCGGACTCGGGATCACTGACAGCACTGATCCATGCTTAATAGTTCGGTCGGCCGGGACCTGGGACTGCAGTTCACAGCAGAGGACTCCCGGGCCATATCCAAGATGGCGGCCGCAACACAGCTAAAGGAGCCTCATGCAGGGGGACACGCGGATACAAGGCAAGTGCTAGCCCCTGCTATATTAGCTTTTACACCCCAACCCGCTCCCCACAATCAAGCTATGGGGACACCCTCCCCTGCCTCCACAGTCTCCCTATTAGAGCGTACCTTTGATAATTACTCACTGTCCCCACTGAACAATAAACCAACACATCAGGGAGTTGGGACATCCAGGGGAGACTCTGAGGGTGATATACCCATTAATGCAGGAGACTTATTCCTCAAGCTATCTGACCTCCTGGACAGGGGGCTAGCAAACACAGCAACAAAAATCACAAATGAGATAAAAACTGACTTTCAAAACCTGGGAGCAAGGATGGAAGCAATAGAACACAAACTAGACATCACAGTGTCCAGAGCTAACCAGAACACTGAGCACATCCATGTTATTCAAGAGCAACTGGAGGTGGCATTGAACAGAATCGATGTGCTAGAGAACAGGTCAAGAAGGGACAACTTCAGAGTCAGAGGAATCCCTGAATCAATAACAGACGTCCCCAAAGCAATTCAGGAATTAATTAAATCTCTCATCCCGGAGCTGCCCCCCATTAAATTGGAGCTGGACAGAGCACACAGATCCCTGGGCCCCCCTAGAAAAGATGGATCTCCCAGAGATGTAGTCGTGAAGCCACACTTCTATAGTGTGAAGGAAGAGATCATGAAGATATCCCGCCAGCAATCCCGCATTCTCTTTCAAGGCCAGGAAATCCAAATATTCGCTGACATCTCTCCCACGACCATCCAGAAACGCAGAGCTTTGAAGCCTCTACTGCTAATTCTCACCCAGAGGGAGATCAAATATTGGTAAGCATTCCCTTTCGCATTAAAATTTACCCTCAAAGGCAAAACCCACTCTTTCACCACTTTCCCAGAGGGCGAACGAGTTCTTCTTTCACTCAAACTCATCTCGCTAGACTCTGCGATGGATACGACTAATACTCAAGCGGGCTCATCTAAACGCCAAACTCCCAACAGCCCAATCTCCCCCTCCTGGAAATCCAACAAAAGCAGATGCCTGAGGGAACAAATGCCAACCTGAGGATGACAGATGCAAGAACCCTGCTTTATTCTTTTTCCTTTTTGTGATCCGCTGGCTCCTGGTACTCCCCAGAGGATCTCTACCCCACACGGAATTTCCACCAAGAGGCCTTATACCTTCTAGAGGACATCCGTCCACCTGTTCTATGACTCAAGCATCCAGATCTGCACCCCAGCGGTTCTATTCTAACATTCCCCTAAGACCTATTGCCGTTCCGGTCTCTTTTTTACTTTCTTTGGGAACTCTTAGGTTCAGTTCATAAACCCATACAAGATTGACATCCGCGGATCTTATTGACACACCCCTATTTTTCCTATTGGAGCCCCCAACGCCAGAAGAAAGAATGGCCATTTTTTGACTTTCTAGTGGAACTCTAGTTCATACATTTGATTTTTAAGGTGCCGGCCTTCCTCCCTTTCCATACCCTCCCACAGCAGACTGGTTGGGTCTTCAGTTTGATATCTATATTCCACTTCCCCCTAATTCACTACCTCCATAGCAGATCCCACGGCGACTCTACGTAAGATTGTTACTTCATCACATGTCGGCTTTGCTCCTAGTTAAAAAAAGAAAATGTTTTGCTTGAATATCGTTTGTTTAATTTTTTATCCTTTTTTTTTTTCTATGCTCAGCATTAAGTTTCGGGTTACAGGGGTGGCTTGGGCTGTGGTAGCTGCCCTGCGACTCCATCCATCCTACGATAATGGAACTGCCATTTTCGTTCGATGGACCGGTGGTCCCCTTTCTGGCCCACCTTAGTTTGTTACTGGAGCACGGAGTGGGGAAAACTTTTCCCCCTCTCCGTCTCTGGCCTATATTAGGCCAAATTGTTCTTCTTTTCTATTTTCTTTTGTATTTCAGCTTTAACCCATCTGTGTTTTTCTCCCCCTCTCTCCCTACCACCCGGGTTCTCAGATCATCTTTAGCTCCTTCTCATCCAGCACTGCAGGTTTTTCCCAAATGGATTTTTAAAATTTATTTTTCCCTAACGAATTGATTCAAGGCATCGTGGACCAAACTAATCTCTTTGCCCAACAATTCATTGCAACCAAGCCCATCTCCAGCTATGCCCACTATTTGGAATGGAGACCCCTAACAGTAGTGGAGCTAAAATTGTTTTTAGGCCTAACCCTCAACATGTGGCTTACAAAAAAATGAAATGCATAAGTATTGGTCGATTTAACCCATCCACCATATGCCAATTTTTTCATCGGCCATGTCCAGGTCCTGATACGAAATAATGCGCTTCTTGCATTTCAGTGACAACTCACAGTGCCCCCCCCCCCCTGAAATCACCCAAACTTTGACAAACTATATAAAGTTTGCGCCCTAATTAATTTTTTTCCCAGAGGTTTGCCGAAGTTTATGTCCCTGACAAAAATATATCTGTGGACGAATCCCTGGTGCATTTTACAGGCCGGCTGGGAATCAAGCAATATATCCCCAGTAAGAGGGCGAGGTACGGCTTGAAGCTTAACAAGCTTTGTGAAAGCGCCACAGGTTATGTGCACTCATTCCACGTGTACGAAGGCAAAGATTCCCAGCTCCAGCCCCCTGAGTTTCCCTCGTACATGGGAATAAGTGGAAAAATTGTTTGGGAGTTGGCATTCCCACTCCTCCAAAAGTGGTACCATATTTACATGGACAACTATTATACTAGTTTGCCCCTTCTCCGCCACCTATATCTAAAACAAACTTTGGCCTGTGGTACAACAAGAAAAAACTGAAAGGGCTTCCCACAGCGTCTTCCCACAACCATTTAAAGGGGGGAATCGACAAGCTTGAGGAACGAAGAAGTGTTTTGGATGTGAAGTGGAGGGATAGGAAAGATGTGTACATCATGTCCACCATCCACGATGACACCTCGGTGGAACTTCACAGAAGACGCGGTACCATTCGCAAGCCTTCCTGTATCACTGAGTACAATAAATACATTGGGGGGGTGTGGATTTAAATGATCAGTTGTTGCAGCTCTATCTTTCAACAAGAAAATCCCTCTTCTGGTACAAAAAAGTCGCAATTTATTTTTTTCATTTGGCCCTTTTAAATTCTTTCATCATCTACCAAAAATCAACAGAAACACCCACCACCTTCATAAAGTTTATTGAACACACTGTCACTGCCCTGATTTATCAGCAAGTATCCCCCCCAGAAAGCATTCGCTCCGATTCTGTCAGCAGACTACATGAGCGCCATTTCCCGGACCATATTCCACCAACAGGATCCGGAAGACGACGCCAAAAAAAATGTCGGGTGTGCACCAAAAAAGGAATTAGGAAAGAAGGAAAGATACCAGCTTCCATTGTCCCGACTGTCCCTCCCAACCTGGCCTTTGCATCGGAGAATGCTTCAAGCGATATCACACTCTGGAAAATTATTAGTCCATATTTCTAATACTGCCATTTCCCCGTTTTTAATTTCCGTCCTGAATATTTCCCTTCCTCAACCAACCATATCATTGCCTTTCATGTGAACCGACCCTGGCCTGCTTCTCGACTATGCCTCTGCCTACCGTCTGCATTGTTTTTCAGCCATGTTTTTGCCTTTCACGTGAACTGACCCTGGACTGTATCGACTATGCCTCTGCCTACCGTCTTTTTCTGCCTTTTACCTGCACTGACCTCGGCCTGTTGACCATGTTTTTGCCTGCCCCTTGGATTGATCTTTCACCCTGCTACACAGGAGTCTCACATATGTGAGGGGCTCCAGAATAGTGTTCGGAGTTCAGAAAACCAGTTTTTGGTTTTCTGTGTTCCCATAACAGGGTCTGGTTGCCCGGAGGCTTCAAAGCGATTTGGGTGGGAGAAGCCTCTACCCCTGTCCCCATTCTTTCATGACCGATGCCCTAAGCTTGATGGTACTGCCTGCTCCCTGGACAAATACTCTGGCTGTGCTGACCATACCTCTGCCTGCTGCATGTACTAACTATGGACAGTATTCCTGCCTGCTGCATGGACGATCCTTTGATCCTTTTGCTGCTGCTGACCACATCCCTGCCTGCTATCTAGACTAATGCTTTGGCTGTGCTGACATCTCTACCTGTACTGACTATTCCTGCCTGCTGCCTGTTTTGCTGTCGCTGTCCACGTTTCTGCCTGCTGCCTGGACCGATGCTCTTCTCTGTGGACCACTGCACTACTAAAACCGCAGGTAATCTTTTCTTTACCATTTACTCAGCAGAACGTATTTTGGTTTGTAATTGGTATGTACAGTACATGCTATGTGTTAGAAATATGGAGGGCCTTCAACAATGTGATAGATTGGCAGGAATTTGTGTGTAAAGTATGCTCCTAGAACAACTGACAGTGCTACTTGGATGTTGGGCCTCTGTATGTGGCCAGACTATGTAAAAGTCTCACACATGTGGTATCGCCATACTCAGGAGGAGTAGCAGAATGTATTTTGGGGTGTCCTTTTTGCTATGTACATGCTGTGTGTTGGACATATCTTATAAATGGACAACTTTGTGTAAAAAAAATGTGTTTTCATTTTTTTCTACATTTTCCAAAAACTTCTGTAAAAAAATGAACCATTCAAAAGACTCATTATGCCTCATAGCTTATACGTTGGGGTGTTAGCTTTCCAAAATGGGGTCATTTTGTGGGCGTTTCCATTGTCCTGGTGCTCCAGGGTCTTCAAAACTGTAATAGGTGGTTGAGAAATGAGATGTGTAATTTATGCTTGTAGAACGCCTGACGGTGCTACTTGGATGTTGGGCCTCTGTATGTGGCCAGGCTGTGTAAAAGTCTCACACATGTGGTATCACCATACTCAGGAGGAGTAGCAGAGTGTATTTTGGGGTGTCATTTTCGCTATGTACATGCTATGTATTGGAAATATCTTATGAATGGACAACTTTGTGTAAAAAAAAAAATGCTTTTTCATTTTTTTTCCACAGTTTCCAAAAACTTCTGGAAAAAAATGAACCGTTCAAAAGACTCATTATGCCTCAAAGATTATACATTGGGGTGTTAGCTTTCCAAAATGGGGTCATTTTTTGGGCGTTTCCATTGTTCTGGTGCTCCAGGGTCTTCAAAACTGTAATAGGTGGTTGAGAAATGAGATGTGTAATTTATGCATGTAGAACGCCTGACGGTGCTATTTCAATGTTGGGCCTCTGTATGTGGCCAGGCTGTGCAAAAGTCTCACACATGTGGTATCACCATACTCAGGAGGAGAAGCAGAATGTATTTTGGGGTGTCAGTTTTGCTATGTACATGGTATGTGTTGGAAATATCTTATAAATGGACAACTTTGTATTAAAAAAATGCGTTTTCATTTTTTTCCCACATGTTCCAAAAAGTACTGGAAAAAAATAAACCGTTCAAAAGACTCATCATGCCTCATAGAATATACGTTGGGGTGTTAGCTTTCCAAAATGGGGTAATTTTGTGGGCATTTCCATTGACCTGGTGCTCCAGGGCCTTTAAAAGTGTGATAGGTTGTCATCAAATGAGATGTGCAATTTATGCTCGTAAAACACCTGACGGTGCTAGTTGGATGTTAGACCTCTGTATGTGGCCAGGCTGTGTAAAAGTCTCACACATGTGGTATCACTATACTCAGGAGGAGTAGCAGAATGTATTTTTGGGTGTCATTGCAAGTATGCATGTGCTGTGTGAGAGAAATAACTTGTTATTATGACAATTTTGTGCAAAAAAAAAAAAATTCCAAGAATTGTGGGAAAAAATTACAACTTCAAAAACTCACCATGCCTCTTACTAAATACCTTGGAATGTCTGCTTTGCAAAAAGGGGTAATTTGAGGGGTATTTGTACTTTCCTGGCTTGTTAGGGCCTCAAGAAATGAGACAGGCCTTTAGTACATCAGGTGTGATCAGATGTGATCATTTTTCAATGATTTGCACCATAGCTTGTAGACTCTATAACTTTCACAGAGACCAAATAATATACACTAATTTGGGTTATTTTTACTAAAGATATGTAGCAGTATACATTTTGGCCCAAATTTATGAAGAAAAATTACTTATTTGCAAAATTTTACAATAGAAACTAAAAAAAAAAGCGGTTTTTTTTCCAAAAATTCTCTCTTTTTTCGATTATATTGCAAAAAATAAAAAAAAGCAGTGATTAAATACCACCAAAAGAAAGCTATGTTTGTGAGAAAAAAATTATAAAAATTTGGTTTGGGTACAGTGTAGCATGACTGAGTAATTGTCATTCAAAGTGTGAGAGCGCTGAAAGCTAAAAATTGGTCTGGGAAGGGTGTATAAAAGTCCTCTATTGAAGTGGTTAAATTACACTCATCACACCCAGGCCTGATTACTGCCAGAACTGTTGAATCAAGAAATCACATAAATAGAAGCTGTCTGACAAAGTGAAGCACGCTAACAGATCACAAAAAACACACATCATGCCACAATCTAAAAAAAAAAAAACAGATTAGAAACAAAGTAATGTACATGTATCAGTCTAGGAAGGGTTTCAAAGCCATTTCTAAGGTTTTGGAACTCCTGTGAACCACAGGGAGAGCCATTATTCACAAATGGAGATAACTTGGAACAGTGGTGAACCTTCCCAGGAGTGGCCAGCCTACAAAAATTACTGCAAGAGCATGACAATCACTCATTGAGGAGGTCATGAAAGAACCCAGAACAACATCTAAAGAACTGCAGGCCTCAGGTAAGATCAGTGTTCATGAATCAACAAGAAGAAAGAGACTGGGCAAAATTGGCATCCATGGGAGAGTTCCAAGGCCAAAGCCACTGCTGACCAAAAAGAACACAAAGGCTCATCTCACATTTACCAAAAAACTTGATTATCCCTAAGACTTTTAGGCAAATATTCTGTGGACTGATGAGACAAAAATCTAACTTTTTGGAAGGTGTGCGTTCCGTTACATCTGGCATTAAACGAATACAGCATTTCATAACAAGAACATTATACCAACAGTCAGACATGGTGGTGGTAGCTTGATGGTCTGGGGCTGCTTTGCAGCTTCAGGACCAGGACGACCTACCATAATTGATGGAACCATGAATTCTGAGCTCTACGAGAAAATCCTAGTGTGACAAATATGCAAAAAAATAAGAAATCCGAAAGGGGCAAATACTTTTTCACAGCATTGTAGCTGCATTTTTTATAAGGCACAGATACAGGAGCAGATTACATTAATAAACAGAGAGGATGGTGTACATTTTACTTAGTGGGTTAACAACCACTTTAATACTCCTCAGTGGTGAATAGGGATGAGCCGAACACCCCCCTGTTCGGTTCGCACCAGAACATGCGAACAGGAAAAAAGTTCGTTCGAACACGCGAACACCGTTAAAGTCTATGGGACACGAACATGAATAATCAAAAGTGCTAATTTTAAAGGCTAATATGCAAGTTATTGTCATAAAAAGTGTTTGGGGACCTGGGTCCTGCCCCAGGGGACATGGATCAATGCAAAAAAGTTTTAAAAACGGCCGTTTTTTCAGGAGCAGTGATTTTAATAATGCTTAAAGTCAAACAATAAAAGTGTAATATCCCTTTAAATTTCGTACCTGGGGGGTGTCTATAGTATGCCTGTAAAGGGGCGCATGTTTCCTGTGTTTAGAACAGTCTGACAGCAAAATGACATTTTGAAGGAAAAAACCCATTTAAAACTACCCGCGGCTATTGCATTGCCGACAATACACATAGAAGTTCATTGATAAAAACGGCATGGGAATTCCCCAAAGGGGAACCCCGAACCAAAATTAAAAAAAAATGACGTGGGAGTCCCCCTAAATTCCATACCAGGCCCTTCAGGTCTGGTATGGATATTAAGGGGAACCCCGGCCAAAATTTAAAAAAAAATGACGTGGGGTTCCCCCTAAATTCCATACCAGACCCTTCAGGTCTGGTATGGATTTTAAGGGGAACCCCGCGCCAAAAAAACAAAAACGGTGTGGGGTCCCCCCAAAAATCCATACCAGACCCTTATCCGAGCAGGCAACCTGGCAGGCCGCAGGAAAAGAGGGGGGGACGAGAGTGCGCCCCCCCTCCTGAACCGTACCAGGCCACATGCCCTCAACATTGGGAGGGTGCTTTGGGGTAGCCCCCCAAAACACCTTGTCCCCATGTTGATGAGGACAAGGGCCTCATCCCCACAGCCCTGGCCGGTGGTTGTGGGGGTCTGCGGGCGGGGGGCTTAACAAGGGGACCCCCAGATCCCGGCCCCCCCCCTGTGTGAAATGGTAAGGGGGTACTTACCTCTACCACTTCACTAAAAAACTGTCAAAAATGTTAAAAATGACAAGAGACAGTTTTTGACAATTCCTTTATTTAAATGCTTCTTCTTTCTTCTATCTTCCTTCATCTTCTGGTTCTTCTGGTTCTTCTGGCTCTTCTGGTTCTTCCTCCGGCGTTCTCGTCCAGCATCTCCTCCGCGGCGTCTTCTATCTTCTTCTCCTTGGGCCGCTCCGCACCCATGGCATGGGGGGGAGGCTCCCGCTCTTCTCTTCTTCTTTTCTTCTCTTCTTCATTTTCTTCTCCGGGCCGCTCCGCACCCATGCTGGCATGGAGGGAGGCTCCCGCTGTGTGACGGCGCTCCTCGCCTGACAGTTCTTAAATAACAGGGGGCGGTGACCCGGTGACCCCGCCCACCTCTGACGCACGGTGACTTGACGGGACTTCCCTGTGACGTCACGGGGAATGCCACAGGGAAGTCCCGTCATGTCCCGTGCGTCAGAGGGGGGCAGGGTCACCGGGTGACCCCGTCCACCATTATTTAAGAACTGTCAGATGAGGAGCGCCGTCACACAGCGGGAGCCTCCCTCCATGCCAGCATGGGTGTGGAGTGGCCCGGAGAAGAAAATGAAGAAGAGAAGAAGAGAAGAAGAGAAGAAAAGAAGAAGAGAAGAGCGGGAGCCCCCCCCATGCCATGGGTGCGGAGCGGCCCGAGGAGAAGAAGATAGAAGACGCCGCGGAGGAGATGCTGGACGAGAACGCCGGAGGAAGAACCAGAAGAACCAGAAGAACCAGAAGATGAAGGAAGATAGAAGAAAGAAGAAGCATTTAAATAAAGGAATTGTCAAAAACTGTCTCTTGTCATTTTTAACATTTTTGACAGTTTTTTAGTGAAATGGTAGGGGTAAGTACCCCCTTACCATTTCACACAGGGGGGTGGGATCTGGGGGTCCCCTTGTTAAAGGGGGCTTCCAGATTCCGATAAGCCCCCCGCCCGCAGACCCCCACAACCACGGCCAGGGTTGTGGGGATGAGGCCCTTGTCCTCATCAACATGGGGACAAGGTGTTTTGGGGGGCTACCCCAAAGCACCCTCCCAATGTTGAGGGCATGTGGCCTGCTACGGTTCAGGAGGGGGGGCGCACTCTCGCCCCCCCTCTTTTCCTGCAGCCTGCCAGGTTGCGTGCTCGGATAAGGGTCTGGTATGGATTTTTGGGGGGACCCCACGCCGGTTTTTTTTTTTTGGCGTGGGGTTCCCCTTAAAATCCATACCAGACCTGAAGGGTCTGGTATGGAATTTAGGGGGAACCCCACGTCATTTTTTTTTAAAATTTTGGCCGGGGTTCCCCTTAATATCCATACCAGACCTGAAGGGCCTGGTATGGAATTTAGGGGGACTCCCACGTCATTTTTTTTAAATTTTGGTTCGGGGTTCCCTTTTGGGGAATTCCCATGCCGTTTTTATCAATGAACTTCTATGTGTATTGTCGGCAATGCAATAGCCGCGGGTAGTTTTAAATGGGTTTTTTCCTTCAAAATGTCATTTTGCTGTCAGACTATTCTAAACACAGGAAACATGCGCCCCTCTACAGGCATACTATAGACACCACCCAGGTACGAAATTTAAAGGGATATTACACTTTTATTGTTTGACTTTAAGCATTATTAAAATCACTGCTCCTTAAAAAATGGCCGTTTTTAAATTTTTTATTTGCATTGATCCATGTCCCCTGGGGCAGGACCCAGGTCCCCAAACACTTTTTATGACAATAACTTGCATATTAGCCTTTAAAATTAGCACTTTTGATTTCTCCCATAGACTTTTAAAGGGTGTATCGCGGCATTCGAATTTGCCGCGAACACCCCAAATTGTTCGCTGTTCGGCGAACTTGCGAACAGCCAATGTTCGAGTCGAACATGAGTTCGACTCGAACTCGAAGCTCATCCCTAGTGGTGAATAAAAACAAATAAATCACATTGTCAGTGACAAAAGCTTAATACAGCTTAGCAGTACCAAATATGCATAATCAACACAACTTGGGTATTCCTCAATGTGGTTATAAGGTTATTATAATGTTCAGCAATAAATAATACAAAAAATTGTGAATTGCATAACAATGACAAAAAACTGATAACACTCAGTTGAAAGTCAATGGTCACAGGTGCTTGAGGCCTAAATAACCTTCTGTAGAGCACATCTGAAATTGCCAGACTGCTGGTTAGAAACTAAACAGTGGGGACCTTGAGTGGAGAGTGTGAACAAGTTTTGCTTTTTGACTGCTGGTAATTGCTGGGTTGCATTTTTAGGTTCTTTTTTGGGCTTTTCCTGGTATCTTTTTAACACCTTTTTCTGTCACTTTTTAAACAGCTTTTTTTTCCCTTTGCTTCCTTCAGCCTACTAATTAAGGGGAGTGGTTAATTGGTCACAGGTACTTGAGGCCTATATAACCTTCCGTAGAACTCATTGTGAGCTTGCTGGAACTTAGACCAAGTGGAGCTGGCGAGTTAAAAAAATAGTTAGTGGAACTGGACTAAGTGGTGAGTTAAAAAAACAGGGTTAGTGGAACTGGACTAAGTGGTCAGTTAAAAAAACAGAGTTAGTGGAAATGGACTAAGTGGTGAGTTAAAAAACCCGTTGAGTTGAAAACAAGAGGTTGTAACAGGGGTCAAGTACCTGTGTAGGGTGAGTGTGTACCTATGTATTGTAAGTACATTAGTGCTGCGAGTGCACGTGGGCTGTATTGAGTATTAGTGTCAGGTAGTACCTGTGTGTATTCTGAGTACCTGAGTGTTGTCTGAGTAGTGTGTGTGGATCGTTAATACTTGTGTACTGTGTGTGTGCACATGGGTCTGCGAGTGCATGTGGGTCTGCGAGTGCACGTGGGTCTGCGAGTGCACGTTGGTCAGCGAGTGCACATTGGTCAGCGAGTGCATGTTGGTGCCGAACTGTATGTTGTCTACCAGGTGCTCAGGTTCGGCACATCACGGATCTGGTGGACAGATTACTGGGAGGGCTGGGGAAGACCCGGCTGTCATGGTGCACGTTGGCACCAATGACAAAGAGAGAGGCAGATGGAGTGTCCTAAAGAACGATTTTAGGGACTTGGGAGCTAAATTGAGGAAAAGGACCTCCAAGGTAGAATTCTCAGGAATACTACTGGTACATTAAATTTGGATAGGGAGCACGGGATGAAAAATTAAAAACTAAAAATGTAGAGAGAGTCCCGGAGCTAGGGTGCAACCATGGGCGCAGGGACGGCATGACAATGCTGGGATGGCACAGTTGCCGTCTTAAGAAGTTTTCCCCTTTTAGAGAAGGGGAGGGGCTGGTATAGGTCAGAGTTGGGAGAAGTTAAGCAGGAGGGGGAAGTGACGTCAGTCGAAGAGCGGTGGAGGAGAAGATTAGTCACAGCACCTCACCGCTCTTCATTTCTACTGTATCTACATCAGAATGGCGGTGATGGAGGGTTTTTAGAACAATTGAGAGCGGTGGTGGCCGCTCATGGCGCGGACTGGATGCAGCAGCAGCTTACTGCTATTGTGGACGACAGAGCGGCGGTGAGTGGGGGGGGCGCCCACATCTCGCGCAAGGCGGTCCCGGCCGCCTGAAAGATTTAGCCCTGCATCAGGCCCTGGAGCATCTCGGGTGAGGTTGAGGCAAGAGGCCACCAGTGATCCCCATAACCCCAGCAGACAAGGGACCCATGTGACCAGATCGGGGGAGGCAAGGGGGGCCAGTCGCAGAGGCAGAGGGACAGTGGGAAGAATGCCTAGCAGACCACGCGGCTCTTCCCCCCTGCACGTCGCAGGTGCATTGACCAGATGGATGGAGCAGCAGGGGCAGAGAGGAGGCATGACACAAGTGAGCGGGGCTCATCATTACAGGAGACAGCACAGGTGGCAGGGTCGGCCAGCAGCGCTAGGGAGCACAGGAGAGGGTCAGTGATGAACGAAGGGTCGGGCTCGAGTGCAGGAAGCAGACAGGCGACACGTACCCCACAAAGTAGCCGATGCAGGAGTTCATCTACAGGGGCATAGAACGGGTCTGGCGGTAATACGGGGAGAGAAGGTCGGTCACAGCACCGCAGACCCGCGGCAACCAGAGCAGCCAATTCTGGGGGTGCAACAGGCGGTCAACAGGAGGAGTGGGCACAGCGTTGATCGATTGGAGGGAGAACTGTCCGGGTCGGATGGAGGTGAAGAACAAGGACATCCAGCGAGTCCCAGTCCAGGGCAGCCCGGTGAGTGTGATTCGTCAAATTCCGTTACATCTTTGTTGCATACCTTACTAGGGCAGGGTAAACAGAGGGGGCGGTCAGGCACAGGGGGGATAGCAGTGTCGGGGGGGGCTGAGGCTAACATAGCAAAACTGCCAGTGGTGGGGCCCCTGCCTGGGAATGAGGGATTGCGGGAAATGTTGGTAGGGCTGAAAGAGCTGGTAGCACGGGTCGAGTTAGGGACAAGAAGTAGTTCCGCAAGTGCATGGATGACGCCTACCCCCCCGCGTACGGTGGAGGCCACACAAGTCACAGGTGATACACCTGTGGCGCCTGAGGTGGATGCCAATCCGGCAGCGGTGGCTACGACTCCGAGGGAGCAAGGGAAGACGGGCGAAAAAAGGTCGGATTCAGTTAGGTTGGCAGACGCGGCGAGGAGCGAAGTTCACGTCTGTTTTGAGGGCCCTTTGGGTGCCCATTTGAAGACGGAGATAAAAGAAAAGACATGGAAGGACGAATACGTGGAGATATTCACGTTATTGCCATTGGAGAAATTCAACCTGGATAGGTTGAAACCAGTGGAGGGCAAGAAGGAAGATGAGGAAAAGCGGAGGTACCGCTTAATTCTGCGTACATTTTCCAATTGGTTACAGGCTTTTGCCATTTTGGCAAGCGTAGTAGGTGAAAAGGCCCCGGAGAACTGCTCAGCGCTATTCATTTATCTAGAAGCCATTAGCGAGGCCCACAGGACATATGGTGGCATGGCTTGGTTATGCTACGATGAGCAATTTCGTCAACGGATGGCGGTAAGACCGACTCTGCGCTGGGACTCTGCATAAGGACATAAGCCTATGGATGAGGTTGATGACGGCGGCGAGGGCCCCGAATCAGTTTTTTCAGGCAGGGTTCGGAGGTTCGGCAGCTCCAGGACAACCGACCGAAAAAAGATGGGGTTATTGCTGGTAGTTCAACGAGGGCACCTGCAGATTTGGATCCAACTGTCGCTTTAAACATCTGTGCTCGGGCTGCGGGGGATCTTATGCACTGTCCAAGTGTTTCAAAAAAGGAAAAGGTTGTGCCGGAGATGCTTCGGGTAAGAGGGAGGACTCCGGTGTGGGTGGAAAGGATGCGTCCTTTCCCCAGTAGATACCCCGACCGGGTAGCGGCTGCTACATTAGAAGCAGGCTTTACGAGCGGTTTTCGGATTCCGTGTTCTTTGGCGACAACACCGCCAGAGGCTCAGAATCTGAGGTCAGCACTGCAGCATTCAACGGTAAATTGAATATTTCCGAAAAATTGGGGAAAGAGGCTTCGTTGGGACGCATGGCGGGCCCTTTCAAGGAGTTACCGCTGCTGGATTTAGTGGTCTCCCCGTTGGGAGTGGTTCCCAAAAAAGAGTCCAACAAGTTTAGACTCATACACCACCTCTCTTTTCCAAAGTCAATGATTCCAGTGCACCAGAGGAGTGTGCCATAACGTACACATCGTTTGACGCTGCAGTGGCATGGGTTCATAGGTATGGGCAGGGGTCCTTAATGGCAAAGTCGGATATTGAATCGGCTTTCCGGCTACTGCCTGTGCATCCGGACAGTTTTAGGCTGCTAGGCTGTACTTGGGGGGGGGGGCTTACTATGTGGATAGGTGCCTGCCCATGGGATGCTCTATATCATGCGCCCTTTTTGAGACGTTCAGCTCATTCCTTGAATGGGCTGTTTGGGATGTTGCAGGGATCAACTCAGTCATTCATTATCTGGATAATTTTTTTTGTGTTGGCCCAGCGGGCTCCAATATCTGCGCAGTGCTGTTGGGGACGCTGCAACATCTGGCGGAACGATTTGGGGTTTCACTAGCCCCGGAGAAAACGGAAGGTCCAGCAGTGACTATCACGTTTCTGGACATTGAGATAGACTCGATGAGTCAAGTGAATGCATTTATTTATGCTGTACATCTACCTGGGGTAGATAACACTTTGGCTGACGCTTTGTCTCATTTTCAGTGGGACAGGTTCCGGACGTTGGCGCCAGAGGCGGAACAACAAGGGGTCGCCTGTCCCAACTGGATGTGGAACATTGCTTTGGGACCGCAGCAAAGTGGATTCAGCAATCTGTGAGTATGGCTACGTGGAAAGCCTGGTTTACCTTTTTAAACGAACTGGGAATGGCCTCAGATGATCCGGAAGTCGGGCACGCTGTCCTGTATTTCATCATTGGGGGTTTCGAAAAGGGTGTCTCGGCAGCTGCCATAGACCGCGAGTTGGCAGGTTTGGCCTTTCTTTTTAAGTGGCAAGGGCTATGGGATTATACAAAGGAATTTTGGTTAAGACAGGCCGTCAAGGGGTACAGGAAGACGCATAAAAGCAGGGACGGGAGGCGCCCTGTATCTTTTGAAATGTTGAACAGGTTAATTTGGAGTTTGGAAACGGTCTGTATATCCGTTTACGAGCGCGTTTTATTCCGGGCAGCTTTCGCATTGGCCTTTTTTGGGGCACTGCGAATAAGTGAGTTAGTCAGCCGTTCTAAGACAATACAAGGGGGTCTTATGGTGGGAGATGTAGAGTTGTTGCACGAGTCTATTAGAGTGTGGATCAGAAGGTCTAATGCCGCGTACACACGAGCGGACTTTACGGCAGACTTTGCCCGGCGGACTTTTCGACGTACTTTACGACAGACTTTCTGAATGAACGGATTTGCCTACACACAATCCACCAAAGTCCGTCGAATTCGTACGTGATGACGTACGACCGGACTAAAACAAGGAAGTTCATAGCCAGTAGCCAATAGCTGCCCTAGCGTGGCTTTATGTCCGTCGAACTAGCATACAGACGGCGGACTTTTCGACCGGACTCGATTTCAACGGATTAATTTAAAACATGTTTCAAATCTAAGTCCGTCCAACTTTTGAGAAAACAAAGTCCGCTGGAGCCCATACACGATCGAATTGTCTGACCAAATCCTGTCCGCCGGGCAAAGTCTGCCGTAAAGTCCGCTCGTGTGTACGCGGCATTAGACTGATCAGGAAAGGGCAGGTATTTGGATTTCGGCAGGATTGAGGAAGTAAGTATCTGCCCTGTCAATGTAGTAAAATCTTTTTTGAAGGTTAGATCGGCTTTCGAGGGGCCTTTTTTAATACATGAGGATGGTGTGTTTTTGTCTAAATTCCAGTTCATAGCGGTTTTTAAAAAATGCGTGGTTAAGGTGGGGTGCGACCCACAACAATTTTCTTCTCATTCCTTTAGAATTGGGGCGGCCACGGAGGCTGCTAGGGCAGGTTTGAGTCAGGATGTAATCAGACGTATTGGCAGGGGGGATTCGGATAGATTTAAATTGTACGTCCGCCCACAACTGTTGCAAGTATAGTTTGTTATGTTTGCAGGTCATGGTTTTGACATCATATGTTTATGTGTGTTTGTATTATTCTTCTTGTTTACAGGTAATGAAGTGGGCCTAGTATGGATACTCGGCCATTCTTATGTTTTTTGCGGGGCCAAGAGAGCCGACGTTCGGCCGAACGGCAGGCAGTTAACCCCCCTGGCGGTATTCCCGAGTCTGGCTCGGGGTGGATTTTTCATACCAAAAGCGGTATCCCCGAGCCAGACTCGGGCTTGCATCGCAGGATCCAGGAAGAGTTTACTTACCTTGTCCCCTGGATCCTGCGATGTCTCTCCGCTGTGATCGGCGAGCCGCTGTGTCTCGCTCGATTCACAGTGCCGAGCTCCGTTCCCTGCGAGCGTTGCGACGCACGGGGACGGAGTTCGGCGGTAAATTCAAAAGTGAAACACACAGTACAGATACAGCATACTGTAATCTTACAGATTACAGTACTGTATCAAATAACTACACATCCCCTTTGTCCCTAGTGGTCTGCCCAGTGTCCTGCATGCAGTTTTATATATATAAAACTGTTCTTTCTGCCAGGAAACTGGAGATTGTCCATAGCAACCAAAACTGTCTCTTTACATCAAAAGTGGTTTTAGACCAGCTAGAAAAAAGCGATAATAAATTATAATCACTTGCAGAATTGAGCGATAGTGATTTGTGAGGACATCCGTCATCAAACACTAAAAGTAACAAAAGCTACAATTCTGCAACTGAGCAAATTTCAGTGTTTTTGATTTGATTACATTATTATATAATTTTTATTATTATTATATTATTATTTGTTATAATTATTTATAGTTATTTATTATATTATAATTTTTTATTTCGTTTTTCAAACTTTATCATACCCGGGATGTCTACTATACTCTTGTTTGGACAGATTTAAGTGAACTATTCCTAAGAATTACAGGCCTACAATATAAAACGCCAAATTTCTGTGCAAAATAATGGTACCGCTTTCAGCACCTAAAATCTGAAATAATCATACCGCCAGGGAGGTTAAGGATCCCCAGGCAAGAGGCACTCATCAGGTGGATCGGGGTCCCGGGTATGCAATGGAACAGGGTGTTGGGGGAAATACACAGATTCTCCAGACTAGACAGGGCCCCTGATGTTTTGCTATTTCATGTAGGTGGGAATGACATGGGAGCCAGATCCATGAGGGACCTTATTCGGGATATAAAGTGTGACTTCTTGCGTTTGAGAGCGGCATACCCTAAGATGGTGTAAGTTTGGCCGGACATGGTAAGCAGGTTGTCATGGTGTTGGGCATGGTCAGCAAAGAAGGTGGACAGGGCCAGGATAAAGGTGAACAAAGAAGTGAGCAGATTCTTTGTAAAAAATGGGGGTTTAGCCATTCGCCATAGAGAGCTGGAGGTGGATACCTGGAGGTATCTACGCAGTGACGGGGTACATCTGAATGAGGTGGGGACGGATTTATGGTCTTTAGGTCTGCAAGAAGGGATTCAGAGAGGCTTGAGCGTGTGGAGGTGCGCGCGAGGGTAAGGGGTTACCCCTTGCGTGCTGTGGCAGTTTTTTGGTTTCCTGGAATGGGATATGTTATGTTACATGTATAAAACATGTTGTACCCATCCAGGGGATGGGGGTTGTGTTGATACCCATCCATGAAGGATGGGGATTGATGTTGGGTACTTTCAGGCTATGAAGGGTTAACCTGGAGGAGGTAAAAGGTTTAGGTCACTGGGAAGTTGGGGTACTGCCGAGTCAGGGGTTGCCGACTGGTAGGTTCAAAAGTAAAAGAATTGTTTACAGTGACCATGGTGATAGTTGTTTACTCTTATAGTTACCCCAATAAAGTTATTATTAAAGTTTTACGGTTATTTATGTTATATTTATGGTAATTTATATTTTAATAAATAAGGCCGTTAGGCCATTTACTCCAAAAACTAGTTCAAGTCATTTATGATGTTTTTGGAGGGAGGGTAATGTGGGGTGAATGGGAGAGTATTAGGAGACTGGGCTTAAGTCCTACAGTATCACGATTTAGTAAAAAAATATATATAATAATATGTAAAGCACCAGCCTAACTAATTGGAATGGGACAAGAAAAAGATAGCTAATAGAAGTAAGCCATATCAACGGCAAGTGAACCTCAGTAATGATGACATCAATAGTGTACAGATGATAATACACAATGGCAATAACACAGTGACGTGATATTAATGATAAGTCTAGGTAGTGGCACAAAAAACCTTATTTAAATGAACAAACTAGTGACACAAAAAAAACTTATTTGTATGAATAAACAATCCACATTGCTGTAATGGTAATGATTAGCCCTTTGTGTTGATACAAAGTTGCTTGATCAAATAAAAAAAAAATCACATGAACAAATGAAAAAAATAAAAACATTGTGAAAAATAAGTCCAATTGGCTCCTGAGGAGTCCATGTCTGCATAGGTTTGTCTGTCAGAGCAGACAGAGGGTCCAAGCTGATGGGCTGGAACAGCAAGGAAGCTGGAAAAGAGTGCTGAGGTACAGGAACTCTGTTATAGAGTCAACAGGGCTGAAACATAAGCCTGAGCAGCGATGCTGCTTGAGAGCCAGGTGGCTTGGTATTTTTCGTTTATTCTGTACACTATTGATATCATCATCACTGAGGTTCACTTGCTGTTTATATGGCTTACTTCTTTACTTCTATTAGATATCTTTTTCTTGTCACATTCCAATTAGGTAGGTTGGTGCTTCAAATATTATTATATATAATTTTTTACTAAATCACGATATTTTTCATTTTTAATTTTTCATCCAGCGCTCCCTATCCAAATTTGTTTCAACTTGCACTAATGATATTATCATTTCGTTTGGGGTTAGCAGCTTATTATCATTTCATTTTTATATTATTTTTTGTTTAGTGTTATTCACTACTATATTTGGTCTAATAGGCGCGAGATACACCTAACTTTCTTACCGGTACATCGAGCCACACCAGAAAGGCAGAGGGAGATTAGGGAAGTGAACAAGTGGCTGAAGAGCTGGTGTAGTAAGGAGGGGTTTGGGTTCCTGGAGGACTGGGCTGAATTCTCAGTCGATCGCAAGTACTATAGAAGGGACGGACTGCACCTAAATGAGGAGGGTGCAGATCAGCTGGGAGTAAAGAGGGCCAAAAAGTTGGAGGGGATTTTAAACTAGGCGATGGGGGGGGGGTGGCATTAGTGCTAGGTTGACTAAACATAAGCACATAAACCCAAGGTAAGTATAGCAACAAGTCCTAGTTGCAATCTCAGAACACCCAATAAGAGGATAGTATGTGACCAGTCTAAACTATGTGGCATGTTCACCAATGCCAGGAGCCTGGCAGACAAGATGGGTGAACTAGAGATACTGTTGTACAAGGAGGATTTGGATTTTGTGGGAATTTCAGAGACCTGGTTCAACAGCTCTCATGATTGGCTGGCAACCATTCAAGGTGCATATAAAAGCAAAGGAGAAGGTCTTCAAAAAATACAAGGTTGAGGCATCATCATCATCAGCATGCACACTTTATAAAGAATGCAACAAGAAATGTAAGGGTGCAATTAGGGCGGCTAAGATAGAATACGAAAGACACATAGCGGAGGAGAGCAAAAAAAACTCATTCTTTAAGTATGTAAACAGTAAAAAAGGAAGACAGACCATATTGGCCCCATAAAAAAGGAAGAAGGACATCTGGTTACAGAGGATGGGAAGATGGCGAAGGTATTGAATTTATTCTTCTCCTCAGTTTTCACGAGGGAATCGGGGGGCTTCAGTAACCAAAACTGCAGTGTTTATTCTTATGACACATCACAGGAAGCACCTCCTTGGTTAACAGAGGACAGAATTAAAATTAGACTTAAGAAACTTATAATTAATAAATCACCGGGACCAGATGGCTTGCATCCGAGGGTACTTGGGGAACTCAGTCAAGTAATTGCCAGACCATTGTTTCTTATTTTTGCTGACAGTGTACTGACTTGAATGATACCAGGTGATTGAAGAAAAGCCAATGTAGCACCAATATTTAACCACTTGGCATCTATGCTATGGCCGAATGACGGCCACAGCGTGGACCTGAATTCCTGGGAGGCCGTCACATGTGACGGCCTCTCCTGTGCCCGCGCTCAGCGCGCGCCCTGCAGGTGTGCGCTGTGCTGTGATCACCGAGTCACTGAGACTCAGGTGACCACCGATCTAAGGAAGGGGCTGGTCCCGGCTCCTTACCATGTGATCAGCTGTCAGCCAATGACAGCTGATCACATGATGTAAACAAAAGATCAGTAATCTGTTTTTTTTTCTACTCATGCTGACAGCGTGAGTAGAAAAAAAAAGCTGATCACCGGCTCAGATGTGAGGGACATCAGTCCCGAAGTGGAAGAGGCACATCTGCCTCATCAGTGCCACCTAATAGTGCCACCTAACAATGCCCACAGTGTCACCTAACAGTGCCACCTAACAGTGCCACCTAACAGTGCCCACAGTGCCACCTATCAATGCCCACAAGTGCCACCTATTAATGCCCACAAGTGCCACCTATCAATGCCCACCAGTAGTGCCAGTCAGTGCCACCTAGCAGTGCTGCCTATCAGTGTAACTGATCAGTGCCAATCACTGCCGCCTATCAGTGCCCATCACTGCCGCCTCATCAGCGTACATCAATGAAGGAGAAAAATTACCTGTTTTAATTTTTTTATAACAAAATATAAAAAAAATATATATTTTTTTAAAAATTCAGTTTTTTACATTTTTTTAACAAAAAGTAAAAAAACGGCAGAGGTGATCAAATACCACCAAAATAAAGCTCTATTTGTGGTGAAAAAATGATAAAAATTTTATATGGGTACAGTGTTGTATGACCGCGCAATTGTCATTCAAAGTGTGTCAGTGCTGAAAGCTGAAAATTGGTCTGGATAGGAGGGGGGTTTAGGTGCCCAGTAAGCAAGTGGTTAAAAAGTGCCCAAAACACATCCCTGGGAATAACAGACCAGTTAGTCTAACATTAATAGTATGCAAGTTCTTTGAGGGGATGATAAGGGACTATATACAAGATTTTAGTAATGAGAACGGTATCATTAGCAGTAATCAGCATGGATTCATGAAGAATCGTTCTTGCCAAACCAATCTTTTAACCTTCTTTGAGGAGGTGAGCTGCCATCTAGATAAAGGAAGGCCCGTAGACATGGTGTATCTGGATTTTGCAAAAGCATTTGACACTGTTCCCCATAAACGTTTACTGTACTAAATAAGGTCCATTGACATGAATCATAGGGTGAGTACATGGATTGAAAACTGGCTACAAGGGCAAGTTCAGAGGGTGGTGATAAATGGGGAGTACTTGGAATGGTCAGAGGTGGGTAGTGGGGTCAAGGATTCTACCTATGACATACTTCCTGGGGTGCCAACTCCTGGATTCATCCCAGGAGACATATGCCTTCCAGACTCTATAATATGTGATTCTGGAGGCTTCCTTGCATTAACCAAGGTAGATACCACTGAACTTAACAGTCCACGTTTCTTCAGAATGTGGGTCTCAATAGCCAAACTGTTAAATTTAGTGTTTTTAAGGTAGGATGGAATACCGGACCCTGTGAAAGAAGGTCTGGACTTGGTGGTAGAGTCCATGGGGCCCTACAGCCATCTTTATGATCTCTGCACACCAAGATCTCCTGGGCCACGCTGGGGGCCACAAGAATCACTGACTTCTCTTCCTGCTTGATCCTGCAAAGAAGTCATGGATGCAGGCAGAATAGGAGGGAATGCATAAATCAGTGAAAACTGATTCCACGGGAACAGCAAGGCATTTGTTCCGCATGCTAACGGATCCTTTGTTCATGACACAAAGTTGTTGATTTCTTTATTGAACCTGGACGCAAACAGACCTATGTCTGGGATCTCCCATCTTTGACATATTGACAGGAAGATATCAGGGTGAAGGAACCATTCTCCCAGGAACAACTGCTGGCGACTCAAGTAGTCCACCTGCCAATTTTCTATTCCTAGAATGAAGACTGCTGATAGGCAAAGTACATTGTTTTATGCCCAAGATAGGATATGATTCACCTCTCTCTGGGTTGCACAACCTCTTGTGTCCCCTTGGTGATTGATATAGGCCATTGCTGTGGCATTGTCGGATTGGATCCTGACAGGACAATTCCATAAACTGAACGTTGAGGCCCTCAGGGCCAAGTGCTCTGCCCGAATCTCTAGAATGTTAATGGGCAAGGTCATTTCTGATCTGGACCACATCTCTTGGACAGTTGCCTCTTCTAGGACTGCTCCCCAACCTAAAAAAGGATGGCATATGTTGTTACCACTTCCCAGGTAACTGTAGGAAGGATTTTCCCTTTGCAGATTTTTGGTTATTAACCATAAACTAAGGCTCCGGCGCACCTTTGGAGTCAGACATATTGGGAAATCTAGAGCTTGAACCTTCTTGTTCCAAGCCAATAGGATACTGTTTTGCAGCAGTCTCAAATGAAACTGAGCATAAGGAACGGCCTTGAATGAAGCCACCATCTTTCCCAACAACCGCATGCAAAGCTGAATAGAAGGATTAATCGTGTTTCGACCATCTGAATCAGTTCCTTTATGGCGCTGAACTTCACCTGGGGCAAGAATACCCTTTTTTGGGTGTATCTATGATCAGACCCAAGTATTTTAGCCTCCTTCATGGTTTTAAGGAAGATTTCTCTAGGTTGAGAATCCAACCAAGGTATTACAGGTAATTGAATGTGGTGACCATACTTTGGTCTAAGCGGGCTACCGACTGGTCTATCAAGAGCCGATCGTCTAGGAAAACTATAATCATTATACCTTGGGGCCTTAATCTGGCTAGAGGAGGGGGCATAACCTTTGTAAACACTCAAGATACAGTAGCTAGACTGAAAAGCTGAGCTACAAACTGAAAATGAAGATTTTCTACCTTGAAGTAGATACAGTATTACTGGTGAGCGTGGAAATAGGCACATGGAGGTATGCATCCATGATGTCAATTGACGCCAAAAGTTCTCCTCCTTGTAGCATGGAGATATCTGATTGGATTGACTCCATGCAAAAAAAGAGTGGATATTCAGGAATCGGGTTAGATTTTTGAGATCCAGAATGGGTTTGACATCTACGTTTTGGCACCGTGAAAAAAGGTTTGAACAAAACCCCAACCCCTGCTCTTTCATGGGGACCACCATGATCACTTTTTGCCAAAAAATGGACCAATGCTTGAAAGAAAGACTTCTTTTTCTCTGGATCCTTAGGAACGTTTGATCTGAGAAAACGAGGAGATGAGAACTCTTGGAACTCCAGTTTGTACTCTGGAGCTATTGAGGAAGTCCTCCATCTGTCTCAACACTCTTCCCGCCAGACCCTTGAGAACTGCAGAAGTATTCCCCCTACTCGAGCGACTGCCTGGAGGCTGATGCCCCTGGCACTGGAGAAGGAGCTTGTTAAAATGAAATACGTTTACTCCTTTTCTTAAATGGCATAGGGGTACTTTTTCAACTAGAAACTCTTTGGATGTATTACCCAAATCATCCCCAAACAGCCGTTTCACTGCAAAAAAGAAGACTAGCCAGGAGCTTCTTGCATGGCACTTAGCAAAGGCGCGAGGCCTGAAGGATAAAATGTCTCATAGCGACTATTGCAAACATAAAGCTGCTAGTAGCTTGCCAGATCCTGGCTTGCTGAACAAGATAACCTTGATCACCTGTTTAAACTGGTCTCTCAAGCATTGACCAATTACTGTCAGCGCAGGCTAAAACACTCAGCCTGCCAGAGAAAAAAAAGTGTTTGTTTTTTTTTTAATAGGAATTCCAACTTTTTATCTGTTGAATCCCTAAGCTTTTGAGCATTGTCTGCCGGACAAGTCAAACTTTTATTCACAGAGGATATAGCAGCGTCAGTTGCTGGTATTCCCACCTTTAGTGAATTTTTTCCTCCATAGGATAAAGTGTGAAAAACTTTTTAGGAGGGAAAAAATGCTTATCTGGGTGATCCCACTCAGATACAAAAAACTTTTCCAGCATTGAATGGACAGGAAAGGTATGTACAGCTTGAGGAGGCTTTAGCGAACCCAAACACTCAGTTAAGGGTATATAAATGTGGAGCGGATCATTCAGTAAGAAATTGCACCATCAATCTTACAGATTGTGAAGCTGATCCCCCCGCATTTGACCCCTCAGAAAAGGAGTCACCAGCCTCACCATGATCCCCTGAGGGAATTCATCTTCTCCCGCCTCAGTTCCTCAGTTTGAGGGTCCTGGGTAATGGAAGGGAACATGTCGCATTTTGTCCCACACTGGGATGCAATTAATGCCGCTAACCTTTTTTCCAAACCTATCATGGCTGAGGAAAAATACCTCTTTAGTAATATAGACAGGGGCTGCAGTGTTGAAAATAGTTGCAAACATTTCTTTTTTCTTTTTTTTTTCCAAAAAATTTTTTTTATTGAAGAGCAGTACATTACACTTAATGGTACAAAATTGTCGGTAGGGCGCAGCCCACCTCTGTGATATATAACTTGGAGAGAACAACAACAAAGAGGCTAACAATAGTCCTACACGTCTCCGTTTGAACAGAATAATGAGTCCCCGAAAAGTATAGGGAAACACCAATTGCTAATATTAGACTCGACACCCCCAACGGGATCAAAGTGTGTCGAGCTCCACTAGAGGCTGTAGTAATATAGGTGTGTATATAACCTGTCAAGGCCCTCTGCACCCCCCCGGGGGTAAGAAAATTCCCGGGCTGCGCGAGGGGACCCTCCCAAACCTTCTCAAGTATGAGGCCAGGAGATTTGGGAATGCCAGTAGAGTTTCCCGAGGACTCCGACTCGGGCGTTAACCACCTTAGGATGAGGCAATATTCAAAAAACAAACAAAGAACATTCAAATGCATAATGTACTTGTGCAATCCATGTGGGAAATATAATCACTGTAGTTATATAATTTCAACAACTGAAGAAAGAAAGATAAGGAGGAGATAAAGAGGAAAGATAGACATAGAGTGAGAGAGGATGGGGTATTGGGGGGGTTGACAGACTTCATAAAAATAGTAGCAAAATCTTAAGCTTCTACTCCTGGTATGAGGGAGATGCCTACATACTTCGCCCAGGGTTCCCAGATTGCCACAAATGCTTTATTTGAGTCCGCTAACACACTCACTAATTTTTCTTGGGACATGATCCACGAGATCTTTCTCTTAGCTGTTGCTAAAGAGACTCCTGGTTGTTTCCAAGCCTTTGCTATGGAAAGTTTGGCGCCTGTCAATATGAAGGAAATAAGTTTAGCAGATGTTTTGGGAATTTTGGGAATATGACCATTTAAAAGAGCTATCTGGGGGGATTTTGGGATAGGAATGTCCGTAATTTTTCTTATTAAGTTAAAAATCTTATTCCAGAACCCCCTGATTTTCGGACATTCCCACCAAATGTGTATCATGGAACCCTGGGCTTGCCAATTTCTGAAACATAGAGAAGACAAGGATAAATACATCTGTGCAAGTTTGGATGGGACCAGATACCATCTTGTAAGGACTTTCATATTATCTTCAATTAGCGCAATAATAACCATACCTTTGTAAGCTCTCGTTCCCATTTTATGCCACATCTCCAGGTCCCAAGACTTGCCCAGTTCTCTCTCCCAATCTGTCATGTATGTAAGTTTGGAAAGGGGAGTTGCTAGTGCTTCATAGATCAGCGATATGCCCCCTTTTTGCTCTGTTGCTTGTCTGAACCATTGTTCATAAGGCGTGAACTCTGGAGGAATAGATTTATTTTTCCAGATTGTGTGTAGGAAATGGGAGATTTGGAGGTGTCTGAATTTTTCGGAGTCGGGGAGCTCTAATTTTTCAATACAAGTTTCAAGGAAATTGGTCCGGAGGCAACGAAATAGTGTCCAATGCGGTACATCCCCTTGTCTAGGCACCATTGAAAAGATTTGATGTCTAACCCCGGTTTGAAAAGGGGATTGTGGAATATATGTGATAGAGGGTGTAATTGTGAGGTCAAAGAGGGAAGCTGGATCAAGTCATCCCAAAGTTTAAAGGAGTGTGAAAGTGTGGGTGCCATAATGGATGGTCTAGATTTACTGGGAGTCCAAAGGAGAAAATCTAATGTGTAAGTAGGAACTGCCTGGCGTTCTATGCCTACCCAGTCAGGTTTTTTCCCCCTGAAATAAATAGTTGATAGTTGGGCTAGTCTAGCTGCTTGGTAGTATTTGAATAGCTCAGGGAGGCCCAATCCTCCCTTAGATTTCGGGGCATAAAGAGTGTTCCTAGGAAGCCTGTACCCTCTCCCCCCCCAAATAAGTTTTATAATCTTCCCCTGGAAACTCTTGAGGTGATTTCTATTAATTGGGATTGGTAGGGCTCTGAAGAGGTACAGGATTCTAGGAAACAGGGTCATTTTGATAGCGTGGATTCTCCCTAGCCACGATAATTTGTGAGATGACCAAGTTCGTATGTCTTCTTCTAGTCTACGATACATGGGAGGAAAATTGGCTTGATAGAGGGAATCTATTCTGGGCGTTAGGTTTATTCCTAGGTAGCGTATTGAAGTATCGCTCCAATTGAAATTAAAGGCCGGTTTTAGTCTCTCAACTAAGGCTGGGTTGAGGGAAATGTTTAATGCTTGTGATTTAACCATGTTGACTCGCAGGCCCGAGACGTCACCAAAGGTTTGAAGCAGGTTGTTAATGTTGGGTAAGGAGGTAATTGGAGAGGTGATAAATAAAAGGAGATCGTCCGCAAACAGGGCACATTTATGTGTATTCATGCCGCAGTTAACACCTTTTTTTGGTCTGACCTAATTGCTATGGCGAGTGTTTCTATTGTTAGAGCAAACACTGGGGGGATAGGGGGCACCCTTGTCTCGTGCCCCTGGCGATTTTAATGGGGGATGAAAGAAAACCCTGTAATTTAACTTTTGCTTCAGGTTCAGAGTATAGTGATTTGAGGATTCCAATAAAGTTTTCGCAGAACCCCCAGAATTTGAGGGAGGCGAATATGAAGGGCCATGTTAAAGAATCTAAGGCCTTTTGTAAATCTAGTGAAAGAAAAAGACCCTCCTGAGGTGAACCTCCATCCCAACCCGATTGTAAGATTGAAGCAATGTCTATGGCCCTTCTAACCTGGTCTGGGCCCTGTCTGCCGGGGATGAATCCTACCTGATCTTTGTGGATGTATTTGTTGATAAATGTATTTAGTCTATTAGCATAAATTTTGGTCAGAATTTTTAAATCATTATTTATTAGCGATATGGGTCTGTAATTTTCTACCAGATCAGGGTTTTTGTCGGGTTTAGGGATGACAGTGATGTAAGCTGCATTCAACTGAGATTCCATGGGGTCACCCTTCCGTTTGGAGTTGAACAGTCTAGTTAAGTGCGGAGCCAAAGACTCGGCAAAGGTCTTATAATATAAATTGGAAAGACCGTCTGGGCCTGGGGCCGATCCCCCTTTAAGGTTTTTAATAACCTCTAAAGTTTCTTCTATTGTAATGTGGGCTTCCATAATATCTTTATGGGACTTATGTATAGTGGGGATGGGCAGGTTTTCTAAAAATGCATCTATAGCTCGTGTGTCATTGTTGTCATTTGCTCTATAGAGCTTTGAGTAGAAGGACTGAAATGATTCTAAGATTCGTTGGGGATTTTGGGAGGACGACCCATCTTGTAGTTTTATTTTGGGGAGTGCGAAAAACGAGTTTTGGGGGATAACTTTGAGGCCAGCATCGTGCTCATTTTATCCTGATTAAGATAAAATTTCATACCATTCCAACGTAGAGAACTCTCAGCTTTGACCGTAAGCGCCAAGTTTAGCTTAATCCGAGCCGCGTCAAGCTGGTCGGTTAGAACCAGGGATGGGTTTGCTTTGTGTTTCTTGCGAAGGAGGTGAAAATCTCTCTCCAGCTTTAGGATATCCATAGTTCTCTCCTTTTTTAGTTGGAAGGAAATTTGAATGAGTTTGCCTCGTATCACGGCTTTGTGTGCCCCCATAAGGTCTCGGCCGAGATATCCTCTACGTTGTTCAAGGTAAAATATTCTTTTAGGGCCTTAGTTAGTACTGATATCTGAATGGAATCTTTAATAATATGATCTTTGATGCGCAATAGGGGTGACGGAGGTCTGAGGAGTAGACCCTGGAGAGTAAGGGAGACCGTCGAATGGTCAGAGAGGGCAGTATCCTTAATTTTAGCTGAAATTGCAGCAGGTATATGTATGGAGGAAATTAGAATATGATCAATTCTTGAGTATACTTGATGGGGTATTGAGAAATGAGAGTATTCCCTTGTGGAGAGATTGAGTTCTCTCCAGATGTCTGTAATGCCGCGTACACACGAGCGGACTTTACGGCGGACTTTGCCCGGCGGATTTTTCGACGTACTTTACGACAGACTTTCTGAATGAACGGACTTGCCTACACACAATCCACCAAAGTCCGTCGAATTCGTACGTGATGACGTACGACCGGACTAAAACAAGGAAGTTCATAGCCAGTAGCCAATAGCTGCCCTAGCGTGGCTTTTTGTCCGTCGAACTAGCATACAGACGGCGGACTTTTCGACCGGACTCGATTTCAACGGATAAATTTTAAACAAGTTTCAAATCTAATGCCGCGTACACACGAGCGGACTTTACGGCGGACTTTGCCCGGCGGACTTTTCGACGTACTTTCCGACTGACTTTCTGAATGAACGGACTTGCCTACACACAATCCACCAAAGTCCGTTGAATTCGTACGTGATGACGTACGACCGGACTAAAACAAGGAAGTTCCTAGCCAGTAGCCAATAGCTGCCCTAGCGTGGCTTTTTGTCCGTCGAACTAGCATACAGACGGCGGACTTTTCGACCGGACTCGATTTCAACGGATAAATTTTAAACAAGTTTCAAATCTAAGTCCGTCCAACTTTTGAGAAAACAAAGTCCGCTGGAGCCCACACACATCGAATTGTCCGACGAAATCCAGTCCGCCGGGCAAAGTCCGCCGTAAAGTCCGCTCGTGTGTACGCAGCATAAGTCCGTCCAACTTTTGAGCAAACAAAGTCCGCTGGAGCCCACACACGATCGAATTGTCCGACGAAATCCAGTCCGCCGGGCAAAGTCCGCCGTAAAGTCCGCTCGTGTGTACGCTGCATAAGTCCCTGTTGGTGAATCAGTTTAGCGATTTTGGAACTGATTTTAGTGGGCCTAGAAAGCTGTTTAGCTGGGGGTTTTGATTTGTCAAGGCTCTGATCGAACGCGACATTCGAGTCTCCCCCCAGAATTACTGTTCCTTCCAATAGAGGTCCTAGGGTTTGAAATAGGGAAGAGAAAAATATACCCTGTCCCTTGTTTGGTGCGTAATAGGATATAAGTGAAAAAATTTGTTCTGCGATCTGACCTTTCACTAGCAAGTACCTGCCCTCAGGATCACTAAGGGTCTGGCTAACTTTGAATTGACAGTCCTTAGCGAATAGAATCGCAACTCCCCTGGTCTTGTCCTCAGCGTTTGCTAAGTAAAACTGGGGGAAGTGCGCGTGTAGAAATGAGGGGGAGTATCGAGTAGGGAAGTGCGTTTCCTGGAGCATTACTATTGAGGCCCTTTGCTTACGGTAGGATTGGAGGATTTTTCTCCTTTTGATTGGGGAGTTGAGGCCTTGGACATTATGAGAAATAATTTTTATCTGAGAGGGAAGGAGTGTGTTGTTAGGCATAATCTTTGTGATATGAATGTGCTTCTGTAATTGACCTGGAGATCGGCCTTAAAAAAGAAAAAAAAAAAAACAAAACTAAAAAATAATGATGTCAGATGTGACAAATTAAAATATATCAAAATATATTGAGGGAATCCCAATAAATAGTAAAGAAATTAGTTTGTGAGAAGTGTGTGTGAATATGAGCAGCAAAACTACTTAATTCTTGTCACATTATAAAGAAGAAGAAGAAGAGACTGCGCTGTATTAAACCATTTTTAACGTTGCAGCGTGACGAAAGTGCTGTATCCATTGCGAACGCTCATTTTACCTGACCGAGCTGTTCCGTGTCGGAATTTCTTCTGAGCATGCGTGGCACTTTGTGCGTCGGAACAGGCCACACACGGTCGGAATTGACGCGATCGGATTTTTTTTTTTTTCCACAAAAAAAGATTTTATTGAAAAATAAGCACGATTACAAATATAGTCAGTTGAACAGATTTGACAGATATTCCATGACATATTATAGGATAATGATACAATACGTATTGCTGTTATTGATGTCATGGGGATTCAAGCGTATGGTAGGGTAATAGAAATGTATAAAAGAAGAACCGCTTAGATACTTTACAATGAGACATTTTCTGTATACAAGTAATATAGAAAACAGGAGTATCTTACGTGGTTCATTTACACTTAGATCAGTTACAAAGTAAATAAGATAAGTAAACTTGTGTGAAACTAAAACAGAAAGGTCTGTCTCTATTAGATTCCTGACTGTGTCCGATTGGCACAGTCTGATAATGTGGAGAGGTTATGTCTAGGTCTGAGTAAGAGTGGAATATACATAGAGTGAGATGTGAGTATTGGAGAGATTTAGCGGGGGAGATTGTAGGGGTAGGGGAAGTAGAGGGGGAAAGGGGAAAGAGGAGGGACAGGAAGGAGGGATGAACGTAAGGTATTAGGTTAAAGAAGGAGGGGGTAGGGGAACCGCCCCCCCCCCCCAGCCAGCCCACCCCAGGGCCAAGGGTTGCCGAGGTCTCCACATCTCTTAAGAGAGGGGGAGTACTATATCGGGAAATATGATTTGTAACAATCAGTGCTTTTGAAGTGAGTCCAGCAAGCCCATAGGTTGGTGAACTTTTGTATGCGATCTTGTGAGATATATATCAGTTCTTCCATCTCCTCTATCTTAGCAATCTTTGTCAGCCATTCCCTGACAGTTGGGGGGTTGGTTGAGCGCCATTTTACAGGGATGCATAATCTGGCTGCATTTACCATGTGCATGGCCAGTGATCTGTGGTAGGATCTTTTAGGTAAGGTTGTATGATGGAGGAGATATTGTGCTGGGTCAAAATTCAGGGTGTATGTGGTTACACGTTGAATTATGTTGTGAACCTCCCTCCAGAAAACCTGAATGATCGGGCATTCCCACCATATGTGGATCATAGAGCCCACTTCTTTATTGCACCTCCAACAAGTGTTTGGGATCGAGGGCGAGAATTTATGTAAGCGAGATGGTGTTCTATACCATTTGGTAAGTATTTTATATCCATTCTCTTGGATGGCGACATTTAGTGAGCCTTTGTGGGTGTGGACATGAATGGTTTCCCAATCTTCCTTAGTGAGGTCCATGTGTAGATCTTTGTTCCATGATATATGGAGGGATTCAGTGTGTGAGTGGTGTGGTGATTCTTGGAGGAGAGAATAGATGATGGATATTAAATGTCTTGGGGGCGTGTCTTGGGTACATAGGGATTCAAATGGAGTTAGTCTTCTCGACCATGCATCACTGGAGGTTGTAGAGGAGAGAAAATGTGTCAGCTGTCTGTAAGTCCAAAAAGGAAAGTTTTTGGTGAGAGATATCGATTTGAGATTGTCATAAGATCGTATCCGGGTTGCATGGAAAAAGTGGTGCGCTTGGACTTTTTCGTGTGGCCATTCTTGTTTCAAAAATGTACTTGATGACCCCGGGGGGAAATCTGGGTTTCCCCTCAGGGGAGTCAAAGGCCCTGGTCGTGAGGATAGTTGAAAGGTCGTCATAGCGGAGGTAAAGGCGAGTAGGGACGGGTGTACGAGTGGATGTTTTTTGATTGGTTGTGTCCAATGTTTGGGTGGGAGCCAAGGAAGACTGTGTAAATTGCCAGGCATAAAAGAGTCTTCTAGAGTTACCCAGGGTTTCTCTGTTTTATTGGTGCACCAGTCTACTACCCTAGTTAAGTGACAGGCAATGTAATACTTGTAGAGATCTGGAAGTGCAATTCCACCTTTGGTCTTACTGCAAGTCAGTCGGGAGTATTTGATTCTCGGAGGACCGTTCTTCCAAATGAAGGTTGTACATGCCTTCTTATATGAAAAAAAGAATGCAGGGGGTAGATGAATTGGAATGGTTTGCATTAAGTACAGGAGGCGAGGGAGAATAATCATTTTGATAAGGGCCGAACGTCCGAACCATGATACGTTAAGTGTGGCCCATTCCTTTAGGTCTGTCTGGATTTTTGAGAGGGTATGAAGAAAATTCTGTTCGTATAAGTCTGTGAGTCGTTTGGTGATTTGGATGCCTAGGTAAGTAATGTTATCGTTTTTCCACTGAAAGGGAAAGGAATGTTGGCAGTGTGTGACCGTCTGTGGGGGAAGGGATATGTTTAGAGCGTGTGATTTAGTGTAGTTTATCTTAAAATTGGATAGGACCCCGAAATGGTTAATATCTTTCAGTAAGTTTGGGAGGGAAGTGTGAGGTGACTGGAGTGTTAGCAGGATATCGTCTGCGAAGGCTGCTACCTTAAATTCTCTCTTGTTTATAGTTATTCCCTGAATGTCTGTATTCGCTCGCAATCTATTTAAGAGGGGTTCTAGGGTTAAAATAAAAATAAGGGGGGATAAAGGGCATCCCTGGCGAGTACCATTGGTTATTGGGAAGGCGTTTGACAGGAGGCCGTTTGCTTTGACTCTCGCAGAAGGATTGTCATATAAAGCGTTGATGTAGTTACACATGTGTGGCGGCAGACCAACGCTTTTCAGTACTGCCCGCATATAGTCCCAGGCCACCCTGTCAAACGCCTTCTCGGCGTCGAGAGATAGCAGGAATCCCTTCGCTTCTGAGGAGGCGAGCCAGTGGTGTATATTTAAGGTGCGAATGGTATTCTCTCTGGCCTCTCTTCCCGAGACAAAACCCACCTGGTCTGCTGAGATCAGGCTGGGGATCAGGGGTAATAATCTATTTGCTATTATTTTTGCGTATAGTTTGATGTCTACGTTGAGTAGAGAAACGGGTCTGTAATTGGACGCCAGGGCTGGGTCCTTATCTGCTTTTGGTATGACTGCTATATGGGCTTCGAGCATGTTGCTTGGTGAGGTGGAAGGGTCTGATAGGGAGTTGAAGGCATTGAGCATTTGCGGAGAGAGGGTTTTTAAGAAGCTTTTGTAATAGATCAGTGGTAGGCCATCTGGGCCCGGGCTCTTGCCTACTTTCATTTGTTTTATAGCCAGGTCCAACTCTTCTGTGGTCATGTGGCCTTCCAAAGTGGCAGCCTGTTGTGGAGATATCGGTTTAGGGCAGTATTGGGCTAGGAAATCTAGTATTTGAGATTGGCGAGGTGGGGTGTTGGGCGAGTCTGTGTGTTGAGATGGCAAGTTATATAGTTTAAAATAAAAGTTTTCAAAATGTGCTGCGATGTCTTCATTTTTTGAGATCATCACGTCCCTGTCGGTACGTAGGTGATGGATTATGGAAGAGGTCTTGGCCGCTTGTATGGTGCGTGCAAGCAATCTTCCACTTTTGTTGCCGTGTTCATAGAACACTTTTTGTCTAAGCACATATTGACGCCTTGTGCGTTTCCCTAATTCTTCCAATAGGGCAGATCTAGCATAGAGGAGGTCCTGTAGTGTAGATTGGGATGTGGATTGTTTGTGTGTTTTTTCGAGTCTATTGATAGTTTCGAGGAGGGATGCAATATGGGCCTGTCTGATTTTTTTTTCTTTTGTGGCTAGGGCTATAAGTTTCCCTCTTATGACACATTTGTGGGCCTCCCAGAGTGTGACCGGGGTTATGTCTGGAGAGAGGTTTTCTTGGAAATACTGATGGAGTCGGGTATTTATTTGACTCATTATGTCAGGGTCTTTGAGAAGAGATGGGTTAAGTCTCCATGTCTTGGTTCTGTTGTTGTAGTCTGGGAACGTTAAGGTGATCGTGATGGGGTGATGGTCTGATAAGAACATAGGTTCTATTGTGGCGTGGGAAAGGAGTGTTAAGTCCGTTTGGGATAAGAATATGTAGTCAATTCTAGAATATTTTTGGTGAGGGGCGGAAAAAAATGTATAGTCTTTAACTGTCGGATGAATGGTGCGCCATGAGTCGTGGAGTGTCAGGTTCTGTAGTTGGAGTTTAATTTGTCGCAGTGCCCGATAGGGGAGTGCGGAAGTTCCCGTGGAGGAATCTATATTCGGGTTTAGTGGGACATTGAAGTCGCCACCCAGAATTAATATACCCTCATGGAAAGTGGAAAGAAGGTCACAAATGCGTCTGAAGAAAGTTACTTGGTGTTCATTTGGGCAGTACACATTAGCAATTGTGATTGGTTTTGATGCGTAGGAGCCTTTGATAAAGATGTATCTGCCCTCTTGGTCAACCAGGGAATCTTTCAGTTGGAAGTCAGCGTGTTTGGAGATGAGAATAGATACTCCCTTCGTTTTTGATGTTGGGTTCGTGGAGTGAAGTGCCTGCTTATATATATGATTTGTCAGTTTGGGGATGTGTTTTGCACAGAAGTGTGTTTCCTGTAACAGGAGGAAGTGGGCTTTATGTTTAGTCAGAGCAGATAGTACCTGTGATCTTTTTTCTGGTATATTTAAGCCTTTAACATTTAGTGACAGGCATTTGAGAGAGAGCTGTTGTGTAGAGATTCCAGCTCTATTCGACATTGTGGGTATTCAGGAGTTTGTGGAGTGCTAAGTTGAGTTAGTTGATATCGTGTCCTATGCACTTGGTGTAGAGTAAGTCAATAGGTAATTGGAGGCTGGGGAGAGGGGGGGAGAGGCGGCCCCCACCCTATGCAGTAGATGTGAGGTATAGAAAGTATGGAGTAGACAGAGGGGGTCAGACCCAAAGGAGATAATAGGGTAAAAAGAAAAGTGGGAAAACAGAAAATAGAGGGAGCAGGGGGGGAAGGAGAAGGGACAAAAGAGGGGGTAGAGAGAAGTTGAAGTAGGTAGACTTGAAGTCTGGAGAGTGAGGGGACGTACCTCAGAGATAGAGTGGGTACGTAAATGAGGTACACCGGAGGTGGGCGTAGGCTTGCCTATCCACCTATGGGGGAGAAATCCGGTTTAGTAGCTCTAGTCCGTATGGACAGCTGTGTGGGTAAGCGAGCTGTGGTAGGAATGAGTGCTGCGGCACTATGGAGGACGAATCATGCAAAATGATGGTACGTGGGGGGTTGGGGGTGTGTGTGTTGGATTGCCTTCTGGGAGTCTGTGTGCGTGTGGTAAAGGACCCTATGCTTGTGAATTTAGAGAAAAAAAAAAAAAAAAGGGGGGGGAAGAGAAAAAAAAAAAAGGGGGGGGGGTGGGGGTGGAGAAGAGATACATACAAGTACCCCTCTTAGAGCTTAATAAACATATCTCAGGTAGGTGATAGCAGTCCTCTATGGAGGCCTGATCTCTTGTGGGTTTTTCCATTAGAGAGGGAGAGAAAACTTGCTACTCGTATTTTCTGTGTTTTTTCTGTAAATAGTTTTTCTTGATTTTCCTCTGTATACTAAATTTTCTGCTGTTTCCCCTATCGGGGATATATCTGTTATTGTGGGAGCCTGGGTCCCCGTTCCAAGTGTAATAAAATGCTTGGGTGAAGCGGAGTTTTAAGGAGGTGGCAATGATGATATGGGTTTACTGTTCTAGGAATGGGTTGGCACCAATTCCTTCTATGTTAGTGATAGAGAGCTTAGTAAAGGTGTATAGGATATAGGTGAGGAATGGGATGCTTTTGGAGGAGAGAGTTGGTTGCTAGTTGGTTGCTAGTACGGCGGTTGTAAATCGCCCGTACATTAAATTGAGTGCTAGCAATGAGTGTAAGGATCCAGGCTCCCACTTTTTGTCTCACGTAAACTATGTTAACCATTTAAAACATTTAAACCATGTAGTACAAGCAAGCAAACGTAACATAGCTAAGAATAGTTAAGAATAGTAGAGCCCCTTGCCGTAAGTATAAGAGAACTGTCTGGATGGTTCGTAGGGGTTTTAACCAGGGTAAATGCAAACCATGTATTGGTGTTAGGAATGTGGTCGGAAGGACCCCAAGTCTGCCATATCTTGGCCGAGGCGTTACTCACAGATCCAGATGGGATGGTGGTATATCTGCCAGGGTCCTGTATATGCGTCTGGGCTCAAAGTGGAGAGTTTTCGGCGATGGTCTTTGAAAAGACTGGTGTTGTTTCTTCCGCTAGATAAAAAAAAAAAAAAAAAGAAAAAGGGGGAGAGAAAAAACATAGGGGAGAAGAAGGAGAGAAAAAATGAAAAATGAAAATAAAAAGATAACCGGGGGGGGGGGTGGATATTGTTCCAGAAGGGAGGAGAAGTTAGAGTCGCTGTGTAAAAGCAGTGTGGTCAGATCAAGGGTGGTGTCTTCTAGTAGTTCCGACGCGGAGTGTTTGCCAGGCCTGGACTGCGGGCTGGGAGGTCTCGGCGGGATTGGCGATCTCCAGGTGAGGTGGGGTCCAATCTACGGCGTCTGGAGCGTTGTCTCTGGGCCTTGGGAGATGAGTTGTAGGCGACTGGCTTCCATGGATCCGTGGGGAAGTAGAAAGCATGCCATTCAGGTATATCCATCTGAGGAATATCCATTTGTTCGCAAAAGGCGGGTAGATCTTCTGGGGTTCTAAGAAACGCTGTGCGACCCCTTGTGGATGCCGACAGGCAGAATGGGAATTTCCATCTGTATTGGATATTGTGTGAGCGGAGCACCTCCAGCAGGGGGCGCAGGGTGCGTCTATTCTGTAGGGTAATTTGAGATAAGTCCTGAAATAATTTCACTTCAGTACCATTGAGTAGTATGCGGCCTCTGTTTCTTGCTTTTTTAAGGATCTCTTCTTTTAAGGGGAAGTTAACGATACAGCAGACAATGTCCCTGGGTGGTTCATTATCCCGAGGAGGGGGTCTCAATGCGCGGTGTATGCGTTCCATGTCTATGGGGGAGTCTGCTGGCCGCTCCAACAGATCATTAAAGATGGAGCACACTGTGTGTTGTAGTGCGGCCTGGTCAACTCCTTCAGGGACCCCCCTCACTCTCACGTTATGCCTGCGTCCTCTATTGTCCAGGTCCTCCACTTGTCTATGGAGCTCAAATAGATGTGGAAGATGTGAATCATATGTTTTCTGTACTTGCCTTATAGCGGTGGCTTGTGTACGGGCGTTTTCCTCTACTTCTGCGATCCGGTCGTTCATAGAGTGAATGTCCGCCTTGAGATCTGAGATCGCCGACATCATGGTATGTTTGATGTCTAAAGCGACTCTTTGGAGATCTTTTTGCAGGTCAAGTAGGCTTGGGAGAGGGGTTCCGGAGTCGTCTTCGTCCATAATCGGATCCGCGGTGCTTCTAATTGAGTCCGGGGATGAGGCCTGTGAAGCGTGTGAGGCCTGCGCGGCTTGTGAAGCCTCGAGTTGAGCGGCTTGTCTGGTCCGGAAAATCTCGGGGATGTTTCCGCTGATCTGCGTGCCTGGATCCTTTTGTGCATGGGGTGTTGAGGTGCTCCTGTTAGACTTTCCCATCATGGGTAAGTGGTTTTAAGACCCCAAGAAAGGCGTTTTTCGTCCTCCGAGTGCGGGAGCCTTCTGTCTAAGCAGCCATCTCGGTTCCCGTCCAGGCCACGCCCCCGACGCGATCGGATTTTATTGTTGGAAATTTTTATCTCCTGCTCTCAAACTTTGTGTGTCGGAAAATCCGATGGAAAATGTCCGATGGAGCCCACACACGGTCGGAATTTCCGACAACACGCTCCGATCGGACATTTTCCATCGGAAAATCCGACCGTGTGTACGGGGCATTAGAGCAGGCTTACCACAGCTCACTGATACCTTGTTATAGTAATTAGTCCACTGCTAATACAAAATTCACTGAGAGTTGTAGCATTGTTTCAGTGAGCTGCAGTAAATGCAGACCTTGCACCAAAAAAGCAAGGTCCACTTATTAGTCACTTCAAAGCCAACATGTTATAAACCCTTCCTTTCCAAGTAATTTTTCAGTTTTCAATGCTGTGATAATTTAACTGACAATTACTCGGTTATGCAAAACTGTAAACAGATGAATTTAATATAATTTATGAAACAGATAGTCTTTATTGCACAAAAATAAAGTTTCTATGTTTTTTTTTGCCATAAAAAAAGATTCAAAATGTTTATTTTTTTTTTACATTATGTTCTAAAATATATCAAATAAAATAGCAGAATATTGCAGATATCCCCCAAATAACATCTCTTTTGTGAAGTGGACACCATAGGAAGGAAAGTACTTAAAGCATAACAGCACTTTTGTGGAAAAAATATAGCAAATAAAAAAAAGGATTATAGCATATACTGTACATTACAATTGCTACACAAGCCATATTGTTATTTACTGTTATTAAAATTACCTTTCCGGTTCAATCAATCAACCATGCAGTTTTCTGAAATTAATTTGGTACTTGCCTTCTCTGACCCATATGACTTCTCCCTCCCAGAGTTCCGCATAGCTCTCATGGTGTCACGTTGGTACTAAAAATTACCTGCACATACTGTATACTGGTCAGAATTAGTTCTAATTTCTTACTATAAGAGAATGCCTCTGTCCAACACTGCTTTCTAAAAAAAAATTATGTCTATGGCTTACATAGCACTTAAAGGGTTACTCTACTTTCTTTGAAAAAATAAAGCAAGTAAAAAATGAATATAGCCTATACAATTGCTGCACAAACCATATTGTTATTAAATGTTATTAAAATTACAATTCCTTTTTAGTTTACAGCTGCTGTAAGTTAGTGTAAAACAATATGGTAACCTTGAGGTATTCTGTACACTGTTTCACTGATTTTCCCAAAAGTTCACACATACAAATCAAATTTTAGGCATCCTCTGCAATAGAAAGTTTAGTTTTCATGAGATATGCTTAAATACATCCAAAGTAATTCAGACACTGAAGCTATTCTCATTATTAAAACCCAAAAAAGCCACCAGCAGGGAATGGGCCTGACCGAACAAATTATGTGTATACCCCAGGACATCAGTTGTATTCAGATACCCAATAGACTGCAACTGCAAGGGGAAGGAGGGGTTTACAAGATGAAGAGTGGATTTCTATGTTGACAGGCAGTTATGTTTAGGTAGATTCAAATCTACCCAAATAATTTCTACTTCAAAGAGGAAAGCTGCCTGTAAAAAGTAAAAATGAGCCAAGGCTGCTACTGTGTTGTTACAGCTTGTTCACAGACTTATACTGGTCTGTCTTAAGGCTGCTTTCACACTGAGGTGCTTTACAGGTGCTATAGCGCTAAAAATAGCCCTTGCAAAGTGTCTGTAAAGACCCTCTCCTCTCATCCAAGTTTGAAAGCCTGAGTGCTTTCACACTGGTGCGGTGCACTGGAAGGACACAAAAAAAAAGTCCTGCAAGCAGCATCTTTGAGACGCTGTAGGAGCGATGTATACACCGATCCTAAAGCGTCCCTGCCCACTGAAATCAGTGGGCAGCGCTGCCGAAATGCTGGCAAAGCACCACTGCAGCACTGCTTTTAACCCTTTTTTGGCCGTTAGCAGAGGTTCAAAATGCCCTGCAAGCGGCCAGAAAGGGCTGCAAAAATGACGGTAAAGCGCCACTAAAAATATTGACACTTTACTGCCGAGTTAATGAGCTAAAAACATTTTATATGGACATTAAACACTTATTGTGATGTCCATTGTGTGAATACTTCAAAACTTCTTAATTTCAATGGCAATTTTTCCTTTGCAGTGGACTTTTTAATGCTATTTCATTTAATCAGAGATTTTACGTTCCCTTCTCTACCCACGTTTGCATCAGTCATTAACATCTATTCCAAACACATACATAAACAAAAAAAGAAATATCCTACAACCCACACGCACAAAATTACACCAATCAGCACCTACTGACAAAATTACTCTCTTAATGAACATGCACATAATTTCAGTACATATTTATTCATAGTAACTAATTTAACTGAAGCATGGTACACTGTAACTAGCCCAAGAAGCAAGCAGTATTGAACATGAAAACCTACTATTTGAAAGCAAATCCTCCCCAAAGGCTAGAATTATTTTTATATGCTTTTACTTGTCTATGTTTGAACATGAATTAATATGTGATATAAAAATAGTCTTATATGAACATTGGGAAGTTGTTAAATTTTGCTAAAAAAAAGAATAGGACACTTTCATAGTTACATAGTAAAGGTTAAATAAAGACAACAGTCCATCCAGTTCAGCCTAAGTTGGTGCACGTGTGCATGTAGAAAATGATTCCCCATATCTTGTTTTTGTTAAGATGCACGTCCAAGAGTCTTTTAAAATTAGCCATACTTCCTGCCGACACCACCAATTGTGGAAGAGAGTTTCACATCCCGACCGCCCTGACAGCGAAAAACCCCTTACACAGCTTAAGGTTAAACCGCTTCTATTCCAGTCTCATCATGTGGCCTCATGTCTTCTTACACTCCCTGGGACTGAAAAGTTTCAGCTCTCAGCTCCAGCACATCCCTTCTGAGGATTGGTGACCAGAACTGGGTTGGTAGGGATGAGCCGAACACCCCCCTGTTCGGTTCGCACCAGAACATGCGAACAGGAAAAAAATTCGTTCGAACACGCGAACACCGTTAAAGTCTATGGGACACGAACATGAATAATCAAAAGTGCTAATTTTAAAGGCTAATATGCAAGAAGAAGATGAAGAAGAAGATGAAGATGAAGAAGAAGATGAAGAGAAGAGCGGGAGCCTCCCCCCTCATGCCATGGGTGCGGAGCGGCCCAAGGAGAAGAAGATAGAAGACGCCGCGGAGGAGATGCTGGACGAGAACGCCGGAGGAAGAACCAGAAGAGCCAGAAGAACCAGAAGAAGAAGAAGATGAAGGAAGAAAGAAGAAGCATTTAAATAAAGGAATTGTCAAAAACTGTCTCTTGTCATTTTTAACATTTTTGACAGTTTTTTAGTGAAATGGTAGGGGTAAGTAACCCCTTACCATTTCACACAGGGGGGGGGGCCGGGATCTGGGGGTCCCCTTGTTAAAGGGGGCTTCCAGATTCCGATAAGCCCCCCGCCCGCAGACCCCCACAACCACCGGCCACGGTTGTGGGGATGAGGCCCTTGTCTTCATCAACATGGGGACAAGGTGTTTTGGGGGGCTACCCCAAAGCACCCTCCCAATGTTGAGGGCATGTGGCCTGGTACGGTTCAGGAGGGGGGGGGCCGCACTCTCGTCCCCCCCTCTTTTCCTGCAGCCTGCCAGGTTGCGTGCTCGGATAAGGGTCTGGTATGGATTTTTAGGGGGACCCCACGCCGTTTTTTTTTTTTTTTTTGGCGCGGGGTTCCCCTTAAAATCCATACCAGACCTGAAGGGTCTGGTATGGAATTTAGGGGGAACCCCACGTCAATTTTTTTTTAAAATTTTGGCTGGGGTTCCCCTTAATATCCATACCAGACCTGAAGGGCCTTGTATGGAATTTAGGGGGACCCCCACATCATTTTTTTTTTATTATTTTGGTTCGGGGTTCCCCTGTGGGGAATTCCCATGCCGTTTTTATCAATGAACTTCTATGTGTATTGTCGGCAATGCAATAGCCGCGGGTAGTTTTAAATGAGTTTTTTCCTTCCAAATGACATTTTGCTGTCAGACTGTTCTAAACACAGGAAACATGCGCCCCTTTACAGGCATACTATAGACACCCCCCAGGTACGAAATTTAAAGGTATATTACACTTTTATTGTTTGACTTTAAGCATTAATAAAATCACTGCTCCTGAAAAAACGTCCGTTTTTAAAACTTTTTTTTGCATTGATCCATGTCCCCTGGGGCAGGACCCGGGTCCCCAAACACTTTTTATGACAATAACTTGCATATAAGCCTTTAAAATTAGCACTTTTGATTTCTCCCATAGACTTTTAAAGGGTGTTCCGCGGCATTCGAATTTGCCGCGAACACCCCAAATTGTTCGCTGTTCGGCGAACTTGCGAACAGCCAATGTTCGAGTAGAACATGAGTTCGACTCGAACTCGAAGCTCATCCCTATGGGTTGGAATACTCCAGATGCAGCCGAACCAGAGTTTTATAAAGTGTTAGGATTTTGAGAAAGTGGATGAAATATCCTACGTTACTTTTGGGTGATTTACAGTTGTGCTCATAGGTTTACATACCCTGGCAGAATTTATGATTTCTTGGCCATTTTTCAGAGAATATGAATAATAACACAACATTTCTTTCACTCATGGTTAGTATTTGGCTGAAGCCAATTATTATCACAACTAGGGATGAGCCGAACACCCCCCCGGTTCAGTTCACACCAGAACCTGCGAACGGACCGAAAATTTGCACGAACGTTAGAACCCCATTGACGTCTATGGGACTCGAACGTTCGAAATCAAAAGTGCTCATTTTAAAGGCTAATTTTCATGGCATTGTCCTAAAAAGGGTTTGGGGACCCGGGTCCTGCCCCAGGGGACATGTATCAATGCAAAAAAAACCTTTAAAAACGGCCGTTTTTTTGGCAGCAGTGATTTTAATGATGCTTAAAGTAAAAAAAAAAGTGAAATATCCCTTTAAATATCATACCTGGGGGGTGTCTATAGTATGCCTGTAAAGTAGCGCGTGTTTCCTGTGCTTAGAACAGTCCCTGCACAAAATGACATTTTTAAAGGAAAATAAGTCATTTAAAACTGTTTACGGCTTTAATGTAATGTTGTGTCCTGGCAATATGGATGAAAATCTGTGAGACAAATGGCATGGGTACCCGCCCAGTCCATTACCAGGCCCTTTGGGTCTTGTATGGATATTAAGGGGAACCCCGCACCCAAATTAAAAAAAGGAAAGGTGATGGGCCCCCAGGCCCTATATACTCTGAACAGCAGTATACAGGCAGTGCAAACAAGACAGGGACTGTAGGTTTGTTGTTAAGTAGAATCTGTTTGTAATTTTGAACTGGTACATTTTCAAAGTGTAGCTCCAGCCAAAAAATCTGTTTTTAAGCTTTTTGGAAAACATAGGGAAGGGTTATCACCCCTGTGACATTTGATTTGCTGTCTGTGCTCCTCTTCAGAAGATTTCACCTCACTTTTTGTCCCAATGACAAATGTTTTTTGAAAATTTGGGTTTTTTAATGAAACAAGGATTGGTGATAAAGCATCAGTGTAAAGGAGAAAAGTTTTTCCCATATTAACTCTTACAGGAGAGAATTTCCCTTCCTATGGGGTAGATTTCATCTCACTTCCTGTTGTCTCCTTCCGTTTGCAAGTAGGAGTCATTTGTAAGTTGGATGTTTGAAAGTAGGGGCCTGCCCTATATACTCAGCAGAAATTTGGGCCTTAGGTGTTGTTTTGGCCACAACACTGTAAGCCCTCACAGGGCCCTGCTGTGAAAATATTAGATCAAGAATTGTAATTACGTGCCCCTGTTGAACAGGGTCACAAAAATTGGGCCTATGGTGATGGTGGTGGTGGTGCTGGTGCCACAACACTGTAAGTCCTCACAGTTACACTTGGTGGGCGCAGAAACGGGCCCTGCTGTGAAATATTGGATCAAGAATTGTAATTACATGACCCTGTTGAACAGGGCCAGAAAAATCGGGCCTTTGGTGCTGGTGGTGGTGCTGGTGGCACAACACTGTAAGTCCTCACAGTTACTCTTGGTGGGCGCAGAAACGGGCCCTGCTGTGAAATATTAGATCAAGAATTGTAATTACATGCCCCTGTTGAACAGGGCCAGAAAAATTGGGCCTTTGGTGGTGGTGGTGGTGCTGGTGGCACAACACTGTAAGTCCTCACAGTTACTCTTGGTGGGCGCAGAAACGGGCCCTGCTGTGAAATATTAGATCAAGAATTGTAATTACATGCACCTGTTGAACAGGGCCAGAAAAATTTGGCCTTTGGTGGTGGTGGGGGTGCTGGTGGCACAACACTGTAAGTCCTCACAGTTACTCTTGGTGGGCGCAAAAACGGGCCCTGCTGTGACCTCATCATCCCCTCCCTCCTCATCACTGGAGCAAACCTGGCAGTATGCTGCAGTAGGGGGAGCATGACTGCCAGATTGCTGTTCTTCTTGGGCACCCCGTCTGTCCATGCTCACGTTACTGCCTTCATCTAGCTCAGTATCATCATCAGAGCCTTCTAAATGCTGGGCATCCTCCTGGAGCATGTACCCAACACTGTGGTCAAACAGTTTGAAGGACTCCTCAGGAGGACATGGTGGGGCTAGGGAAGGAGTCACTGATGCCATTGAGCCGAGAGAAGAGGCCGCGTTGGCAGCTGCTTTGCCAGACAAAGTATCCTGAGCATGGGTGAGGGAGGATGAGGAGGATGAGGACGGCTTGGTCATCCACTCGACCAAGTCTTCCGAACGTTGCGGCTGAACACGGCCAGCTGCCGAAAAAAAGGCCAGAGCGTGTCCTACGGCCACATGCTGATGAGGTTGCACTGTCTCCACGACCAGCACCTTTGCCTCTAGACACAGAGCCTGCTTGTACTCTTTTATTGGCTTGTGACTGTCTGCCTCTCCTTGTTGGCCTTCCAGACATACTAATGGCCTGTAGCTGCACTAAGCTGGGATATATATATATATATGTACTGATACTGCAGCTAGCAAAATTAACTGCCTGCCTACAGTATGAGAACACCACCAACCTTCTACAGGTAGCTTTAGCTGAACACTGTGCAGAGGTCGCACTAAACTAACGTGTAAATAATTTAGCTGCCTGCGGTAGTGATAGGATCAGGAAAACACCACCAACCTTTTACAGGTAGCTTTAGCTGAACAGTGCAGAGGTTGCACTACACTAACGTGTAAATAATTTAGCTGCCTGCAGTAGTGATAGGATCAGGAAAACACCACCAACCTTCTACAGGTAACTTTAGCTGAACAGTGCAGAGGTTGCACTACACTAACGTGTAAATAATTTAGCTGCCTGCAGTAGTGATAGGATCAGGAAAACACCACCAACCTTCTACAGGTAACTTTAGCTGAACAGTGCAGAGGTTGCATTACACTAACGTGTAAATAATTTAGCTGCCTGTGGTAGTGATAGGATCAGGAAAACACCACCAACCTTCTACAGGTAGCTTTAGCTGAACACTGTGCAGAGGTCGCACTACACTAACATGTAAATACTTTAGCTGCCTGCGGTAGTGAAAGGATCAGGAAAACACCACCAACCTTCTACAGGTAGCTTTAGCTGAACACTGTGCAGAGGTCGCACTACACTAATGCCGCGTACACACGGTCGGACTTTTCGTCTACAAAAGTCCAACGGACGCTGACGGACTAAAGCTGGCTGGTAATCCGATCGTGTGTGGGCTTCTCCGGACTTTCAACGTACTTTTTTAGCCTCAAATCCGACGTACTTTAGATTTGAAACATGCTTCAAAACTTTACTTCGTAACTACGACGGACCCCGAAATCCGCTCGTCTGTGTGCTAGTCCGACGGACAAAAAGCCACGCTAGGGCACCTATTGGCTACTGGCTATGAACTTCCTTATTTTAGTCCGGTGTACGTCATCACGTACGAATCCATCGGACTTTTGTGTGGTCGTGTGTAGGCAAGTCCGTTCGTTAGAAAGTATGCCGCAAGTCCGCCGCAAGTCCGCCGAAAGTCTGCCGGAAGTCTGTCGGACAGGCTGTCTGACTTTTGTAGACGAAAAGTCCGACCGTGTGTACGCGGCATAACTTGTAGCTTTAGCTGAACACTGTTGAGAGGACGCACTACACTAACTTGTAGCTTTAGATGAACACTGTTCAGAGGACGCGCTACACTAACTTGTAGCTTTAGCTGAACACTGTGCAGAGGTCGCACTACACTAACTTGTAGTTTTAGCTGAACACTGTGAGGAGGAAGCACTACACTAACTTGTAGCTTTAGCTGAACACTGTTCAGAGCACACACTACACTAACTTGTAGCTTTAGCTGAACACTGTTCAGAGGACGCACTACACTAACTTGTAGCTTTAGCTGAACACTGTGCAGAGGTCGCACTACACTAACTTGTAGCTTTAGCTGAACACTGTGAGGAGGACGCACTACACTAACTTATAGCTTTAGATGAACACTGTTCAGAGGATGCACTACACTAACTTGTAGCTTTAGCTGAACACTGTGCAGAGGTCGCACTACACTAACTTGTAGCTTTAGCTGAACACTGTGCAGAGGTCGCACTACACTAACTTGTAGCTTTAGCTGAACACTGTGAGGAGGACGCACTACACTAACTTATAGCTTTAGATGAACACTGTTCAGAGGATGCACTACACTAACTTGTAGCTTTAGCTGAACACTGTGCAGAGGTCGCACTACACTAACTTGTAGCTTTAGCTGAACACTGTGCAGAGGTCGCACTACACTAACTTGTAGCTTTAGCTGAACACTGTGAGGAGGACGCACTACACTAACTTATAGCTTTAGATGAACACTGTTCAGAGGATGCACTACACTAACTTGTAGCTTTAGCTGAACACTGTGCAGAGGTCGCACTACACTAACTTGTAGCTTTAGCTGAACACTGTGCAGAGGTCACACTACACTAACTTGTAGCTTTAGCTGAACACTGTGAGGAGGACGCACTACACTAACTTATAGCTTTTGATGAACACTGTTCAGAGGATGCACTACACTAACTTGTAGCTTTAGCTGAACACTGTGCAGAGGTCGCACTACACTAACTTGTATTTTTAGCTGAACACTGTGAGGAGGACGCACTACAGTAACTTGTAGCTTTAGCTGAACACTGTGCAGAGGTCACACTAAACGAACTTGTAGCTTTAGCTGAACACTATGAGGAGGACGCACTACACTAACTGTATATAGTCTAGCTGCCTGACTGTGGTACTAATAGGATCAAAAGAACACCAGCATTTTTCTTCAGGTAGCTGTAAATACTGTAACAAGACAAGCCTGCCTGTTAGTAGGAAGATAACAGGAACAGATCTAGCTAAACTGAATACAGTGTATATATATATATATATATATATATATATATATATATATATATATATATATATATATATATATATATATATACACAACACCTGGGATGCATATATATACACAATACACTGTAAGTGCAGCTAACTGACTGACTGTCCTGCCTAATCTATCTAACTCAAATGAAATGACACTGTCTCTCTCTCTCTCTATCTCTCAGCACGCCGGAACACACTACACAGGGCTGCCGTGCAGGCTGCCTTATATAGTGTGGGGTGTGTTCTAAACCCCCTGAGCCATAATTGGCCAAAGCCACCCTCTCTACTGATGGCACTGTGATTGGCCAAGAATGTGGGTCATAGTGCATGCTTGGCCAATCATCAGCCAGCAATGTACTGCGATGCCGCAGTGAATTATGGGCTGCGACGCGCCACACGAATTTGGCGCGAACGGCCCATATCGTTCGCAATTCGCCGAACGGTCGAACAGATGATGTTCGAGTCGAACATGGGTTCGACTCGAACAAGAAGCTCATCCCTAATCACAACCATAAACGCTACATTTGGAGAGGAGTCAACAAGGCCTATGATGAAAGATACACCATTCCTACTGTGAAACACGGAGGTGGATTTCTGATGTTTTGGGGATGTGTGAGCTACAATTGCATGGGAAATTCAGTCAAAATTGATGGCAACATGAATACAGTATGTTATCAAAAAATACTGGAGGAACATTTGCATTCATGAGCCAGGAAGCTGCGCATGGAACGTACTTGGACATTCCAACATGACAATGATCCAAAACACAAGGCCAAGTCGACCTGTCATTGGCTACAGCAGAATAAAGTGAAGGTTCTGGAGTGGCCAGCTCAGTCTCCTGACCTCAATATCATTGAGCCACTCTGGGGAGATCTCAAACGTGCAGTTCATACAAGACAGCCCAAGAATTTACAGGAACTGGAGGCATTTTGCCAAGAGGAATGGGCAGCTTTACCATCTGAGAAGATAAAGAGCCTCATCCACAAATACAACAAAAGACTCAAGCTGTCATTGCTGCTAAAAGGGGCAATACACGGTATTCAGTGGCAGCCCGTCCATAGGGGGCACATGGGCACCACCCCACCCCCCTCCAGGCAGTCAAAAAAAATGTCAAAAAAAAAAAAAAAAAAGTTTTAATACTGGCCCTTAAAAAAAAATACAAAAAAAGGGCCTTAAGTGCACTGTGTTCGGACGCCGGACACAGTGCGACGACAGACACAGTGCACTTATGGGAAGCCCCACGTCTATGCAATCACAAGATTGCAGATGTGACGTTCATTTGCGGGCGTTTAGCCCGCCTTTGCGGCGCTTTCCGAAGCGCCGAGTAGCTTCCACCCGGTGCTTGTAGTAATATATCACTACGGCCGAGCAGTTTGATTGACATCCCAGTTTGATGTCACTTCCTGTTTTCATTCTCCCATTGCGCCCGGGAGAAAGGAAACAGGAAGTACTATGAGAGGAAGGGACGGACCTCTCCATTGCCGCTGTGGAAGAGGAAACCGCAGGACAGGAGAGGACACCACACAGCAAGGTAAGTAGTACCACTGTGCTCCTGGGGGGGGTTCGATGTGACACAGGCAAGGCTGCATTTGGGGGACACAGGAGGCTGTATTTGGGGGACACAGGAGGCTGCATTTGGGGGACACAGGAGGCTGCATTTAAGGGACACATGCTGCATTTAAGGGACACATGAGGCTGCATTTGGGGACACAGGAGGCTCCATTTGGGGGACACAGGAGGCTGCATTTGAGGGACACATGCTGCATTTGGGGGACACAGGCGGCTGCATTTGGGGGACACAGGAGGCTGCATTTGGGGGACATAGGAGGCTGCATTTGAGGGACACATGCTGCATTTGGGGGACACAGGAGGCTGCATTTAAGGGACACATGCTGCATTAGGGGGACACAGGAGGCTGCATTTGGAGAACAAAGAAGGCTGCATTTGGGGGACACAGGAGGCTGCATTTGGGGGACACAGGAGGCTGCATTTGGGGGGGACAGGAGGCTGCATTTGGGGGGGACAGGAGGCTGCATTTGGGGGACACAGGAGGCTGCATTTGGGGGACCCAGGCAGTTGCATTTGGGGGACACATGGGGCTGCATTTGGGGGACACAGGAGGCTGCATTTGGGGGACACAGGTGGCTGCATTTGGGGGACACAGGAGGCTGAATTTGGGGGACACAGGCAGCTGCATTTGGGGGACACATGCTGCTGCATTTGGGGGACACAGGAGGCTGCATTTGAGGGACACATGCTGCATTTGGGGGACACAGGAGGCTGCATTTAAGGGACACATGCTGCATTTGGGGGACACAGGAGGCTGTATTTGGGGGACACAGGAGGCTGCATTTGGGGGACACAGGCGGCTGCATTTGGGGGACACAGGCGGCTGCATTTGAGGGACACAGGCGGCTGCATTTGGGGGACACAGGAGGCTGCATTTGGGGGACACAGGCTGCATTTGGGGGACACATGTGGCTGCATTTGGGGGACACAGGCTGCATTTTGTGTGACACAGGCTGCATGTAAGGACAGACTCCACTGGGGACACCTGATTGCATCTGGTGTCAGGCGACGTGGCAGGTGACACACTCAGGGCTTCCACTGATTCTGCATTATGGTGAGTTGAATGATTTCATTTTATATTACAATGTAATGATAGAAATAATGTGCTTCAATCATCCTGACACCATAACAATCATGGTGCCAGGATGATTGAAGTGCTAACACCAGGTGTTTGGAATATCTTTATCTGCTGATTGTTAAACTTTCTAGAATACACATTTCTATTGTTGTGTAGGATCTGGGCCTGCTGTCCCTCCATCCCTCTCTCCCTCTCCCTCCATCAATCATTCATCTCAGACGCTAACCACACCACCCTAGAGCCACGCCCACTATTTCGCTGAAACCACGCCCATTTTCACCAAGTGGGAGGGGTCAAAAAGGAAGGGCGGGGTCTGGCACCCCCCATCCTAAACTTCACCAGCCACCACTGACGGTATTAAGAACTGGGGTATGTAAACTTTTGATCAGGGTCATTTGGGTAGTTTCTGTTGTGATTATGATTTAAAAAGAGTAAACACAGTTGATTGATAATAAATGGCTTCATATAAATTATATTAACTTCCAAAATAAAGGTGGGGGTGTGGCCTGGACGGGCATGTGAGCGGACGCTGTACACGGAGCTCCCGCTATTGATCCTTCATAGATCCTGAACCCGCCACTGATCCGAACCTAGAACCGACCCACCAGCACAGCATAACCTCGCAGGACGCCCCATACCGCCGGCAAATGGTTCCGGAAGCCCAGAATGACCAGAAAAGGGGAGAAAGAAGCAGCAGCAGCGGCGGCCATGGATGGCCAAGATGGCGCCGGCTCTCCTCTACCCCAGCGTGCGGCTCGCAGCACAGACAAAACACAGGAACTGAGCGGTAAGGCAGCAAAGTCTGGCAAACAGTGGGGGAAAGAGCAGCCCAGGGACATGGTATACTATGCCCAAAGGATGCAGGGACAGAGCGGTGCTCCCCCCCTGAATCAGCAGTCACTAGCAATTGAAACTGAGGGGCCAGAAGGTGCCATGGCACTAGATGACACGCTGCCATTAGAGGGCTCCCTGATCCTTAATGCAGATGGCTCTGAATCCATGCAGGAAGAGGTACAGCAGCCTACACTAAGTGATATTCTGCGGGCGGTGCAGAGCTGCACAGCGTCTGTAAATGGACTTAAAGTACAATTTGGGAGCCTCACTGAGACTGTCTCTCTCCTGCGTCATGACATTCAAAAGATCAGGGAGAGAACCACAGCGGTGGAGGGAAGGATCAGTGAGGTGGAGGATATACTACCCCCCCTCACTAGGGATACTAGGAGTGCACTACAGCAAGCAGCACAGGCCAACGCCAAAAATGATGACATCGAGAACCGTCTCAGGAGGAATAATGTACGCATAGTGGGGCTCCGGAGGGTAGGGACCCCACAGCGTTTACAGAAATGTGGTTACAGGACATATTCGGCAAAGATGCTTTTACCGCGCTTTTTTCAGTGGAGCGAGCACACCGTACACCACTGAGACCCCTCCCTCCAGGCAATCCACCTAGATCCATGCTGGCCAGACTCCTGAACTATAAGGACAGAGAAATAATACTTTGATTGGCCAGGGAAAAGGGTGCAATGCACTATAACGGAACGAAAATTTCATTCTATCCTGACTTCTCTGCAGAGGTACAGCGCAAAAGGGCCAAGTTTGCAGAGGTGAAGAAACGATTGCAGAAGATTTAAGTCACATATGCCATGTTGTACCCGGCCAAACTATGCATTACAGCAAGAGGTCAGCCAACATTCTTTGAATCTGCAACCGAAGCGTCCGCCTGGTTGGATCGCAATGAACAGGATCTCAGGAGGCAGAGAGAGGCTGATATGGGAGATTGAGCAACACTACACGGAGCTGGGAAGTCGGTTTGTCACTATTAGACGTTTTACAGTCTACAATACGTTATGCGGGACACTGTTTCTATTTTACAAAGTTAGCGCGTGACAAGAGCTTTGTTCACAAGAGATATACCAAGAAACGTCAGACGCCAAGGTGGGATAGTTGTACCCACAGGAACTTTTTTGAACACTCAATTTTTGCCCCAGTTGAAGGGGCTGGTTAAAAAGTGCCTGGTTGGCACAAGTTTATGGCACAATTTAAGGTGCACAGACGGAATGGGGGAGTCCCCCTCTGACCGTTGCGGGACAGTTGCTCACATCCAAAAAACAGGTTCTAAATTACGGACCACACTGTTTCCGCTAGGAAGGACACTTTTGAACATGGAGATACCACGCACATCCTTCCACAGATGTCTCGGGTCGTCATTGCCAATCAACACTGAATGCTACACCGGGAAACTCTGGGTCATTGGGACATGCACTGATCTTTTACTGCCTGAGGAGGAGGCAAAGAAACAGGTTTACCCAGGTCATATCACTTTACAGTACCAGACATGGCGAACACTCCAGTTGTGACATGGAACGTCCGAGGTGTCCATAATCCCTTGAAACGTACCATGATAAGCACATGTCTGAGAAAATTTCACCCAACAATAGTGAGCCTCCAGGAGACTCATCTAACAAAGGATACAGTTAGCTTTCTGCAGTATTCCTGGGTGGGCAAGGCCTACCATTCCACTCACACTGCATATTCTCGCGGGGTGAGTGTTCTGGTACATAAATCCTTGGCCTACCAGGAATTAGACGCTGTTATTGATTCCATGGGTAGATTTGTATTTTTACATTGCAGGTTATATACATTGACGTTGATTTTGGTGTTTGTGTACATACCTCCTCCATTCTCTAGGGAAATCTTGCAGCTCCTATTGACTTACCTGGTCGACAAACCTGATGTCCCTATAATGATCATGGGTGACTTTAATGGCTACCTAGATCCCAGACTAGACAAGCATCCCCCCGGCACAGCCACCCTCGGGAAACAGGGGCACTATTTTGAGCAGACTACTGATAGAGGTGGGTTGGATAGACTTGTGGAGAGCTAAACACCCTACAACTAAACGGTTTTCCTGCTGCTCCAAAACCCATGGGTCACTTTCCCGTATAGACCTGTGTGTGGGGTCCCCGCAGCTCTTAAATGTTATGCACAAGGTGGATTATTTACCCCGGGGGGGTCTCTGATCACTCCCCTCTGGTCGCATACCTTATTACCAGACCGGCGACCACACTGCCGAGAGCACCGTGGAAACTGAATGCTTTTTGGCTAAAACTTTTCACTTCTCACGATAGAGTAATGAAACAGATAGAAAAATACTTTTCTGACAACCGGAGACAAACTGACTTACTATTGAGATGGGATGCCTTTAAGGCATACCTAAGGGGTACATTTATAGCTGAAATTGCTGACGTAAAACACAATTCCGCAGCCGTACTGGTACAGGTGGAAGACCGGGTGAAGCAATTGGAGCTTGCTTTTATTTTAGACTCATCAGAGTCCGCGAGGGAGGCATGGATATCGGCTCAGGAGTCCCTGGACCGGTTGAGGTCCTCTGCCGCGGAACGCAAACGGTTCTTTACTAAACAAGCATTTTACGAAGAGGGTGAAAAAACTGGTAGATTGTTGGCTAGAATATCCAGATCTCAACAGTCGTCCCCTGCTATAGGAGCAATACGTAGCTCCTCAAGACGCCTGGTGAATGATCCGGAGAAAATTATAGAGGAGCTGGCTTCTTTCTATGCTGAGGTATACCAGCCGTGTGACAGTTACACAGACGAGGAGCTGCAGACATACATGGGTACTATAACGCTTCCAACTCTGACCCACCAAGCGAGGGGGGAGTTGGAAGCACCAATTTCGCTAGACGAACTGAGGGAGGCAGCTGCCTCTTTCCCTACATGCAAGGCCCCCGGGGACGATGGGCTTCCCATGGAGGTTTACACCCAATATGGCAAAATAATCTTACCTAAACTGCTTGAGGTATTAAATGCATCCTTCACATTGGGGAAGCTACCCACCACTATGACTAAAGCTAATATTATATTACTGTTGAAAATGGGTAAGGACCCCTTAGACCCCGGCTCCTGTAGGCCTTTATTACTAGCTAAAGTACTGGCCATGCGGGTTAATAGGATTGTTAGATCAATAGTTCACTCAGATCAAGCAGGATTTATGCCTCCAACATCTACAGCGACCAATCTTAGACGTCTATACCTAAACATGCAGACTCCCTTGGAATCTATGGGTCGAAGGGCCTTGCTGTCTCTTGATGCCAATAAGGCATTTGACAGTGTGTGCTGGAGGTATCTGTGGGCGGTTATGGCCAAGTTTGGGTTTGGGCCCAGGTTCATCAGGTGGGTGAGGCTGCTGTATGATACACCACGGGCAGCTATACGTATGGTGGATAGAATGTCTCATGCCTTTGGGTTGAGCAGGGGGACCAGACAGGGGTGCCCTCTGTCCCCCCTGCTCTTTGCACTGGCTATAGAGCCCCTGGCGGCACAGGTGAGAGATTGCCCACAGATTAGGGGTTTCCGGTATCGTGAATTGCATGAAAAAATCATGCTCTACGCTGACGACATGCTTCTGTTTTTGGAAGACGCAGAGGGATCCCTAGACCAGGCAATGTCTCTTATAACAGTATTTGGCCACTTTTCAGGCCTCACTATTAACTGGACTAAATCTGCATTAATGTTTATAGACGGTTCCCCGATGACTAATGAGAGACCCCGAGTCAGATACCTGTAGTGTCTACCTTTAAATATTTAGGTATAAACATCTCACCTAAACTTACGGAATTTTGTAGCCTAAATGTCTCCCCTCTGATGTCGCGGTTTAGAGATAAAATAAATGTTTGGAATAAACTTAAGATGTGCCTGGCAGGAAAAGTGAATCTCATAAAAATGATTCTGATGCCACAATTTCTGTACATGCTACATAACACGCCGGTAGTTATTACGCTGAAGATATTCAGAGTGGTTAACTCCTTATTTCGGCTGTTGTTGTGGCACACCAAACCCCCCAGAATTAAATTAGAACAGCTGCAGTGCTCAAAGGAGGGGGGAGGCCTTGCCCTACCCAACCCGTGGATATACTACTTGGCAGCACAACTGCAGCATTTGATAGGTGCCATGGCCCCTCTGCCGCTGGGCTCATCTGCTAAGCTTATGCTGGTGGGCACAGGGGCGGAGTCAATACCCGAGGGATTGGAGGCTCACCTTTTCCAAAGGCCCAATAAGCAAATGCCCACATATACACTTTTGCAGAAGGTATGGAACAAAGCTAAACAACTACAAAACGTTTCGGGCTTTACCAAGTATAGCCCGATATGGGAAAATAAAACATATGTTGAACTTGCCAAGCTCCAACAAGGGCACAGATGGCGCTGCAGGGGTATCACCCATATGTACCAGATATTCAGTAATGGAACATTGTTATCGTTCAAGGATTTACAAGCTAAATACTCTCTGCCTACCAGTATGTTATTTTACTATTTACAATTACAGCATGCAATTAAAGCACAAGGAGTTGCGACAGATTGGTCCCAATCCCCCACACCGGTTTTTCATATAATGCAGGAGGCGTCAGAGACTAAAGGTATAATTTCACAATGCTATAACATGCTATTAGCGTCATTGTTAGAGGGGTACCCCACAAAGGCGGCTGCTCAATGGGAGGCGGATGTGGGCCCCTTGTCGGGGGAGGTGTGGGAAGAAGCTTTGCAAGCGGTTAATACCTGCTCACTAAACGTGGCGCAGAGGGTCTCCCAACTGTATATCCTATTGAGAGTACATTATACCCCTGTAAGGTTACATAGAATGGGCAGAGCTCCAGACTCATTATGTGGCAGGTGCAGGGCAGCAGCTGGGGACCTGATTCACCTCCTTTGGCGTTGCCCCAAACTCCATAGGTATTGGACAGAGGTCCTGGCTACACTAAATCAGGTGTTCCAGGCCAATGTCCCCCTAGATCCATTGTGTTGTTTACTGGGAGTTCTGGAGGGGGTAATTATGGAGGAGGTGACGAGGGTTGCCTTTGCATGTGCGCTTTTTCAGGCTAGGAAGGTAATACTGATGGGATGGAAGTCTGCTACGCCACCTAGTAGCAAAACATGGATACAAAATATGGGAAAAACGCTTATAATGGAAAAATATATATACCAGCACAGGGGTAGTCCTGGAAAATTTGACAGAATGTGGGACCCGTGGTTGGATGTGCCTGGAATAAGCCCCATAGAATTGGTACAGATGAGACTGCTAAGAAGTGTTTAACCACTTCAGCCCCGGAAGGATTTACCCCCTTCCTGACCAGAGCACTTTTTACAATTTGGCACTGCGTCGCTTTAACTGCTAATTGCGCGGTCATGCAATGCTGTACCCAAACGAAATTTGTGTCCTTTTCTTCCCACAAATAGAGCTTTCTTTTGATGGTATTTGATCACCTCTGCCGTTTTTATTTTTTGCGCTATACACGGAAAAAGACCGAAAATTTTGAAAAAAAAATGATATTTTCTACTTTTTGTTCTAAAAAAAATCCAATAAACTCAATTTTAGTTATACATTTAGGCCAAAATGTATTCGGCCACATGTCTTTGGTAAAAAAAATGTCAATAAGTGTATATTTATTGGTTTGCGCAAAAGTTATAGCGCCTACAAACTAGGGTACATTTTCTGGAATTTACACAGCCTTTAATTTATGACTGCCTATGTCGTTTCTTGAAGTGCTAAAATGGCAGGGCAGTACAAAACCCCCACAAATGACCCCATTTTGGAAAGTAGACACCCCAAGGAAATTGCTGAGAGGCATGTTGAGCCCATTGAATATTCCTTTTTTTTGTCCCAAGTGATTGAATAATGACTAAAAAAAAAAAAAAAAATACAAAAAGTTATCACTAAATGATATATTGCTCACACAGGCCATGGGCATATGTGGAATTGCACCCCAAAATACATTCTGCAGCTTCTCCTGAGTATGGGGATACCCCATGTGTGGGACTTTGTGGGAGCCTAGCCGCGTACGGGGCCGCGAAAACCAATCACTGCCTTCTGGATTTCTAAGGGCGTACATTTTTGATTTTACTCCTCACTACCTATCACAGTTTTGAAGGCCATAAAATGCCCAGATGGCATAAAACCCCCCCAAATGACCCCATTTTGGAAAGTAGACACCCCAAGCTATTTGCTGAGAGGCATGGTGAGTATTTTACAGCTCTCATTTGTTTTTGAAAATAAAGAAAGACGAGAAAAAAATTTTTTTTTTTCTTTTTTCCATTTTCAAAACTTTGTGACAAAAAGTGAGGTCTGCAAAATACTCACTATACCTCTCAGCAAATAGCTTGGGGTGTTTACTTTCCAAAATGGGGTCATTTGGGGGGGTTTTTTTGCCACCTGGGCATTCCATGGCCTCCGAAACTGTGATAGGCAGTGAAGAGTGAAATCAAAAATTTACGGCCTTAGAAAGCCTGAAGGCGGTGCTTGGTTTTCGGGGTCCCGTACGCGGCTAGGCTCCCAAAAAGTCCCACACATGTGGTATCCCCGTACTCAGGAGAAGCAACAGAATGTATTTTGGGGTGTAATTTCACATATTCCCATGGCATGTTTGAGCAATATATCATTTAGTGACAACTTTGCGCAAAAAAAAATAAAAAAAATAAAAAATTGTCTCTTTCCCGCAACTTGTGTCACAATATAAAATATTCCATGGACTCGACATGCCTCTCAGCAAATAGCTTGGGGTGTCTACTTTCCAAAATGGGGTCATTTGGAGGGGTTTTGAACTGTCCTGGCATTTTATGCACAACATTTAGAAGCTTATGTCACACATCACCCACTCTTCTAACCACTTGAAGACAAAGCCCTTTCTGACACTTTTTGATTACATAAAAAAATAATTTTTTTTTGCAAGAAAATTACTTTGAACCCCCAAACATTATATATTTTTTTAAAGCAAATGCCCTACAGATTAAAATAGTGGGTGTTTCATTTTTTTTTTTTTCACACAGTATTTGCGCAGCGATTTTTCAAACGCATTTTTTGGGGAAAAAACACACTTTTTGAAATTTTAATGCACTAAAAAACACTATATTGCCCAAATGTTTGATGAAATAAAAAAGATGATCTTAGGCCGAGTACATGGATACCAAACATGACATGCTTTAAAATTGCGCACAAACGTGCAGTGGCGACAAACTAAATAAATTTTTAAAAGCCTTTAAAAGCCTTTACAGGTTACCACTTTAGATTTACAGAGAAGGTCTACTGCTAAAATTACTGCCCTCGATCTGACGTTCGCGGTGATACCTCACATGCATGGTGCAATTGCTGTTTACATTTGACGCCAGACCGACGCTTGCGTTCGCCTTAGCGCGAGAGCAGGGGGGACAGGGGTGCTTTTTTATTTATTTATTTATTTTTTTTCTTTATTATTCTTATTTTTTTTTATCTTATTTTTAAACTGTTCCTTTCATTTTTTTTTTTTAATCATTTTTATTGTTATCTCAGGGAATGTAAATATCCCCTATCATAGCAATAGGTAGTGACAGGTACTCTTTTTTGAAAAAATTGGGGTCTATTAGACCCTAGATTTCTCCTCTGCCCTCAAAGCATCAGACCACACCAAGATCGGTGTGATAAAATGCTTTCCCAATTTCCCAATGGCGCTGTTTACATCCGGCGAAATCTAAGTCATAAAATGCTCGTAGCTTCCGGTTTCTTAGGCCATAGAGATGTTTGGAGCCACTCTGGTCTCTGATCAGCTCTATGGTCAGCTGGCTGAATCACCGGCTGCATTTTCAGGTTCCCTGTTGAGACAAGAGAGCCAGAGAAAAACACGGAAGACGTTGGGGGGGGGCATTCCCTCCCACGGCTTGTAAAAGCAGTCTAGAGGCTAATTAGCCACTAGGATTGCTTTTACATGAAAGCCGACCGCTGGCTGAAAAGAATGATACCAAGATGATACCTAAACCTGCAGGCATCATTCTGGTATAACCACTCAAAGTCGTGAATGGCGTACCTGAAGACAAAAAAATGGTTAACAATAAAGCACAGTCCAGCCATAGAAACAAACATGAAGGGGAAAACAACAAGAAGTGCGGGAGCAATACCGAAATCACCTAGGACCAGCCTAGGCCCAAGTCCAGGCCCTATGAACAGGTATATACAGCAAGGAATCGGAGAAGGAGAGAAACAAGTGGGTTCAAAGGGCAGACAAATAGATACAAAAGAGAAGGACAACAAGGATAAAAAAGGCCAGTATAATGTACAAACAGAAACCAGCCACCTCTCAGAACCCAGAATGGATCCAGAAATGGGAGAGGAAGACAGAGGAAAGGAGGAAGGACAACAAGGGCCACAGTTGCCAACAAAACAGGATATGGAAAAAATGTTCGCGGCACTAGAGAATTCCCTAAAAGCAGAGATGTCAACACTCCATAAAGATATGGGATATATGTTAAACAGAGTGGAAGAAGTAGAGATCAAAGTAGACCTACATCAAAAAAACATAAAGGAACTAGAAGACGAAATAAAGAAATTAAAACGGGAACAACAGGAACAATCATATAAAATAGAAGAGCAAGAAAATAGAGATAAAAAGAAAAACTTGAGAATACGTGGGTTACCGGAAACAGAACAAGCAGAAAATCTAATAGAAAAAATGAACAATCTCTTCAACCAAATCTTGGGAAAGGAAACAACTAACACAATAGGAATAGAAAGTGTCTTTCGAGTAAAAAAACCTCAAAGGTTCGCAAGGGAAACACCTAGAGATGTAATCGTACGCTTTGAAAAATGGGAAGAAAAAAAACAGATCTGAATAAACCTAAAGAGGAAAACACAAATAGAGTTTGCGGGAGGTAAATTACAAATATTTCAAGACTTATCTCAAGAAACGTTGAAAAGACGACGGATACTAAAGCCATTATTAGAAATCCTCCGGGAGCAAGAAATTCAATACAACTGGGGTTTTCCAGCATGTCTAATAGCAAGGAAAAACGGAATAAGTGCGAGGCTAAGACATGTGGAGGAGATTCTGGACTTTTGCAACAAACTAGAAATCCCCTCCCCAGAACTGGAAAAATACGCAAATAGTCAGAAGCGAATAACGGCAAGAGATGACCTACAGTGGCAAGTAAATTCAAGGATCAGACATCAAGATGTGGACTCTCGAGGAAATTAATATCTGAGAAAATACCACACAACGGTGCAAGGGGCCTTAGAGTGGAAAGGGGGGGGGGGCTGGGGTTGATGGGATGGGAAAAAAGGAAAGTGAAAGGATTGGTAAAACACAACAAAAACGCAGGGAGAGGGAGACAGGGACTCACGGAGTGGACAGGGGGTCGCCCTATTAGTGCTTAGGCAGGGGGGGGAATAGGGTGTCTTACAGAGCTCCGCCTCACAATAAATAGAGCAGAGGGGGCAGAGCGTGCCCCACAAAACAAAGTAAAACGCTCTCAGCTCTAGAGAATATGGGGGTAAAAAACCCATATCAGAAAAAAGGGAGGGGGAGGGTGGGAGGAGGGAGGGGAGGGGGAGGGAGGGTGGGGAGGGAGAGGTCTGAGTCACATGAGTGGTTACATAGGCACACCTATTCTGAGACAAGAGATGAGGAGACCCCGTGCATCCGCTGGGTGTCCCCTCCATCCGGTCTCCTAGGGGGACCGCGTGGGGGGGAGGGCCGGAGGACGGGCGGGGAAGAAAAGGCACAAGAATGGAAAACGTAAACAGCATAAAAATAATCTCTTACAATGTCCGAGGACTAAATTCCCCAGGGAAGAGAAACATCATCCTCCGAGAACTAGAAAAAAGTAAAGCAGAAATAATTTTCCTACAGGAGACGCATATAACCCAAAACTCAAGTGCCAAAATTTATTCAAGAAACATACCAACATGGTATCAAGGAGACTCGCCAATAAGAAGGGCCAAAGGAGTAGCCATCGGTATAGGGAAAAATGTACGTTTTCTAATAGATCAAAGGAAAATAGACCCGGAGGGTCGATATCTTTTTATTACAGGAACTATACACGGGGTAAAATATACATTGGCCAATGTCTACTGTCCTGATAAGAACCCTAAAAAATATTTGATAGATATAATTAAAATACTAATGGAATTCAAGCAAGGAAAATGAATACTAGCTGGAGACTTCAACTTCAGCATGGATAATAAAATGGACAGTACCTCAAGAGTAAGGGACAAAGAGGTAAATCAACTAAAGAAATTAAAAAGAACATTATATGAACAGCAACTAATAGACCCTTGGAGAATTCAGCACCCCAGCACAAAGGACTACACATTCTACTCAACAGTACACAAAATTTACTCCAGATTGGATTACATCATGGTCGAACATAGAAACTTGGAAGAAATAGAAGAAACAAAAATAGGCATAATAACCGCCTCAGATCACAGCCCAGTAATCTTGAGAATGAAAATAAAAGGAGAAGTCCTTGAAAGGGGTCCATGGAGAATAAACAAAACTTTATTAGAAGACAGTGAGACCGAAAAAAGCATCATAGAAGAAATTAAAAGATATTTTGAAGAAAACGATACACCAGAGGTATCGAAAGCAACAATATGGGAGGCGCATAAATCTGTTATTAGGGGCAAGTTAATAGCTATAGGGGCAAGAAAAAAACAGGAAAGGAAAACAAACATGCAACAAATAATTAAAGAAATTTATGAATTGGAACGAAAACACAAAAATCAAGTAAACAACAAAATCTTCGGCCTACTATCTCAAAAGAGAGAGCAATTAAAAGACTGGATGGAACAAGAAGAAAGGAAGGACTACAACAGAGTAGTACAAGAAAAATATAAATGGAGTAATAAACCAGGAAAATACCTAGCAAATCTGGTAAAAAAAAAGAAGTCTTTGAATTACATTGAGAAGATCAAAAATGAAAAAGGAGAAGTGGTAAATAAAACTACAGATATAGCGATAACATTTCAAAAATACTTCAGCTCCCTTTATGCAATAAAAGGACAGGAAAGTTGGAAAGAAGCGAATACAAGAACAAAGAAGATACAAGAATATTTAAAAAAAGCAAACTTACCAAAACTAAAAATAGACCAACTAGAAGAATTGGAAAAAAATATTACGCATGAAGAGGTAAAACTGGCATTAAAGGAAACTCCCGTAGGAAAAAGCCCAGGACCAGACGGGTTTACGGTCAAATACTATAAAAAATTTGAAGAACAGCTGACTCCAAAACTATTAGAATATATGAATTCCTTAGGGGAAGATGAAGAAAAAAGAAGTGAATCGTTATTAGCTCATATTACAATACTACCAAAAGAAGGGAAAGACAAAGTTAACTGCTCAAGCTACAGGCCAATAGCCCTATTGAACGCTGATACGAAGCTGTACTCCAAGATCCTGGCCACTAGGATAAAAAAACGAATCCCACTGTGGATCAACCCGGACCAAACTGGTTTTGTCCCGGGGAGAGAGGGGCGGGACAACAGCCTAAAATCATTATTGATGTTGCACAAGAAGGTGCAGAATGAGACCCCAGTTCTATTCCTGTCATTGGATGCAGAAAAAGCATTTGAGAGGGTAGACTGGGGTTTCATGATGGATACATTGCGGCACTTGGGTATTGGGACAAAAATGATGAAGTGGACAACAAATTTGTATAATGGCCCGACAGCAGTCGTAAAAGTAAACGGTAGACTCTCTCCAAAAATTAAGATGCAGAATGGAACACGGCAAGGCTGTCCACTGTCTCCACTATTATATGTATTGGCCTTAGAACCACTATTAGCAACACTCCGCAATAACAAAGAGGTAGAAGGAGCGAAACTAGGAGGAAAAGAGCATAAGATCGCTGCCTACGCGGACGACATCTTGATGTACGTATCCAACCCAAGAGTGTCACTCCCAAACATACTGAAAGAAATTAAAAAATACGGAGAACTGTCAAACTTCAAAATTAATCCAATAAAAACGGAAATATTAAACATAGGTCTAGAGAAAAAGGAAGTTCAGTTTTTACAAAAAGAATTCCCATTCACTTGGGTAAAAGAACTAAATTACCTTGGAATTAAAATAACTCCTAGAGTCGAAAAAATTTATCAGGCAAACTTTATTCCACTGATCAATGAGGTCAAAGAAGAAATGAAAAAGTTAAGAATACAGCCACTTTCATGAATTGGAAGAATAAATATGTTTAAGATGACGATATTACCTAAAATAAACTACAGATTACAGATGTTACCAGTAAAAATCCCGCAGAGCTTTTTTAAAATAATTAAAACAATCCTGCTAAAATACATATGGCTTAATAAAAAACCAAGAATTAAATACACGCTGATCACAAGGAAAAAGGAGCATGGGGGTCTTGCCGTCCCAGATATAAGTAGGTACTATAAAGCCATAGTTTTAACACGAATGTTAGAGTGGACAAATGAGAAAAATGAAAAAAAAATGGGTGGAAATGGAAAACACAATAAGTGGAGCCACACTACATAAGAATATTTGGATTCCACGGAAATATAGAATATTGGACACCGACACGCACGAAATAACAAAAAATGTATTTAAAATTTGGGACACTATTCACTTAAAGAATGAATGGAAATATAATTCACCACTATTAGCACTCACAGGATCGAATCTCATCACCCCTGGGAGGGAAATATTTGAAATCCAAGGAATAGGTAACCCACGACTGAAAGATATCACTAGAAATGGCAAAATAAGAACACGAGTAGAAATAGAGGAAAGGAATGGATGGAAGATGAATGAATGGAATTATACTCAAATAAGGCACCTAGTAAGCACAATACCACACCCACTGAGAGATGAAACAAAATTAACTGCACTGGAAAAGCTATGTAGCAATGAAACACCATTAAAAAACGGAACATCAAAAATTTATAGTATACTGACAGATTTGGAAGCACAAGAAAGACCAGAATATATAAATCAATGGGAAAAAGAAATGAATTTAAAAATAGATAACCAAAAAGTGGAAAAAATGATAGAAATGGGATATAATAAGGCTTGGGACATGAAGACCATAGAAATGAATTATAAACTAGTATCAAGATGGTATATGACCCCAGTAAGAATACACAGATTCCATCAAGATAGAACCTCCTTGTGTTGGAGAAAATGTGGCCAAATAGCAACGATCACACACATATGGTGGGAATGCCCAATAATAATGGCGTACTGGAAGGAAGTGTTAAATAACATAAAGGAAATAACTGGAGAAGAAATAGAACAAAATATTTGGACTTGCCTCTTCCATATCTACAATAAACCTAAGAAACAATATAGAAAATCAATAATACCTAACCTCCTGAATGCGGCCAAGGTCTTAATTCCCAAGAATTGGCTAAAAAGTGGAAAACCAGACATTAGAAACTGGCTAAAGGAAATAGATTATCACTACAAAATGGAAGGAGGAGAGAAAGGGGATAATAGTAGATGGGAAAGTTGGAAAAACTACAAAGCCTCGGATATTTATTTAGATAGGATAAAAGAAAGAACAGGTGCAGAGCCAAGTGGATAAATAAATAACATAAAGGAACGGACCAGACACAGGGGGGGGGGAGGGGGGGATGAGGGGGAGGGGAGGCGGGGGGAAATAAGAGGGACTGAGAGAGACTAAGATAATAATAGGGTTTAAGAAAGAGAAAAAAAAAAAAAAAAAAAAACAAAAAAAAAAAAAACAATAAAGCACAGTAAACGGTAAAGTATAAAAAATTGCATACCTGAAAAGCAAACATGATAAAACATAACAACAATAAAACATTGCAGAATAGAATACAGTAAAAAAGAGCAGAACAATAGAGAGAATAGAGAGAGAGAGAACAATAAAACGACAACTATTTTTTTTTATTTTATATTTTTGTATGTGTTTTTTTTTTTTTACACTTTTTTTTGTAACTGTAACTTTTATAACTGTAACCGATTCCAGGTTCGGGTCTCTCAAAATGCGATGGCATCTTGGGAGACCCTGTGAAAGTGTGCCTAGTCTGTGGAATGCTGTACCCTACGCTAATACTCAACTAGTGCATGGTAGCGTTCAAAACATTCACCAATGCAAAGACCAGGATTGTCAGGACAGGAGGGACAATAATAGCGGGTGTCACGCCTATATCCGCGCTTGCTGCAGACACGACATCTTTTTTGGGGGGGTTTGTTGGGTAGGGGTACTCGGGAGGACATAAAGAAAATGCCTCTCATGCAGCCGACTGCATTTGGTTGGGGATGTGAATGGGGGAAGTACGGGCGCTGCAGAAGTGGTGGGTTCCCAATTAGGATTGGCGAATGCAGCAGGAAGGGCACTATGGGCACGACGGGCCTGTGTTTGTCTTTTTGGTGGCAGCGGGACACTACTTGTGCTTGCCACCTCACCAGCTTGAACTGCACTTATGGGACTCGCCACGTCACCAAGTGTTACTGCAGTGCTGGTTTGACTACGACCGGGGTGTACTAGGCCGCTGGTGCTTGCCAGTTCACCAAAACGCTACCAAAAAAACTGTTAGCGATCGCAGGATCAGGCCTGACTCTTTAGTTTAGTGTTTTGTAAGTGTCAGTGATCGATCGATACTGCACTTGGGTGGGCTGGGCTGGGCCGGACGGAGGGGCAAAACGCAGGTGCTAGCAGGTATCTGGGTTGATCCCGTTAACACTGCGTTTTTGGGAACCCTAAACTGCTGGGGACGCTAGTATAGATCTGATCGGATCAGATATTGATCCGATCAGATACTATACCACTAAGGGAGGTGTACGGTGCGTGCGTGGGTGTTAGCGGTACTGGCACTAACCTGACACTGCCTGGGGCTGGTGCTTGCCAGTTCACCAAAACGCTACCAAGAAAACTGTTAGCGATCGCAGGGATCAGGCCTGACTCTGAACGCTTCAGTTATGCGTTTAGTGTTTTGTAAGTGACAGTGATCGATCGATACTGCACTTGGGTGGGCTGGGCCGGGTGGAGGGGAAAAACGCAGGTGCTAGCGGGTATCTGGGCTGATCCCGCTAACACTGCGTTTTTGGGAACCCTAAACTGCTGAGGACGCTAGTATAGATCTGATTGGATCAGATATTGATCCGTACAGATACTATACCACTAAGGGAGGCGTATGATGCGTGCGTGGGTGTTAGCGGTACTGGCGCTAATCTTTTTTTTTTTTCCAATCTTTTTATTAGTAGCAATATAGAATAGTTACATACTTTTCATAGCATATTGTATTTAAGGTGCAAATAGCAAAAACGATGAAACAAATTACAAAGGCAAATAAAAAATAGAGCTAAGTACCTCGCATTTCTGCTGTGCGCTGTGGTAAATACAAACAGTGATAAATATGTAAATAGTATTATCTTACAATGTGCTATTCCCCCCCCCCCTCTTTTCCTTCACCCTTTCCATCCCTACTCTTCCCACCCACACTTTATCTACTACCCACCTTACCACCCCCCTCCCTTCCCTTATAAACAGCTCAAAGATTAAATTCGTTAACACTAGGGCTTACGGCGTACTACAACTGTCTAAGCCCCAGTGAGGCCTATTCCTACACCCAGTGTTAACTGGTCTGAGGCATTATTCGCCCCCACCCTCGTGAGGGGTTCCAGGGTAATTAATTCAAAGTAGGTGTCGAATGTTCAGCTCCTGGAGCCAGAGCTTCCATATACCAAGAAATTTACTGTAGTTCCCTTTTTTAGTGTATACTGTCCTTTCTGTCCAGACCAAAGAGTCCATTGTTTTAAGCCATTCCCCTATAGTTGGGGGTTTTGTTGAGAGCCAGGATTGTGCTATTAGCTTTCTCGCTTGGTATAGACATCTTACTATGGCAGTGGTTGTGCTGGTGTTTCCTATGTTAGCTCCCACTAGCCCCAGCACACACACCTTAGCGTCTAATTCCAAGTTTACCTTGAATCTACGGTTTATTGTCCCGACCACTTCCGACCAATATCTTACCAATTTTGGACATCTCCAAACCATGTGTATAAGATCTCCTGACCTATAGCACCTGGGGCATCTGTCGCCTGGCCTACTCCCAAACCTATACAGTCTTCTAGGAGTGTAATATGCTCTATGTAGAAGGAGGAGGTGTGAGGCCTTCTGTGACGGAGAAACGGACACCATCTGCCCAAGTTCCAGTATTTTTTTCCACTGGGCGTCCGACAACTCCCCCACATCCGCCTCCCATCCTTCTCTAGACCCGAGGGGCACGCCTTGAATCAGGATCTTGTCCAATAGCTGCGTATACACATCTCCAATCAGCCCCTTGGTGTTTGTTGCTTTAACTATTTTATTAAGAAGCGGTGTTTTACATCGCTTCATAGGGGAGGACCTAAATTGGGTATTCAGTGCGTGACTGATCTGTAGATAATTATAGAATATATTATATGGAACTCCGAATTCCATTCTCAGTTCCATAAAGGATTTCAAGTTGGTGTCGCTGTACAGCTGGGCCAATCTATGGATTCCGTAGTTTTCCCAAACGGGGTTCTTTTCTATAGCCCTTAATTCCCCCAGGGATTCGTTAGACCATATGGGTGAGAACTCAGTAATGCCTCTATACCCCATGATCTTCTTGACTGTCTGCCAGGTCTTATTTACTAATTTGTATGTTGGCAGCTTTCTCTGGAGTGAGCCCGCCTCTAGTGCATCCACCAAGCGTCTGTGTGAGCTACCTTCTAACATTATTTTATTGCTAGCGCTTGCTTCGCCCAGGGATTCGCAGCCCCCTAAATGCTGCATTTGAGCAGCTAAATAGTAACCATATGGATGGGGAATTGCCAATCCTCCTTCCCAGGTAGGTCGCTGCAATGTCTGCAATTTGATCCTAGCCTGACCCTTCTTCCAGATAAGTTCCCTAAATAGAGAATTTATTTTCATGAACCATTTTCTCCCGATCCATACCGGGGAGTTATGGAGAATATAGAGTAGTTGCGGCAACCAGATCATTCTAATCAGGTTTGAGCGTCCTGCCAGCGACAGGGGGAGCCGACACCAGATATCGCATTTTCTTCTAAACTTCTCAAGCAAGGGGGCCAGATTATCACGAATATAGTTATTGGGGTCCCTAGTCATTACTATTTCCAGGTACTTTATCTTGTCAGTTACTTTTAACCCAGGGAGACCATCAGGGAGGGGATTATTGATTAAGTCAATCTGTAGCAATGAAGATTTATCCCAGTTAACTACTAGGCCCGATACCTTCCCAAATCCTTCTACCAGTTGCATCGTTTTTTCCAAAGATGGACCCATATCCCCCAGGAATACCAAGACGTTGTCTGCGTAAAGTGCGACTCTTTCTTCGCTACCCTTCCTCCTAAAACCCTGCAGAACCGGTGCCCTTCTTATAGCCTCCGCCAGCGGCTCCATTGCCAGAGCGAACAGGAGGGGCGATAATGGACACCCCTGTCTTGTACCCCTCTCTAATGTCAAGCTGTCTGTATACTCGTTGTTAATCTTTAGCTTAGCAGTTGGTCGGCTGTACAAAATTTTTACCCAGTTGATAAAAGTCGGGCCAAACCCAAATTTGTCCATTATTCCCCAGAGGTAGCCCCACTCCAAGCTATCAAATGCTTTAGAAATGTCCAGGGACATAATGGCTCTGGCGTCCCTTTCTACAACTGGGGTCTGCAGGTTCAGATATGCTCTCCTAATATTGACACTGGTAGACCTATGGGGGATAAATCCTGCCTGGTCCGGATGTACCAGGTTATTAATACATTTACTTAGCCTGGTTGCTAGTACCTTTGCTAGTATTTTAACGTCCGAGCAAAGCAAAGAAATTGGTCTATATGACGCTACATCCAGTTGGTCCTTCCCTTCCTTATGAATAAGTATAATATTAGACTCTGTCATTGAGGCGGGGAGACCACCGTCTATAAACGCCTCCTCTAGTGTCCTCAAGAGAGTGGGGAGCAGGATCCCCCCATAATATTTATATATTTCCAGGGGGAGTCCGTCTGGGCCTGGGGTCTTATGATTGGGCATAGCAGCCACAGCCATCCTTAATTCTTCTATGGTTATAGGGGATTCTAAGTTAACTTTATCTACTGTAGTTAAGGTAGGTAATACCAGTCCCTCCAGTAATTTATCCAGCTCTCCTCTTGCTGTAGGCTGTTTTGACTTGTACAGGGAGCTGTAGAAATCAAAGAATATCTCCTTGACTTTCACAGGATCCGTCACGATTTCCCCATTTGGGGATCTAATCGCAGAGATTGTTGAGGTCGGGGAGTTGGAGCTTGCCACTACGGCCAGCATTCAGCCCACTCTTTCCCCCTCCTCAAAAAACCTCTGCCTCTGGAAAAATCTTTTATTTTCAGCCTTTCTCATTATTATCGCATTAAATTCCTGTTGCTTCCTAATCCATAGCTCCCCTAGCTCTATAGTGGGGCCCAGAACATACTGCCTCTTCAGCTCCATAACCTCATTTCTAATGCGATCTTCCTGCATTCTTGTTTTCCGCTTTACCCTTGCTATTTGCTGAATTAGAAGCCCTCTGAGAAAGGCCTTTAAAGCATCCCAGACCACTCCCCCTGCCGCTGTACCTGAGTTACCTACCATAAACTCCTTTAGACTAATAGAAATTTCTTCCATGTTCCCTATTACCTCTAACCATACTGGATTTACTGACCAAGGCCTATGTATTTGTCTATCACCGGTGTACATCACCAGTTTTAAGGGCGAGTGGTCTGATAGTCCTCTTGGGCCGTATTCTATTTTATGTACTAGGGGGTGCGCTTCCTTATTACCTATGGCTAGATCTATTCGGGATAGTGTGTGGTGTGTCCCTGAGTAACAAGAATATTGTCTCGCATTTGGGTTACAAATTCTCCATAGATCACACCACCCCACTTCCTCTAAAAATTGCCTAAGCCTACCCTCCATTGCCCTCACTGTCCGGGTACCAGATGGGAGCCTATCCTGCCGACTATCGAGGACTGTGTTAAAATCGCCAACCAGGATCAACGGAATCCCTATCTTGTTCTCCATATATTCCAACAGACAATATAGAATTTCCAACCTACTTGGAGGAGGAATGTATATATTTGCGATAACAAATTCTCTACCGTCTAACAGGCAATGCAAAAAAATATAGCAGCCCAACGTGTCGATCCGAACGCCTCTGCAGGTGAACGATACCCCTTTTTTAACCAATATACACACTCCTCTCGAGTAGGAAGAGTAGACAGAATGGAATTGCGTCTGAAATTTCCTACCCCCAATTCGTATCCTGGTTTCATTTGTCAAGTGCGTCTCCTGCAGACAGATCAGATCGACACCCTGGGCCTCCAGCTCTGATAATACAGCAGTTCTCTTATCGGGATCACCTAAACCCCTAACATTCCACGATCCTATTCCGACTAGGCTAAGCATCAAAAAGAAAATGAGAAATTTTTAACACAAAAATAAAAAATAAAAAACAACCATCTTGTGCAATATAAAATATAAACCACTTTTTAAGCCCCAACCGAACACTTCAAATTTTTTAACTTTTGTTGTGACTCCTCTGTAATTCCTAGGTCCACAAACAGTGCTGGAACCATATTTTAGGGGCGTGAGGGGCAGAGGGAGAAGGCAAATACCCTTCCCCTCTTGTCTCCCCCATGCCCCCAATACTCCAATTCTTTCCGCCCGCGTGTATAAGTGACACAAACCCTTATTTAAGTTGTTACCCTCCCCCCACTCCTGCTTCTGTTTACTAATGTGTTTAAGTCCCATATGGGTAATAATTAGCTCTTTACCCCGTGACCTCCCCTTGCCCCTCCCGTGCCTATTTCAGCTAGCCCTAGGAGCCTTTATTGTGACCCATTCTAACCCATATCTCCATACCACAACTAGTAACAACCATACCCTCCCTCCCCCCCTTGTTTTCTAACATCTCCCTTAAGGGGAGCCCTAAAGCAAAAGAACAAAAGAAAAAAGAAAATCAAACCACCCCACAACCTTAATCGTGTACCAACACACATTTGAAACTTTCTCACACTCTTCAACCCACACTCCCCCCCACCTCCAGCTCATGCTGAAAAAAAAAAAAAAAAAATCCTGCTCCATCCCTTATTTAACTTTTAATAATGCAGTGTTTTGTCCTCCTTTATCATTTTCCTCTTTCACATCTCTCCCAATTTCCTAGATTTATAAGTTCTTTTTGTGGTCCTCAAGCCATGCTGAGGCCTTGTCAGCTGTGTCGAAGAAATATCTCCTTTCTCTCTAGATCTTTGCATTAGCGTCACCTTGTCCTTGTAGCAGAACAGCTTAAGAATCATTGGTCTAGGGCGTCCACCTGATGCAGTAGGCCTGGTGGGGATTCAATGCGCCCTCTCAATAGCAAAGTAAGGTGAAAAAGTATCGGACCCAAATAACCCCTTGCGCAGATTTTCCATAAATACCTCAGGGCGGGGGCCCTCAGTTCCCTCAGGGAGGCCCAGCACCCTAACATTGCATCTGCGCATCCTATTCTCTATTTCGTCCATTTTGTTTCTATACATTTCAAACTGTGTTTGTATACTCTTAAATTCCCGTTGCATTGGAAACACTATGTCCTCAAGTTGACTCAATCTTTCTTCTATAAGGGTAGTCCTTTCTAGAACTTTCTGAAGTTCCTGGCTCATAGAACGTAGTTCTACCTTAAGGCCCCCTAGTTGGTCACACAGGTCATTCAGGGACCCCTTACATGAATTAACTGCAGCTAGTACTTCCTTTAGTGTGGGTTCTGGTTCAACAGTTATACTAGGATCAGGTGGAGCACCGCTGGCTGATACAGTTCCTCTCTCCAAGGGGGCTAGCTCTGGACTTTTTTTACTTGTTGTAATTTTAGTGCTAGCCGGTAGTGCGGCTGGAGCTGCTGACATTCTGCCCACACTTTTCCGATCCCCAGGCGGGCCTGTCTGTGTCTTCTCGTGAGGCAATTGGTTACCTTTAACGGGGGTATGTGCAGGGGTATGTGCAAACTTTTCTAATTTTGCTGCAGCTGTTACCGCCGCAGAAGCTGATGCTGCTAGCTTCCCCTTTTCCTTAACCGAGCGGGCAGCCTGCGTTGTTGTGTTTTCGTGTGGCTGTTGGGGCTCCTCACCCTTCTTCCTGGTCATCATTGGGGATGCTAAAAAAGCAGAATTCCAACAGTGGTTTGCCCCTTGTCTGCTAATTAATATGCCCAGATGCTGCCACTGCCGCCCCCCTGCAGCCCACCCTCTGAGATATGCGTGACGTCTTTTGAGCTCACAGCTGGAGCTTAGTTGGCCTTTTACTTTCTTCTTTTCTTTTTATTTATTTATTTATTTTTTTGTTTGTTTTCCTCCCTCTTTTCTTCTCTTATTCCTTCCCCCTTTACCAAGCGATTTCCTTGCCTCTTTACGTTCTTCTCTGCTCTCCTCTTCCCTCTCTCCCCTTGCTCTTCCTTATTTTGCTTTTGCAATGACTCTTTGGAGCTACTGTGCAATTGAATAGCATTTACAGGTATTAACAGATATAACAGGGCATAGTTTAACAGGATACCATGCAGTCCACCTCTATAGCCCCAGGGCTTTTAAACTGTGCCCAAGTGTTCTCATACCTGTCCTGTGGTATTTTCAGAGCTGCATGCTCTCTCCTCGTGTGTGTCTTTTGCTGTATCTGGCGTCTGCTGCTATAGCTGTGGCTGAAGCAGGGGGAGGGAGGCTGGGACCGAAGCGGAGCGTCTCAGCTGTCACTCCCGTTGCCAGTCGACCAGTCCGGCGGCGTCGGGGGGAGCCTGCAGCGCGGCTTGAGCGTGGAATGCAGGGCAGGGATCAAGCCGATACACGGCAGCGCAATGCAAGGGGGAGGGAGGCTGGGACCGAAGCGGAGCGTCACAGCTGTCACTCCCAAATCTCTGTCCGGATCACCGAGAGTTTTTCACAGCTTTGCCAGGCGACCAGTCTGGCGGCGTTGGGGGGGAGCCTGCAGCGCGGCCTGAGCGCAGTATGCAGGGCAGGGATCAAGCCGATACACGGCAGCGCAATGCAGCGCCCCCACTCCTGGAGGTAAGATGCGGCTGGCCGATCACAATCGCCGTCAGATGGAGCGGTGCACACAAAGGCAGAAAGGTAAGCCAGAAAGTAAGCAGGCAGATAGCGGGCTAGGTTGAGCTGCTAGGGATGGGGCTGGCGCTAATCTGACGCTGCCTGGGGCGACGCATATCACCGCCGGGCGATCAGGGGGCTAAACCTTTATTTGGTAATAAACGGCGGGTGCCCTGACACTATAAAAAATAAACAAACTAACCAGCGTCACCCATAATGGTTATACGGTGATCAGTGGTGAAAGGGTTAACTAGGGGGAAATCAAGGGGTTAAAACATTTATTAGATAGTATATGGGGGTCCCTGTCGCTATAAAATGCTGACGGCGAACCTAAATATTTACGTCCCTAACTAGCGTCACCAGCGACACTAATACAGCGATCAGAAAAATGATCGCTTAGTGACACTGGTGATGGGGGTGATCAAGGGGTTAAAACTTTATTAGGGGGGGTTAGTGGGGTACCCTAGACCTAAAGGGGGGTAATACTAACTGTCCCAACACTGTAACTGTCACAAACTGACACTATGCAGTAATCAGGAAAAAAAAAAAAAAAAAAAAACTGCTTGGTGTCAGTTTGTGACAGGGGGGGGGGGGGGTGATTGGGGGGGATCGGGGGGGGGGATCGGGGTGTTTTGTATGCCTGGCATGTTCTACTGTGTTGTGTTGTGTTTGTGCACTTACATTCCAGTCTTCTCTCCTCGGCCCGGAACGGAAAATACCGAGCCGAGGAGAGATGACATCATTTCCTCTGCCTCTGTGTACAATACAGAGGCAGGGAAATGATCCCATTGGCTGGGAGCGATCGCGAGGGGGGGGGCCACGAATGGATGGCCTCCCCCTCACCACCGATCGCCGGGGAAGATTTGCCGACCGCCGCAGGCACCGGGGGGGGGTCCGATCGGACCCCCCACCCGCAGGCAGGCAGGGACGTACAGGTAAGCCCTTTTGCCTGCCCGTGCCGCTCTGTCAACGTACATCTGTGTGCGGCGGTCGGCAACTGGTTAAAGATATGACATGTAGATGCTGAAAGTGTGTATTGGAGCATGGAGGAGGAAGGTGTGTGGCTACTGGAGAATATATTGCCGGTTTAATCAGATGGCACACATAGTCCGAATGCTGACAGTTTTAAGTTGTAAACTATAACACCTAATAGATAGCTATATCACTACATGGAAAAAGAAATGCTAATTATGGTTCATGTTAGGGTTGTCCCGATATCGATACTAGTATCGGTATCGGCACCGATACCGAGCATTTGCCCAAGTACTTGTACTCGGGCAAATGCTCCCGATGCTTCCGCCGATACTATGACAGTCAGCGGTGATCGGCGTGTGGGGGAGTTACAAGCTTCCCCCCGTGGCTTTCAGCGGCTTTCAGTGACAGCGGTGATCGGTGCTTGTAACTTCCCCACGCGATCACCGCTGACTGTCACTGCATCCTTCTCCATGCCCACTCCGTTCCTCTGTCCCCCTCTCCTTCTCTGTCCCCCTCCGTTCTGTTCCTCTGTCCCCCTCTGCTTCTCTGTCCCCCTCCGTTCCTCTGTCCCCCTCTCCTTCTCTGTCCCCCTCCATTCCGTTCCACTGTCCCCCTCCGTTCCGTTCCTCCGTTCCTCTGTCCCCCTCCGTTCCGTTCCTCTGTCCCCCTCCGTTCCGTTCCTCTGTCCCCCTCCGTTCCGTTCCTCCGTTCCTCTGTCCCCCTCTCCTTCTCTGTCCCCCTCCGTTCCTCCGTTCTGCTGTGTCTCTCCGCTGTCCCCTCCGTTCTGCTGTCTCTCTCCGCTGTGTGAATGGACAGAGTCAGCTGACTGTGATTACAATGTGTCAGTTTATGAATGGAGAGGAGCCGCTGTCTTCTCTCCATTCATTCTCAGTGCAGCTGAGGCTGCAGAGAAAGGGACTGAGGAATCTCTATCCTCTGTCTCTTTCTCTGTCTCAAGGGGGAGATATCAGAGGTCTGTTAAGACCCCTGATATCTCACCAAAGCCCCCCAACAGGGCTGATAAAAAAAAAAAAAAAAAAAACATTGCAAAAATGAATAAAAAAATATTATTGTAAAAAATAAAAATTGTAAATAAAAAAAAAAACACACACAGACACCGTTCACCCCCCCCCCCCCCCGGAAAAAAAAAAAAAGCATTGTTAAAAAAAAAAAAAAACTGTCACGTGACATAAAAAAAAAGTATCGGTAATCGGTATCGGCGAGTACTTGAAAAAAAGTATCGGTACTTGTACTCGGTCCTAAAAAAGTGGTATCGGGACAACCCTAGTTCATGTATATATGTAATGTGTGTTTTTTCTTATGAGCAATAAAACCTTTTTTGATTTAAAAAAAAAACTTGCAAAATAAAGAAAATTAATATAAGCGGCGCTAACAGTGACACTATAAATGTGATAAAGTGATCATTCGTTTACACAAACCTATGTCATAAAAGTTATAGTGACATCACAAAAATCACCCTGTATCAATAAAACATAAGCATAAAGTCCATAGGTTGATGAACACCCTGGATGATGTGCAGATTTCTTAAAGTATTCACCAAATCACACGTGTCAGTGATTCCTCTCCCTTCAGATTCAAAACTCACCGAACAACAATGCCTCACACTCTCGTGTTTTGGCAAGTAAGCGTGATAAACCTTGCAAACAGGTTTAAACGAGTGATTCAATATCCATCCGTGTGTGTACAAGTTCAGTCCACATGTAAATGAAAATGCACTAATAGTGTAATAACGTAAAACCAAATTTAATAATCACTGTGTGCACTTCATACATTACACTCACATAAAATCTCTTTAAATGAGCAAACTTCACAGCAACGTCACATCAAATACTCCTGTGTGAACGCCCAACACCAATGCATTAATGGTCATGGCGGACCCGAGGTGTGCGAATGAAATTCTCACCACCACTCGCTATCCCTCGCTACTCAGGCTTGGATCCCTGCTCTCTGGTTCGGCTTAGCACGTCCTACGTCACACGCTGATTCAGATGGATGCCGTACAGCCACGCCCCGACATGTTCCGTCACACCGACTTACTCATGGGATTCCCATGAGTAAGTCGGTGTGACGAAACATGTCAGGGCGTGGCTGTACGGCATCCATCTTAATCAGCGTGTGGTGGTGAGAATTTCATCCGCACACATCGTTCGGTGAGTTTTGAATCTGAAGGGAGAGGAATCACTGACACGTGTGATTTGGTGAATACTTTAAGAAATCTGCACATCATCCACGTTGTTCATCAACCTATGGACTTTATGCTTATGTTTTATTGACACAGGGTGATTTTTGTGATGTCACTATAACTTTTATGATATAGGTATGTGTAAACGAATGTTCACTTTATCACATTTATAGTGTCACTGTTAGCGCCGCTTATATTAATTTTCTTTATTTTGCAAGTTAATATAATTTATAGTATTCATTTTTAAAGTGGCAGCTTTGGAGTTTATACACTCTTATATACACTTTTTTGGTATTTTCATTTAGCGCAGTGGTGGGGACCCAAGGAGGGCGCGATTGTTTGCTTGGTTACCATTATTTACACAATAAATGGCTTCAGCCAAACACTAACCATGAGTGAAAGAAAAGTTTTTGTGTTATCATTCATATTCTCTGAAAAATGGCCATGAAATCATGAATTCTGACAGAGTATGTAAGCTCATAAGCACAACTGTATGTGTGGTTGCATACAAGCTAATTGTGTTCCCACAATGTGAATCAGTAAATAAGAGTGTATGTTGTTGCGCCTATACCCTTAGTAAGATTGTGTTCAGTCAATGTGAGTGACAATTATCTACAGTGTCCTGAAATCCTAGCTCAAAGTGTTTGTTAATCTAAAAAATAAAAAGATGTTATTCAGTGCAGTGCTTGTGCTGTGTCATTTGGCCCCCTGTAAAACCTGAAATACCTGGCTGATCCTGCCTGGTTCTGCCCACCGCTTTGTAAACTGACCACGGTATATCATGGGTGCTGAGCCCTGACACTGTGGTCAGTTTACGTGCCTCCATCATCCGCTCTCTCCTCTATCCTCCTCTGTGCTCTCCTCTGTCTTCTCCCCCTTCTCCTCCATACCTGTCAGCTCAGTGTCCATGCCCATCCCCTCCTACTGCTGCTGAAATTACTGTTCAATTTTTACACCATCCTCTCTATTTATTAATGTAATCTGCTCCTGTGTCTGTGTCTTATAAAAAATGCAGCTATATACCTGTTTTCAGAGTGCCTATCAGTGCTTATGTGACCCACCGCCTCTCTCCTCTTGACTGATGTCAGCGGGGGGATCCTCGGTCCCACTCACTGAAGCTGTCAGGCTGAGAGAGGAGAGAGCCGGCGGGTCGCATGAGCGCCGATCGGCACTCTGAAAACAGGTATATACAGTGCTGTGAAAAAGTATTTGCTCCTTTCCTGATTTTTTTTCTCACACTTAAATGATTCAGATCATCAAAAAATTTTAATATTATACAAAGATAACCCAAGTAAATCCAAGATGCAGTTTTTAAATTAATTTTTCATTTATCAAGGGAAAAAAGCTGTTTAACCACTTCAATACCAGGCACTTAGACACCTTCCCGCCCAGCCCAATTTTCAGCTTTCAGCGCTGTCACAATTTGAATGACAATTGCACGGTCATGCCACACTGTACCCAAACAAATTTTTTATCATTTTGTTCCCACAAATAGAGCTTTCTTTTGGTGGTATTTGATCCCCTCTGCGGTTTTTATTTTTTGCGCAACAAATAAAAAAAGACAGAAAATTTTGAAAAAAAGCACGTTTTTCTTTGTTTCTGTTAAAATTTTTTGTAAAGGAGTACGTTTTCTTCTTCAATGACGGGCACTGATATGGCTGCACTGACGGGCACTGATACGGCGGCACTGATGGGCACCGATGAGGTGGCACCAATGAGGTGGCACTGATGAGGTGGCACTGACGGGCACTGATGATGGGCACTGATAGGTGGCACTGATGCGCACTGATAGGTGGCACTAATGGGCACTGATAGGTGGCACTGGTAGGTGGCGCTGATAGGTGGCACCGATGGGCACTGATAGGCGGCACTGATGGGCACTTGTAGGTGGCATTAATGGGCACTCGTAGGTGGCGTTGATGGGTAGTTATGGGTGGCACTGATAGTTGGCACAGATGGGCACGGATGGGCACTGATAGGTGGGCACAGATGGGCACAGATGGGCACTGACAGGTGGCACCGATGGACACTGATGGGTGGCACTGATGATTCTGATTGATGGCAGTGATGCCCCTAAGTGTGGCATTGCTGGGCATCACTGCAACATAATTGTGCCAATCAGTGCCCATTTGTGGGCACTGATTGGCACAGATTTGGCACTGACTGGGCACATGTGGATGGCCATGGGGTACATACCTGGCCATCCACATGTTTCCCTTCCCTGGTGGTCCTAGTGGCGATCCCTGGTGGTCCAGTGTGGTGATCTGCGGGGGGGCTGCGCTGATAAACAATCAGCGCAGACCCCCCCTGCCAGGAGAGCCGCCGATCGGCTCTCCTCTACTCGCGTCTGTCAGACGCGAGTGAGGAAGAGCCGATCAACGGCTCTTCCTATTGACAGCGTGATCAGCCGTGATTGGACACGGCTGATCACGTGGTAAAGAGCCTCCGCCGGAGGCTCTTTACCAAGATCGGTGTAGCGGTGTGTCAGACTGACACACCGATCCACCGATCGCCGCGATGCGCGCCCCTGCGGGCGCGCGGCGGCATGTTATCCTGAAGGACGTCATATGACGCCCAGTCAGGATAGCACAACCACCGCCCGGCCGTCAATCCGCTATAGGCCGGGCGGGAAGTGGTTAAACCTGTCTGGCAATATGTGAAAAAGTATTTGCCCCCTTCCATGCTGAATCATGAATGAACTGTGATTAACCACAATTTTTTTGGAAAGCTGAGTTAACCACTTCAATACCCAGCCATAGTCAAATGACGTCCACAGATGGGATCTCCCATCCTGGGTGGACGTCATATGACGGCCTCGGCTTTCCGCCGCTACTGTGAGCCCCCGGGGGCCCGCAGAGCAGTGATCGGGGTACCGTTGTGTCCCTAGGGACACAGCTGTTCCCCGATGGGGGTATTGAAGCGGCAGCGGCAGGCGGCGCCGGGCGGCGGCGAGCAGCAGAGCGGCGGGAGCGGCGGACCTGTCACAATGCAGAGCGGCATTGAGAAGCGGCGTGCACGGTGCCTCCGGTGGCGCGCAGAGCGGTGATCGGGGCTGAGGATTTTCCCTTGGATACAGCTCAGCCCCAATCACTGTAGCCAATGAGATGGCTCTTCACCACGTGACCGGCTGTGTCCAATCACAGCCGGTCACTAATGTAAACAAACACAGTGTAACTGCTGTTGCTGGGCTCTTCTCCTCACACACCGATCCAGTGTGAGGAGAAGAGATCAGCTAACAGTGAGTTACCTATACATATATGTACTACTGTGCCCAGATTGCCCCCCCTAAATAAAGAGTACCTTTCATCAGGAGTACCTTTCATCAGGAGTACCTGTCATCAGGAGTACCTGTCCATCAGGAGTACCCGCCACCTCACCACTTGCCACCAGAGTACCTGCCACCTCACCACCTGCCACAAGAGTACCCGCCACCAGAGTACCCGTCACCTCATCACCTGCCACCAGAGTACCTGCCACCTCACCACCTGCCACCAGAGTACCTGCCACCAGAGTACTTGCCACCTAAGTACCCACCACCTCACCACCAGAGTACCTGCCACCAGAGTACCTCCCACCTCCCCACCGGCCACCAGAGTACCTGCCACTAGAGTACCTGCCACCTCACCACCTGCCACCAGAGTACCTGCCACCTCACCAGAGTACCCGCCAACTCACCACCTGCCACCAGAGTACCCGCCACCTCACCACCTGCCACCAGAGTACCTGCCACCAGAGTACATACAGCCAGTCAGCCACTATGTCCAGAAAGGTATACACCCCAGAAGAGGCATACCAAATACTCAATCTGATCAATATTAATTCCCAAACAAATTAATATAAGTGGCGCTCTTATTAGTGATGTACCATACCCTAGTGTTCAAAACGTACCATCAGTGTATTTAAACTACTATAAAATTGCTTCTGTGTCTCACTCTAATTAGTGAATCAAACAACCTTAAATGATGATAAATCACAAGATTAATGGTATAGCATGCTTCAGTGTCCAAAGCTATAAAACCAGTATGTTGAATCAAATGACACTAGTGTGTATCACTGATAACTTAAATTGTTCCAGAAAAAAAGTCCATCAAAGAAAAAATGCATCCATAGAAGTGTCCATAGGAGAAAACACAGTGAAGGAGTGTGTGAATTATTGAACAAATGTCCACCACATCAAACGTGCCCGTGATTCCTCTCCCTCTGAATTCACCACTCACTGGATGTATATGCCTCACACTCTCGTGTTTTTGGCAAAAATGCATGAAACACTGTGGACAGTGTAATCAGACTTCACGTTCCATCCGCCACATTATCATTTCATACCATGTAAAAAATAAAAATAGTGCACATAGTGTAATACTGTAAACCACCACGTTTATTGAACTCAGAAACCTTCAATCATTGCACTCACATTGTAAATTATAAAATCAAGCAAAAACCACCACAGCAAATCAACTTCTCAATACTTCTGTGAAACTCCCAGCACCAATGTATGCACGGTCGCTGCGGACCCAAGATCAGCGGAACCAGGCTCTCACCCCACCAGCTGAATCTCCTCTGGATCGTATAAGGATCTTCCTTCCGCTCATGCATGGAGATGAGATGCAGCACCTCCTCCGTCACTCTCCGTCACTCTCTGCTACTGTTTGGATGCCGTACAGCCAATCCCATGATTAAGTCCGGTGTGACGAAACATGTCGGGGCGTGGCTGTACGGCATCCAAACAGTAGCAGAGAGTGACGGAGAGTGACGGAGGAGGTGCTGCATCTCATCTCCGTGCATGAGCGGAAGGAAGATCCTTATACGATCCAGACGAGATTCAGCTGGTGGGGTGAGAGCCTGGTTCCGCTGATCTTGGGTCCGCAGCGACCGTGCATACATTGGTGCTGGGAGTTTCACAGAAGTATTGAGAAGTTGATTTGCTGTGGTGGTTTTTGCTTGATTTTATAATTTACAATGTGAGTGCAATGATTAAAGGTTTCTGAGTTCAATAAACGTGGTGGTTTACAGTATTACACTATGTGCACTATTTTTATTTTTTACATGGTATGAAATGATAATGTGGCGGATGGAACGTGAAGTCTGATTACACTGTCCACAGTGTTTCATGCATTTTTGCCAAAAACACGAGAGTGTGAGGCATATACATCCGGTGAGTGGTGAATTCAGAGGGAGAGGAATCACGGGCACGTTTGATGTGGTGGACATTTGTTCAATAATTCACACACTCCTTCACGGTGTTTTCTCCTATGGACACTTCTATGGATGCATTTTTTCTTTGATGGACTTTTTTTCTGGAACAATTTAAGTTATCAGTGATACACACTAGTGTCATTTGATTCAACATACTGGTTTTATAGCTTTGGACACTGAAGCATGCTATACCATTAATCTTGTGATTTATCATCATTTAAGGTTGTTTGATTCACTAATTAGAGTGAGACACAGAAGCAATTTTATAGTAGTTTAAATACACTGATGGTACGTTTTGAACACTAGGGTATGGTACATCACTAATAAGAGCGCCGCTTATATTAATTTGTTTGGGAATTAATATTGATCAGATTTTGTTTATATTTAAAGTGGCAGCTCTGATTTCACTTGTGGTTTTTTTCACATATGATTTGATTCACACTTAGTGTTGCAACAGACACTTTGTCCTGAGCGCAGTGGTGGGGACTCAAGGAGGGCGCAGTTTGTTTGAGCACCAGTAGCACATACCAAATACTCAGTCTGACCGATGAGAGCAACGGGGAGCACTCACCGCTCAGTTCTGATTCAGATTCTGGTTCTGGTTCAAAATATGAGCTCCCCGAAGGCAGCACATCAGGATCCGAATCAGAGGAGGAAGCAGTCCATCCAAAAAGATGACGGCCTGAAGACCAGGCAGCTACCAGCAGTGCCAGCGGCGGTAGACCCCAGGAGGAGGGGCCCAGTACAAGCGCTGCTAGACCCCAGGAGGAAAGGCCCAGCACAAGTGCAAGAATTAGGGCCCAAACCCAGCTTCCAGATGCCTTGGCAAACCCATTGTGGCTGCCTTCTACCACAGGGTCAGCCACGATCCCCCCTTTTACAGCACAGCCAGGTGTGCAGGTCATTTTTTTAGGGTTTGTATTTTTTTCAAGGCGTATTTTTGTTTTTTGGGATTTTTATTTGTACTCGTGAAAATTTTTGTGTGTGTTTTTTGGGTCAAGTTACCACAACACCATTAATATGTTGTTCTATTTAATCTTTAGAAGATTGTTTGGTGTTGTTGTCCCTTGTTAATTTCACATTTTATGTTAGAAATGTACCTGAATCGTCATCAACAAACTGTCCTTTTTTGATGAAAACACACAGGAGAGTATACTTTCCCAAATAAAAAACTTTTACTAAGGGGTCACAACTAAACAAAGAGGGAGGCAACGCTGGAGAAACTGCAGAAATTGGCGAAGCCTTGGACCCCCAGGGCAGACATCAATAATTTTCACGCAAAATTGGTGGCCTGAGGAGTCCATATCTAAGGGAGGGCAGTCTGGTCCATCAGTCCCAGAGATCCGGAAAGCAGCAGATGACATCTGTGTCCCCAGGCTGTGGTAATATGAGAGATTGCAGCTTTTGTCAGACCAGACTGAACCCAGGGCAATCACTCTCTGGTCTTCCTTCCACACTTCCTTCCACGCGGTGGCTCTGGTGGTGGAGTTGTGGCAGCAGGAGGAGGAGGAGGAGGAGGATGGTCCAACTCAATCACGTCGGTCTTGGGTGTTAGTTCCCCACTCACCCCCTTACTTAGGACTTTATAAAGAAGGTCCTCACACAGCTTGCATTGCCCCTCCTGCATGCCCTGCAGTTTTGTGGCAGCCATGCAGGCAAAGGCCTCTTCAGGAATGGGTAAGGCTCGGAGGGATGCAGAAGCCTCCTGAATGAGCCTGAGTGCAGAATCCTGCATGGGAGTCGTCTTCCTCGCTCTTTTATATGGAAGGCGGAGGGGAGGAACCTGCGATTCAGTCAGGCTGCGACTGGTCCCAGGCTTCTCTTGGCTGACACTTAGCCCCGCCTCCTCATGGCTGCCACTAATCACCGCCTCCTCCTGACTGCCACATTCCACAACCTCCTCCTGGCTGAGGTCTTCCTGTGTATGAAAAAGGGACATTGTTTTAGTATTTTATTCATCAATCACACTCAATTTTCACCTTCTGACTGTTGCAACTTGAATGTTCACAAATATAACAGACTAGCATTCTGAGCCCAGCATTTTTCATTCTTGTCCCAATTATTTTTGCCCACTACTGTCTATTGATATGTAAAAAAACTTTTTTCAATCAGCAATTAGTGATCAATAATAACATCTAGTAAACATAATTTATTTATTGACCAGAAATCAGTAGAACAATGCTATACCTGACTCCAGCCGGGCTCCTCCACTTCTTCCTGGCTGGAAGGCCCAGGTTGGACATCGGAAGCCTCAGCTGGGGTAGAAGGAAGAGTGGAAGGAAGAGTAGAGAGGGATCCCCTGACTTCAGTGTGGTCTGACAGAAGTTGCAGTCTCTCATAGTACCACAGCCTGGGGACATAAACGACATCTGATGCAGCTCCGGACCTCTGGGAATCTGTGACCTTCTTGCGCTCCCTGAGATAAGTGCTCCTCAGGCCACCAATTTTGGTTTTTAAATAGGGGATGGTTGCTGTGGGGACCACCGGCTTCACCAACTCCAGCAGTTTCTCCAGCGCTGCCTGCCTCTTTTGTTTATTATTATAATGGGGATGTCTCACCTACCACAGACAGGGCAGCTCCCTGTATTTGTCTATGAACAGGGGGAGGAAGTTGTGGTCATTGAAGCCATCCATTTTCTCTGCAAGACACAACACAAGACAAACCCTAAGGTCAGGCCAAACTCTCCTAATCTTGTTAAAATATAGGCTTCAATTTCGAAGCAGTATATGCCCAAGTTTAGATCTTACCTTCGTTAGCACGATCGGCGCTTTCGATGCTCCTTCCTCCGCTCACAGATCGTACATAATACGCACGCGCGTTACGCTTTATACACACTGTGCATGCGTGTAACTCCGCCCGCCCCTGATGTTCTTTCTAGTCTATTCCCCGCCCCTTTTCGTTCTGCGCAGTGGGGGAAGAGCACATGTCGGATACACAGCAGGATCGTGCTAACTATAGCAACGAGGAGGAGGAAACGTCCCGATCCAGAAGGAGATTTAAGGCCTCAAATATGTCCTTTGGGGAGATGTTGGAGATGGTGGACATCCTGAAGAAGGCCGGCTATGATGGAAAGTATGGACCTTACCCCAACCCCAATGTCAGAAAGGCCAAGATAATTGCGAAAGTGGTCAAGAGTCTGCACCGGAAATTCGGGGTACGACGATCGAAAGATCAGCTCAGGAAGCGGTGGTCGGACCTCAAATTAAGAGAGGCCGAGCAGTACAGAAAGATCCGGAGAGTGCTGCAAAAAAGTAAGTAGTTGTCCTGTGTTCCTAGTCTTTTTATGTTTCTTACATTAGTGCTGCTCCATGTGCTTTTCTTACAAGTGTACATTTGTAAATGGCAACTTTCATGTTCATGGGCACATTATTCGTTCGTATCAAAGATTTTTCTTTCAGCCTCTAAAACACCATTGTTTAGGCCATATGCATTTGGCCACAATTTTTTCGCCCTACTTGTCAGAAACTATTTTGGTTGTGTAGATGGCTTTGTTACTAGAATGAAATGCAAACTAGATTGTGTGTAAGGAGAGGACACTCAGCAGCTGTTTTCACATCTGGACACTGGAGCACTAGTGTGGGACACAAGAACACCATTTTTATTAGGGGGCCACACAGGTGCTCCAGTGTATACTATGGGGGTCTCCATCTGTGAAGCTTGTACCAAACAGGTAAAGTATTGAAGCTTGACAAAGGACACTGAAAACGCTAAATTTTTTAACTCTGCCAAAATAGACAATTGTACCCCACTTCCAAGCAATGTTTCCTATTTATAGTTTTGCCATCAAATCACTGTGTGCTAAGTATAGCATTTGTGTTTTACATAGGGGAAAAAAGACTCGGAGGACACCCCTCATCTGAGGAGACCAGAGACCCCCCACCTCTGGAAGAAGGGGAAATTCCCCCAAACCAAGAAGTGCAGGAGGATGAAGAAGACGTGGTGGAACTAGTCACCACAACAGGTGAGTGTCTGCAACCACAGGCTCAGGTAAGAGATGGATGCCGGCATATTTTTGATACCTGTTTTTGTTTGGTTTATCTCTTTTTAGGTGATCGTGATGTTGGGGATCCAGATCCTTTCACATTAGAAAGTGCCCAGATCCTGATCGGGGAGATCATGGGGTGTAATTTACAATTGGAAAACCTAAAGAAAAACATCAATGATGTTATTCTAAAAAATATAAACATCATTGATGTTTTGGGGCGAGTTTAAAACCTCTCCCAATCCCTGGATTTTTTGGTGTGCTCCAATGTTCAAAATGTTTGCAAGATTTTTAGAAAAGCCTAATTTGTAGGATGCACACAGTGTGCCAACATGTGCTATCTGCCATCACGGGAGATCAATGGACGCGTTTTGGGGGTGCAACCACTTCCTCAATAATAAAGAAGCTGAGAGGAAGGGGTTTCTCCCCCAAAACACGTCCCTTGATCCCCCGTGATGGCAGGTCGCACATGTTGACATTGGTAAATTTGTGTGAATCTTTCAAATTTGCCTTTTCCTGGGGTGACTTCACCCCATCTGAACGCAATATCAAACACAGTTCATAAATACTCATGTCTGATATTGCCTTCAAGTTCTACCAAAGGTGAACTTTGTAAGTTCAAGATTTGTGTCTTTCTTGTTGATTTTACACATGCCTGTTTTATCTTAAATAAATGGACCTTTATCTGTTTTATAATGCTACCCCAAAAATTGAAAAACAACAAAAATGTGGGTTTGTTAGAAAAACCTTTTCGAAATGCACATGTGATTGTGCAGGTATTAAAGAGATTGTTAAGCAAGAATGTGTGGATTATTGTGTCAAAGCTAATAAAACACTTTGTTGGTGATGTAATTGGTGTTTTCTGTGAAAATGGGGGTTATTTCCTAAGGGCAAATCCTCTTTGCACTACAAGTGCAGTTTCAGTGCAGTTGCAAGTGCACTTGTAGTGAAAAGTGTCTTTGCCTTTAGTAAATAACACCCAACAGTGCTTTGTATAAGGTTACACAATCACGCCATTTTCTGGACTCAACACATTTCTGTCAGGGTCAGCTAAAACAAACACAAGCAGCAAATTTATTTATTTTTGCTTTTTTATTTGAAAAAGGCTTCACAAATTTGCTGGCATATTGATGGCCCCCCTACCCGCAAAGAACTCCAGGTATCGTAACCGGACATCACGGGCACTCAGGGAGGGCAATCCAGGACGGCCGCTTTCAATCACTGTCAGTGTTGTTTCAGGTATCACTCCGGCCTCAGGCCCAACTGAGCCAGCATAGTTGGCCGAATGTTTCCGTAAAAAGTTATGGAGAATATAGCACGCCATGATTATATGATTAAGTTTATACTCCGCCATATGGATAGGTGTCAGAAATAGGCGGAACCGGCTGGCCAGGATTCCAAATGTGTTCTCCACCACTCTTCGGGCTCTGGCCAGCCGGTAATTAAAAACCCTCTGTTCCGGGGTGAGGGTCCTCATAGAGAATGGCCGCATAAATGATCCCCCAGCGCAAATGCTTCATCAGCAACGAACACGAATGGGAGTCCTTCCACATTGTCCTCTGGAGCTGGCAAGTCCAAGCTGCCATTCTGGAGATGCCTGTAGAACTCCGTCTGGGCGATGACTCCACCATCGGACATCCGGCCATTCTTCCCCAAGTCCACATACAAGAAGTCGTAATTAGCCAACACCACCGCCAACATCACAATACTATTGAACCCCTTATAGTTGAAATAGTACGACCCCGAGTTGGGTGGTGGGATGATGTGGATGTGTTTCCCATCAATTGCCCCTCCGCAGTTAGGAAAGTCCCACCGCTGGGCAAAGTGGGAGGCCACAGTCTGCCATTCCTGTGGCGTGGAAGGAAACTGTTGAGGAAAACAAAAATAAATTAATATTTTTGCTCAGAAACATGGCAAGCAGATTAGGCACAAACATTCTGGGGCAACCTCCAGATAGCATTTATTAAGGGGAATTTAACAACACCAAAGTATAAGGTACACCTATCATATCCCCCCCCCTCTCATGGGCCATTTCTAACATTATGGGGGGTGTGGAAATCTTGGACAGGTAACCCTCTTCACTTCATTGAGAGATGAATGCCTAAATACAGGGTATTACTTGGAACAGTCCCTCCTTAGTTACACTATTGGCAGCCCATTGGACAGGTAAGAAGTGTCAGAATACAAAGATATAAATACACATTGTACACATTTGAGGCCATTTGGACATTCTGCTATTACCTGTCTCAAGATAATAATAGGATCTAAAAACTTCAAACAGTACCATTTGAAAGTATACAGGCAGGCCCTTGCACTACATGCTTTGGGGAATTCATCCATACATCTGAGCACTAAAGAGATAGGTATCGTGTGTATGGGTTTGGCAAAGTCATCAGATAGATGACTGAGGATAGATAGAGAATTGGTATCAGCTGACTTACTAGTTGGGGGGAGGGAGGGTTAAGAAAAATGATTTGGGGACACCACAAAAAAAGCCTCTGGCACTCTGCCTGAATTTAAAGCACAAATCACATTTCAAAACATTTTAGGGGGTGTTTTCGGTAAAGCACTACTATGGAGCTGATAAAATACATTGTTAAGTGACTACATTAGGTGAATAACGGGCAGGAGAACATGCTGGGGAGGTTATTGAAGGACAATCTGTATGAAGGACTAAAAAATTAATTACATACAAATCCAGCATGCATGAGGACAAAGGGGACATTTACAGCATATTCCAATCATGGTAATTAGGGAATGAGGAAAGAAATATAATATACTATCAATCATTAAATACAATAAAATTTGATATTAAAGGATAAAAATCTTACCTTCATATACTCCTTCTGCAAGACCTGTATGATGGCAGAACAGGTCTCTGGGATAATGATCCCCAGAGCCTGGGGGGAGATGCCTGTCGAGAACTTCAAGTCCTGCAGACTTCTCCCTGTCGCCAAATACCGCAGGGTAGCGACCAGCCTCTGCTCCGGAGTGATGGCTTGCCTCATGCAGGTATCCTGCCTGCTAATATAAGGGGTCAGCGAAGCCAACAGACGGTGAAATACGGGGTCCGTCATCCTGAGAAAGTTCCTGAAATCATCAGGATTATTCTCACGGATCTCACGGAGCAAAGGCATATGAGAGAACTGGTCACGCTGAAGCAACCAATTCTTGGTCCATGAACTCCTCCCCACCCTGTTCATGGACTGGACTTGTGTCAAGGTCAGGACCCCAACACCAAGCCCCCGCACAGCACGAACTCTACGAGGAGTACGCATACGCAACATGGCTAGAAAACGGTCGGCTGCTCAGAACGAAGTAACAGAACGCACTGAAGAACAGCAAGGCCTGTGAAGAGCAACCTGAAAAACAGTAACGAACGCACAAGAACACAATGACTACTTAAAGTCACGCGGAACTTGCTTGCACGCACTGAAGAGCAGATACAAACCCACAAGCACAAACTGAACGGCAGAAAACGATCTGAAAACCACGAGTCTGAAAAAGCGCGAATCGTCTCTCACCAAACTTTTACTAACACGAGATTAGCAAAAGGAGCCCAAAGGGTGCCGCGCTTGGTTCTGAAATGGCCTTTTCTAGTCTCGTCGTACGTGCTTGACGTCACCGCCTTCTTGGCGATCGGAAATTCCGACAACTTTGTGCGACTGTGTGTACGCAAAACAAGTTTGAGCCAACATCCGTCAGAAAAAATCCTAGGATTTTGTTGTCGGAATGTCCGAACAAAGTCCGACCGTGTGTACGGGGCATAAGAAGAACCAGTAGATCAGTAGATCAGATACACATTTCAGGATCACACAATGCTGCTATAACACAATTTTATTTCCAAAAAATAGCACGGAACATTGTGTTATATAATCTTAGATTTGTCTTTTTTCTAAATACTTCAAACCTAAATGTGTGAAAATCTGTGACGAAAAATCAATGTGCAACAGTATATGAACAGTAAATATCAGATTTTATAAATTTTTTAATTTTTTTCATTTTGGATGAATCATGCACCCTGCCCTTTGGCTAAAAGGGAATACTTTGGTTATCTGGTGAGAAATTATTTACAGTAACATTAACTGTTGTGACAGCCTGTAACAGATTATATACAGACACATTATTTGATATGACAGGCAGTGAGAGATTACATAAAAGGATATAGTAATCAGTATAACAGCCAGTGCTGGATGATATGTAGTCACATTAGTTAGCATAGTAGTCATTGAGAAATTATGTACAGTGACAGTTGTTGTGACAATCAGCATGAGATTAAATGCAGTGATGGTGTAAAAGTTGATATCTTTCAATTAGCCCCAGTGTGTAGATGTAAAGTTGGTTAAAGTGGTCCCAAAGTTAAAATATGTTTTACTTTAATTCATTCCTTGCAATAAGGTAAAAAGTGTTTTAGCATTTGCCGTGTGCCCCCCCCCCAAAAATACTTACCTGAGTCCTACATTGATCCAGCACTGTACCTGTCTGTCAGTCTTCTCTCCTCTCCACCTGCACTCACAGGCTTTGTTGGGAACAGCGGGAGTCCTGCTGCTGTCAGTCAAAGCTTGTGAGTAGAGTGCATGGGCAATCGAAGCTGTGTGTGTGTGTGTGTGTCACTACACACACACAGCCTGGGTCAGGATTGAATCCGCATGAGTGCCTCCATAGCAAGAGGCTTGCTATAGAGGCACTCTGAGAAGAGGAGGAGCATACAGCGCCGACAGGGGACCCCAGAAGAGGTGGTTTAAAATTGCACAGGGAATGTAAGTATTACAATTTTAAAAAAATGCCTTTACAAATTCTTTAAGGTATTCAAGCATGGTTTAAAGAAATATTTAGAAGGAAATCTCTCCCATGTGAAGAGAAATTATCAGTCAGTGTCTCTTGGAAAAGATGTCCCGCTGGAAGATTCCCCCTCATTAGTTGTTTCTGTTACAACTCAAAATTTCTGGATAGCACATCACTTTCTGTCTCAGTTGCCATGATTTGCATGTGAAGAGCTTACCTCAAGCTGACTCAGGCATAGAAGTAGATCTTTGCATTGGTATAACCAGATAGCTGGCATTCCATCAAGGACCCCCTCATGAAAGTTTGAATTTAGCTAAAAGCTGTCCCCAGATTGCCCAACAGGTACACGCACTTGTGGAGATGGATAGGTATCTGGAGTATGTGGCAGGCTCCGTATGAAATAAAATGATGTCAGTAGAACTTTTTCTAAGGACGCATATATGTTATCACATATAACTTTGTACAGCAATATTAAATGTTTCAAATTTATATGTTATATAAAAAAATGCAATTCATAATCTCAGAATGCTTTAACCAGGTTCATCCTCAGCAAGTGTTTCCATTTTTTATTACATTATAATATACACAAAGACCCTTATGTTTGTCTCTGTGTGATTTTTAAGTCAGAATTAAATGGTTACATGGTTAGTAAGGTTGAATAAAGACACCAGTCCATCGAGTTCAACCTGAGCAAGTGTGGGTGCGTGTCTACAATTATCCCTATTTTTTTTTTTATTATTTAAGGTACCCACATAGTGCTGTGTCAATTTTTTTATGCAGCGCTCCACACATATATCGCACACTCACATCAGTCCCTACCCTCAAGGAGCCCATAATCCAAGGTCCCTAACATTCATATACTAGGGCCAATTTTGGACAGAAGCCAATTAGCCTACCAGCATGTCTTTGGAGTGTGGGAGGAAACCGGAGTACCCGGAGGAAACCCACGCAGGCACAGGAAGAACATGCAAACTCCAGGCAGGTAGTGTCGTGGTTGGGATTTGAACCAGCGACCCTTCTCACTGCTAGGTGAGAGTGCTACTCACTACACCACCACTACATATCAGAGAGTGTCCATCTTGGGTTTCAAGCCATGTAAATCGTATTTTCTCTTTTTTTTTAGGCATTGCCTTGCTGTATATGTACATTTTTAGAGTAGAATCACTTTAATAACATCTTCCAAACTCTCAGATATAAAGGTTTAATGTGCATCCATTGCAATACTATTCATTTCCTAGCATAGACTTATAGGAGTCAAAATAAATCTTAGTAAGATTATTCTTTTTCACATGATTAATAATACCCAACAAACATGCAGGGGAATTGCACTTATTTAAAAGTCAAAAACGATCTGCAATAAAGTTAGTAACACTTGACCAGAATGAGCTAATTTCCTTACATTCCAATATCATATGGAGAAATGTTCTTTCTGGTGCTTGACATCTTTGGCATAGAGAATCATTTCTTTTCCCCATTTTGGAAAGTCTATAAAGGCATGAAATATGATTGATGCAGTTACTGCAACTATGTCATTTCAAGAATATGACTTAAAGTATTCACATACTGTAGGTACTTAGGACCTTGTCCCACAAATCCTTAAACAAGACTAATGCCCTGTACACACGGTTGGATTTTCCGACGGAAAAAGTGCAATCGGATTGTGTTGTCGGAAATTCCGATCGTGTGTGGGCTCCATCGGACTTTTTCCGTCGGAATTTCCAACACACAAAGTTTGAGAGCAGGCTATAAAATTTTCCGACAACAAAATCCGATCGGTTAAATTCTGATCGTGTGTACACAAATCCAACGCACAAAGTGCCACGCATGCTCAGAATAAATTAAGAGACGAAAGCTATTGGCTACTGCCCCGTTTATAGTCCCGACGTACGTGTTTTACGTCACGGCGTTCAGAACGATCAAATTTTCTGACAACTTTGTCCAACCGTGTGTATGCAAGACAAGTTTGAGCCAACATCCATTGGAAAAAATCCATGGATTTTGTTGTCAGAATGTCCGATCAATGTCCGATCGTGTGTACAGGGCATAACACATTATCACTCCATTTATTCATACAATGATGTGGTTTAGCATGTTTAACCTGCGTTAAAGAATTATAGTATCTAGGTATCATATTATGATTATAAATATAAAAATAATACTGCGCATGTGAAAAGAATATTCAGCGTAAAAAAAAACCAGCACCACAAATGTGAGATGTAAGAAAATGTGAGATATTACCACAAAACACAAGAACCAAAATAAAGGTGTGTTAATACCTTTAATACTGAAAAAAATATATAAATAAATAAATAAACAGTCCAGAAAAATCAATCTTTCAAATGGACCATAATGGTCAAATGGCAAACTCCATTATTCAACTGTGGATAAGGTTATCCAATCCCTTCACCAAGTGAAGCACGCCACCAGCACAATAGGTTGGACTCTTACCAAAGAGCCTGGACCCTTTATTATCGGACCCTAAATATGGTACTATTACTCGGGACTCTCTAGGGTATGTTCAATATTAATCATGAGCTCAGATTAGTTGATTATGCGGATTATATAAGTTTTGTTGTGCCTTATATGCGTTATACCATTCTATCCATGGTTGCCAGTGAAGGAAAAAATAAGTGGGTAGTGAATTTCCTGTGAAGTGGTGGTATATCCTAGGTTTAGGCGAGCTAGAAATGGGGAAAATTGTATAGGTATGCCTGTGACTTAGCGGAAAATTGAGAATATATTGGACCAAAATTTAGCCAGTCTCCCACATGTCCACAATATGTGAACGATGGTGCCTGATTGTGTGCAGTTTCTCCAACACAAAGAAGGTATGAGAGAGTTCCCAAAGATTGGTGCATTTTGTAGCTGAGTGGGTATGTTGTAAAGCTTTGTGCCATTGCTCTTCTGTGTAGGAGGTAACAAAGTCCCTTTCCCAGGCAAGCATAGAGTTTGTTTTCATGAGTATAGATTTGTTGTTGAGAAAGTTGTAGAATAGCGATATTCTGCCTCTGTGACTTTTCTAGCAGTAAGATATGTGTGTTTCTTCCAAAACAGTTTGTAATGTATGTAGTTGCTACTTTGAGATATGATGCTCCACGAAAATAATTGAATTGATCAGATGCCGAAGGTTGTATTCTAGCTGTAAATGTGTAAAAGATTTCATAGTTGTGCCCACAAATAGGTCCAAAACCCATTTTATTCCCCGGGATTCCCACTTGGTTAAGTTCAGTTCAGGGATTATCAATCAGTGCTATTGTGGTTATGGGTATTGCAAGATGGATAGTTGGGGTTAATAAAGATTTGAACGATACCAATTTTTTCCCAGATTCCAGGGTCGCTAAGACTGGGAGAGAGAATTCTGTGGGTTTTGCTGTAAGATAAGGGTAAGCCAAGATATAGTCATGTAGGTCCCCACCTGGTATTTGGGTTTGCTCCATGAGCCCCCATGGTGGCATAGATTGGTTTGGGAACCAGCCTCTAATCTGTGCTAATAATGCAGCCATATGATAGTCAGCGAGAACTGGTAGGCTTACTCCTCCCACCCTCCTTGTCTTGCTAAGTTTGGAAAAGGCACTTCTAGCTTTTTTGCCTTTCCATAGGAATCTAGAAAGTGTACTGTCACGGAACGCCCCACACTCCGCTTGAGTGCTTCCGTCATATACCGCTTCTTAAGTTCTGGAACACGAGTCCAATGGATCTGGCTATAGGAACCCCAAGAACTAGACAACACCAGTCTTGGAGTAAATCAGAACTAACTTTTTATTTGAGATCTCACAGACCTTTATACAGCAGGGATGACTCAAAGCTAACCTAATTAACATGAGCTAATTTACTACAAAATGTACCCAGACCAGATGACAGTCTTGTGGGCACCGAGCTTCACACATTAATATAAACACAATAGCTGGAGCTAATTACAATTAACAATACAAACAACAATCTCCCCCCTCCTCAGCCTAGACCATTCGTCTCCTAGCCAGTGCTGGTGGCTAATGTGATCAGCTCTCTCAATTAACATAAACACATGTTGATAACACCAGCATCTCCTCACAGGATGTGTCCCAACAGAATGAATCAGTCTTATCAGCAGGGGGCTGCTGGAGGAATCCCCCCTCCCTCTTCAGGGACACAAATCTACAGTAAGGAGTCCCCATACAATATATACATATATACACGACTGAGTCCGATTAATACAGTTCAGACTGGATTTCTCATTCACCTCACAAAGAGTATTGTTCCATTGAAAATCCAGGGCCCATAATCAAAAGGCAACAGGCTTGCATACAGTCCTCTCCAACAGCCTCTGTTCTGGCTATGTCTGTCACATTTCTCCCCTTTCGGCAGGAGACTAACACAGGAGGAGACCCCAGACGGGTTGACTCCGAAGTTAGTCCATAGTTCCAGTCCTCTACTGCCTGTACCCACACAGTACCCCAAACAAACTACCCCAAACAGTGTATCACTCACCCAGCCATCCCCTGCCTCTCTCAGAGAACATATCTGCCGCTGGGGAGAGGCCCGGACTGGCCCTTCTCCCTGGAATCCTTTCTGCCGCTGGAGAGAAGACAGGGTGTCTGGGCTCACTCCATCCTGCTGTTGGGGATCTGGGCCCACTGCCCAGCATCCCTGGGGTATACAGGTGGGGACTGAAGCCCCATCAACCGACACCAGATCAAGCTGCAGTTGTGAGGTGATGACTGCATTCTCTCCTTGGATCCTGATCTGCAGCTCGCGATAGACTGCCACCTCCTCACCTTGGGCCTCCACAATTGCTGCAGGTGTGGGGCAGAGGTCTTGGACCCTCTGTCCGGTTGCCAGCACTTCTGCTGGGGGTTTGCCAGGTGGTTCCTCCTCTACAGAAACGTCTATTAAATCCCCAGTCTCTGGAATTGGTAAAAGTGTGGGACAGAGGTCTTGGACCCTCTGTTCAGTTACCAGATCTTCAGCTGGAGAAGTTTGTTTTAACTCCATAGATGCTGCTGGCAGAAAATCACATGTCCCTGTCAGTGTTGTGGGAGAAAGGCCGACTACCTCTTCTCTCAGGAAGGCCGAAGCCACTGTTGGTGCTGGGCAGAACACAGTGAACTTTGGCCCTGATAGCAGCTCTTCTGCTGGAGGCTCATCAGGTTGTTCTTCCTCAGCAGAAAAGTCTATCAAATCCCATGTCTCTGCAACTGATGTCTGGGAATAGAGGTTCACCATCTCCTGTCCATGGAACCCAGAAGATGTTATCATTTCTGGACAGAGGTTAGCAGAGCTCTGCCCTGTTGTCAGCACTTCAGGTTTGGGGACGGCAATCTCCGGATTTTCCACTGCCGATTCTCTGGCATGCTGCTGAACTTGTTCTAGCAGTTTCCTGTATGCCCTTTCCAGATGCTGTTCCTTCCTTAGCAAATGGTCCAGATCAGGTTTGAGCTCTGAGACCCCTGCAAGACCGAGCATAGCCTCTCTATATTCTCTCAGGTCCTCAAGGTCAGGTTCCCCCTCATCGCCAAACATAAAAAGATCTGTAAGGCTCTCCCACAGCAATCCAGGGCCGCCAAAGTCATATCCCTCCGGAGAGCATTCTGTTGTCTCCCCTAAATATCCCTCCTCTGCGTGCCATTGCAGAGCCTGATAACAATTGTCCAGCTCTATCTCCTGCTGGACCAACCTGTCCAACTCAGTCACCCATTGCTCCTGGGGCTGCTCTCCCAGGAATGCCATCCGCAATGCCCGTTGGTCACTGGCCCGTTGCTCTTGGGTTGGAAAGCACTTGCCCTGTTTTATACCAGCGAGACGGAGGGCTGCAATCCAGAGCTCCACCCGAATCAGCTGCCTGAGCTCCAGGTATTCATCCTCAGACACAGTCCTGGTGTACGTTGAAAGGATGATCCGCAGCAGCCCCGGGAATTCTGATGCCAGGTCCATATCTCCGCTGGGGTGACTGAAGTCTGCTATGCTGATCTTGGATCCAGTTGGAGGTTTGGATGTCCCAGACTTCAGACTTCAGGAAGCTTTCCCGCTGCTTGCCACCAATGTCACGGAACGCCCCACACTCCGCTTGAGTGCTTCCGTCATATACCGCTTCCTAAGTTCTGGAACACGAGTCCAATGGATCTGGCTATAGGAACCCCAAGAACTAGACAACACCAGTCTTGGAGTAAATCAGAACTAACTTTTTATTTGAGATCTCACAGACCTTTATACAGCAGGGATGACTCAAAGCTAACCTAATTAACATGAGCTAATTTACTACAAAATGTACCCAGACCAGATGACAGTCTTGTGGGCACCGAGCTTCACACATTAATATAACCACCTCAATACTGGGCACTTTCGCCCCCTTCCTTCCCAGACCAATTTTCAGCTTTCAGCGCTCTCACACTTTTAATGACAATTACTCGGTCATGCTACACTGTACCCAAATGAAATTTTTATCATTTTGTTCGCACAAATAGAGCTTTCTTTTGGTGGTATTTATTCACGACTCCATTTTTTTTTTTTTTGCGATATAAGCGCAAAAATAGTGGAAATTTGGAAAAAAAACAATATTTTCTTTTTTCTGTTTTAAAAGAAATCCAGTAAAATCGAATTTTGTCATAAATTTAAGCCAAAATGTATTCTGCTACATGTTTTTGATAAAAAAATCCTGTTAAGTGTATAATAATTCGTTTGTGTGATCACGGACATATGTACGCAAATGATCATGTACAGATGTGTGCAGGTGATCACGTACATATGTGTGCAGATTACCATTGGGACATGTGATTTTAGTGTGACATATGTGGGGGACAGCTTTTTTTATTATTTGGGGACATGTGTTTTGGGGACATGTGTGTTTTACATTATGTGGGGACATGTTTGTGTTTTACATTATGTGGGGACATGTGTGTGTTTTACATGTATGTATTTACATGTGTGTTGACACTAGGTTGGTGATCAGTGAGTAAAAAGCTGTAAAAAACAGCTCATACTCACTGATCATCAGCCGGCTGCAGCGATCCCCTCTCCTCTCCTCCTCAGCGACAACTTCCGTGTGAGGAGAGGAGAGCTGATCGCCTAGCAACCGGCTGTGTTTACATCACATGACGGCTGTGATTGGACACGGCCGTCATGTGATCAGGAGGGCCAATCACAGAGCCCTCCTGCCGATCTGAGATGCGCCGTGTCCGGGGGACACAAGCGCATCGGGATCGCGCCGCTGCGCGGGCACGCGCGCGCGCGATCCTGCTCCTTCTGAGGGACGTTCCTGAACGTCCACTCAGAAGGAGAGAGCGCCCACCCGGCCGTTTATGTACATTGGCCGGGTGGGAAGTAGATAAACACAATAGCTGGAGCTAATTACAATTAACAATACAAACAACAATCTCCCCCCTCCTCAGCCTAGACCATTTGTCTCCTAGCCAGTGCTGGTGGCTAATGTGATCAGCTCTCTCAATTAACATAAACACATGTTGATAACACCAGCATCTCCTCACAGGATGTGTCCCAACAGAATGAATCAGTCTTATCAGCAGGGGGCTGCTGGAGGAATCCCCCCTCCCTCTTCAGGGACACAAATCTACAGTAAGGAGTCCCCATACAATATATACATATATACACGACTGAGTCCGATTAATACAGTTCAGACTGGATTTCTCATTCACCTCACAAAGAGTATTGTTCCATTGAAAATCCAGGGCCCATAATCAAAAGGCAACAGGCTTGCATACAGTCCTCTCCAACAGCCTCTGTTCTGGCTATGTCTGTCACATGTACTTTGTAGGTTGTGAAGAAATTTGGGATAGGTGTAGGAACTGTTCTGAATATGTATAATATTTGGGGTAAGAGCTGCATTTTGAAGGCCGCCAATCTTCCTGACCACAATAACACGTTTGCTTAATTTTTTGCGTTCCTTCTTTTAATTTACTTTTAAATGGAAGGGAATTAGCTTTGAAGAGCTGTTCAGGATGGGAAGTGAGGTATATCCCTAAGTAGTTTATTGCATAATCGTTCCATATATATGGGAAACTGGTTTGCATGTCCAGTTTTTCTTGTTGGGATACCCCTAGATCTAATATATAAGATTTGGTGTCATTTACTTTGTAGTACGACACTGTACCATATTCCTGAAATAGACAAGATACACGATCCCGGGAAGACACTGGCTTTGTGAGCATTAAGATTACGTCATCAGCGAAAAGGCTTATGACATGTTTTCTGTTATTGATCATAAAGCCCTGTATTTCAGGTGTTTGTCTAATGCTGGCGGCTAATAGTTCCATTAAGAGATCAAAAATAATGAGAAATAGCGGGCAACCCTGCCTAGTGCCATTTGTAATCCCAAAGGGTTTGGACAGCATACCTGACGTATATACTCAAGCTGATGTTGAAGTGTACAGGGCAAGGTTGGCAGATAGTAAGTGGCCTGTAAATCCAAATTTCTCCAGGGCGTATGTCAGATACAGCCAATGTACTCTATCAAACGCCTTCTCTGCGTCCAGAGCCAAAAGCAGAGAAAGCGTTAGTTCTTTCCTAGCATGGTGAATTATATTGATTAGGCGTCTCGTGGTGTTGGATGATTGTCTACCCTTTGTAATGCCCGATTGATCTGGGTCAATTAGGGTGGGCAGAATGTCAACTAATCTTAATGCTATCATTTTGGCATAAATCTTTAGATCATTGTTCAATAATGATATAGGCCCAAAGTTTTGGGCTACATCCAGTGTCTACCCTGGTTTAGGCAACGTGACTCTCAGCGCTTCCAACATCTCGGGTGGAAAGGAAGCAGAGGCAGCTGCAACATCATATACTCTAAGGAGGTACGGCCCTAGGGTTGATTTAGAACTCTTATAGTATTCTCCTATGAGTCCGTCTTGGCCGGGTGATTTGTTACTCGGGAGTGTTTTTATAGCCTGTAGTAATTCTGTCAAGGAGAAGGGGGAATATAATTCTTGGAGTTGTGACGGAGAAAGTGTGGGTAGTTTGATATCTGATAGAAATTTTTTTTATGTCCATTGGAGAGGGTTGCGCAGTTAAATTGTCATTCATTTAAATTATAAAGAGAGCTATAATAGTCGCTAAAGGCATCCGCGATGCCTTGATGGTCATATGTCTTTAGTTTAGTTTTAGGTGTGCCATTTTGGCCTTAGTTTTATTGAAAAATGATTAGACAAGTAACATATACATACATTAATGGTATTATCGTACCACCAAAACATCTTACAAATACATTGTACAAACTAACATAAACAAAAGCAAGAAACAGCCACAAAGGGGCAAAACAACACAAAACAGAAAAAAAAAAAAAAAAGAAAAGAAAAAAAAATATATTTTGGTCTTAAAGCATTGTCCTTGTAGCTAATGCTTTCCCTGCTTTGTTGCTTGTGGAATAGAAGGACATTTTTATCTTTTTTTCCCTTTGCTCAAAGGTTTGGAGTAAAACTAGTCTTAGGTCATGTCTCAAGGTGGTACATTTTGTGCTGGTGGAAGGGGTAGGGTTCTTTTTATTATGGGCTTGAAGGGTGTTCATTTTCCTAAGTAAAGTGGTAATTCGCTGCTGTCTCTGCTTTTTGATCCTAGCCCCTAGTTGGATTATTATTATACAGGATTTATATAGCGCCGACAGTTTACGCAACGCTTTACAACATTAGGGCAGACAGTACAATTACAATACAATTCAATACAGGGGGAAATCAGAGGGCCCTGCTCTTTGGAGCTTACAATCTAGGAGGGAGGGTCAAGTTATATAAAAGGGTAATAGATGGAGGCAGGAAAGGCTTCTCTAAAGAGGAAAGCTTTCAGGGATTGCCTAAAAGTGGATAAATCTGGAGACAGTCTGACAGATTGGGGTAGCAAATTCCAGAGGATGGGCGAGGCTCGGGAGAAGTCCTGGAGGCTGATATGGGAGGAGGTGATGAGAGAGCTAGAGAGCAGAGGTCTTAGGAGGAACGAAGAGGGCGATTAGGTTGGTATTTTGAGACTAGGCTAGTGATGTAACTGGGGGCAGAGTTGTGTGTGGCTTTGTAGCTTAATGTTAGTATTTTGAATTTAATCCGTTGGGCAAGTGGCAGGCAATAGAGGGATTGGCAGAGAGGAGTAGCAGACACTGTGCGGTTTGTAAGGTGGATGAGTCTGGCAGCAGCATTCATGATCGACTGAAGGGGGGAATAGTCTATTTAAAGGTAAGCCAATGAGGAGGGAGTTGCAGTAGTCAAGGCGAGAGATAACCAGGGAGTGAATCAGGAGCTTTGTGGTTTCCTTGGTTAGAAAGGGATGTAGTTTGGAGATGTTGCGGAGGTTGAGGCGGCAAGCTTTGGAAAGTGATTGGATGTGGGGCCAAAAGGAGAGTTCAGAGTCCAGGATAACACCTAGCATGCTGACATATAGGGATGGGTAGATGGTTGTGCCATTGCTCTTGACAGAGAAGTCAGGGGAAGAGGCACATGGGGGAGGAAATATTATAAGCTTGGTTTTGGACAAGTTGACTTTGAGGAAGTGTTGTGACATCCATACAGATATGTGTGTTAGTAAGGTAGTGATGCGTGAGGAGACTGATGGAGGGAGGAAATAGAATTTTAAGTGACACTGAAGGTGCGTTGGGATAGGTAGGATGAGAGCCACTGAAGATCACAGTCACGGAGAACAAGGGAGTAAAGTTTTTTGAGGAGGAGGGGGTGGTCAACCGTGTCAAAGGCAGCTGAAAGGTCCAGAAGTAGAAGTACAGAATAGTGTCCGTTGGTTTTTGCAGTTAGTAGGTCTTTGTGAGTTTTAAAAGAACAGTTTCTGTGGAGTGTTGAGGGCGAAATCCAGATTGAAGGGGATCAAGAAGGTTATTCTTAATGAGGTTATAAAAAAGGAAAAGAAAGGCGCCTCTAAGTGCAGTATGTCAAATTTAATAAAGTGCACAAAGGGTTAAAAGCACTTACAAGATTGTTGAGTGTTAAAAGACATGATAAAATCAGGAGTCCTCATCTGTGGCATGTGTCCATCCTCAGCACGGTGGTAGAGAGCAGTGTAGAGCCGTCCAGCAGCTGTAAAGCGTTCTCATGCATGTTGGAAAGAGGAGGCAGCAGGGAAGCCTTTATTCACTGCGGGACACACAAGACTGATGGTGTCGGTGTAGAGAAGGGGGTGGTAACGCGTTTCTGAGCATGTGCGGCTCCTTCGTCAGACCTCTGTTGGGTCTGGTCTGACGAAGGAGCCGCACATGCTCCGAAACGCGTTACCACCCCCTTCTCTACACTGACACCATCAGCCTTGTGTTTTATCATGTCTTTTAACACTCAACAATCTTGTAAGTGCTTTTAACCCTTTGTGCACTTTATTAAATTTGACATACTGCACTTAGAGGCGCCTTTCTTTTCCTTTTTTATATCTTCAGAGTTGCTTCTCCTCTAACCAAAGTGCTGCCAGAAGTGCCATCTCATCACTATCATCCCTCTGACCAGCTACCCACCTCCACCAGAGCGCCCTTATCACCTCTCTGTTTTATTCTTAATGAGGTGGTCACTCAGTTGGTTGTAAACCAGGCGTTCAAGGAGTTTAGAGGAAAAGGGGAGCAAGGAGATAGGGCATAGGTTGTTAAGATTGGTAGGGTCCAAGGACGGCTTTTTAAGTATGGGGGTGACCAGTGCATGTTTTAGAGCATTGGGGAAAATGCCAGAGGTGAGGGAGAGATTGAAGATGTGAGTTAGAGAGTGTAGGATAGAGTCAGAGGGCGACCGTAGTGTTTGAGAGGGAATAGGGTCCAGAGGGCAGGTGGTTAGGTTGGCATTAGAAAGGAGTGTCTGTAGTAGCAAATTTGAATAAGGGGAGTGTCAATTGTACTTGTTGATATGGGGTCTTAACTGGGGGAGTTACCTGTAGAGTGGAGATTTCATCACGGATTGTATCAATCTTGTTTTTGAAGTGATTAGCAATCTCCTGGGCAGTGAGTGAGTCAGTGGGTGGAGGCTGTGGAGGACGAAGTAGTCAGTTGAAGGTAGAGAAAAGTTTCCTTGGACTGGATGAGAAGATGTTAATAAGAGTTGTAAAATAGGTGTGCTTGGCACTGTGGAGGAAAGAACAGTATTTTTGGAGGGCAGATTTGTATTGGTTGAAGTCTTTGAGAGACTTAGTCTTGTGCCACAGACGCTCAAGAGCGCGACTACGTTTTTTGAGAATTTTAGTGCCATCTGTTTACCAGGGTTGTAGGGATCGAGGCCTGATTCTACGTGTAGTGAGGGGAGCGAGCTTGTCCAGGGTGGAGGACAGGGATTTATTGTAGATGGAAGTGGCCTGGTTGGGGCAGGACAGGGGAGGGATTTTGTCATAGAGGTGGTCAGTAGCAGAATAGAGGAGAGAAGAGTTGAAGTTGTGAAAGTTTCTACGGGTGATGGTTAAGCGATTGGAGGGAAAGGTGGTGGAAGACAGGGAGAGAGAGAAACTAATAAGGTGATGGTCGGAGAGAGGAAAAGGATGGTTTGAGAAGTTGCATGGAGCGCATAGATAGGAGAATACAAGGTCAAGGGTGTTGCCATCAGAGTGAGTAGAAGCCTGTACCCATTGCTTCAGGTCAAATGAAGAGGTTAGACTAATGCCGCGTACACACGGTCGGACTTTCCGGCATAATTGGTCCGGCGGACCAGAGTGTGCCGGACAATCCGCCCGTGTGTAGGCTCCGGCGGACTTTTCCGGCGGACTTTTTCCCAAAAGCCCGCCGGACCTAGATTTGAAACATGTTTTAAATCTTTCCGTCGGACTCAGTTTCGGGTGGAAAGTCCGCTCGTCTGTGTGCTGGTCCGACGGAAAGCCCGCTCGTGTGTATGCTGGTCCAACGGACCAGATACGACGCAAGGGCAGGGTATTGCATTTCGCGCTCGCTGCAATAGGCAAAACAAATTTTCCTATTGTGGCGAGCGCGGGGCATACCAGGCCCTTAGGTCTGGTATGGATTATAAAGGGAACCCCCCTACGCCAAAAAAAATGGCATGGGGTCCCCCCTAAAATCCATACCAGACCCCGATCCGAGCACGCAGCCTGGCCGGTCAGGAAAGGGGGTGGGGACGAGCGAGCGCCCCCCCCCCCCTCTGAACCGTACCAGGCCGCATGCCCTCAACATGGGGGGTGGGTGCTTTGGGGCCCCCCCACCCCAAAGCACCTTGTTCCCATGTTGATGAGGACAAGGGCCTCTTCCCCACAACACTGGCTGTTGGTTGTCGGGGTCTGCGGGTGGGGGGCTTATCGGAATCCGGGAGCCCCCTATAATAAGAGGGCCCCTAGATCCCGGCCCCCCCCACCCTATGTGAGTGAGTATGGGGTACATGGTACCCCTACCCATTCACCCAGGGAAAAAGTGTAAATAATAAAACACTACACAGGTTTTTAAAATATTTTATTAAACAGCTCCGGGGGGATCTTCCTCCGGCTTCGGGGGTCTTCTTCCGGCTTCGGGGGTCCCTCCAGTTCATCTTCTCCCGGCGTCTGGTTGGTTCTTCTCCGCTCTCTTCTCCCGGTGTTCCAGTTCTTTGGCCGGCTCCTCCGCTGTGTTCAGGTAGCTCTCTTGCCAGCAGAGGTCCGGACTTCTGGGCTTCTTGTCTTCTGGGCTTCTTGTCTTCTCTTCTCTTCTCTTCTCTTCTCTTCTCTTCTCTTCTCTTCTCTTCTCTTCTCTTCTCTTCTCTTCTCCAGATGTTTGCACAACGCTCTCTCCGGCTGGACTGCTCTCTGAGGGCTGCGTTGTGACTTATATAGGCGGAGACCCCGCCCCCTTTTGATGTCACAGTCCCTGGGCATGCTGGGACTGTGACGTTTTAGGGGGCGTGGTCAACATCACCCAGTGACCACGCCCCCTAAAATGTCACAGTCCCAGCATGCCCAGGGACTGTGACATCAAAAGGGGGCGGGGTCTCCGCCTATATAAGTCACAACGCAGCCCTCAGAGAGCAGTCCAGCCGGAGAGAGCGTCTTGTCAACATCTGGAGAAGAGAGGAGAAGAGAAGACAAGAAGCCCAGAAGACAAGAAGCCAAGAAGCCCAGAAGTCCGGACCTCTGCTGGCAAGAGAGCTACCTGAACACAGCGGAGGAGCCGGCCAAAGAACTGGAACACCGGGAGAAGAGAGCTGAGAAGAACCAACCGGACACCGGGAGAAGATGAACCAGAGGGACCCCCGAAGCCGGAAGAAGACCCCCGAAGCCGGAAGAAGATCCCCCCGGAGCTGTTTAATAAAATATTTTAAAAACCTGTGTAGTGTTTTATTATTTACACTTTTTCCCTGGGTGAATGGGTAGGGGTACCATGTACCCCATACTCATTCACATAGGGTGGGGGGGCCGGGATCTGGGGGCCCTCTTATTATCGGGGGCTCCTGGATTCCGATAAACCCCCCGCCCGCAGACCCCGACAACCAACGGCCAGAGTTGTCGGGAAGGGGCCCTTGTCCTCATCAACATGGGGACAAGGTGCTTTGGGGTGGGGGGGCCCCGCAGGGTGCCCCCCTCCCCAAAAGCACCCACCCCCCATGTTGAGGGCATGCGGCCTGGTACGGTTCAGGAGGGGGGGGCGCTCGCTCGTCCCCACCCCCTTTCCTGACCGGCCAGGCTGCGTGCTCGGATCAGGGTCTGGTATGGATTTTAGGGGGGACCCCACGCCGGTTTTTCGGCGTAGGGGGTTGCCCTTATAATCCATACCAGATCTAAGGGCCTGGTATGACCCGCGATGGGGCTCGCAAGGTGTCAATCTCGCTGATAAAAGCGGCAAGATTTACATCCTTTTCTAGTCCCGTCGCACCTGAGTCACGTTCAAAATGAACGGACTTGTCCGTGTGTGGGCAAGTCTGTTCATTCTGAAAGTCCGCCGTAACTCCGGCGAAAGTCCGTCGGAAAGACGGGCGGACTTAGCCCGCCGCAAAGTCCAGTCATGTGTGGGCAAGTCCGTCCGTTTTAAAGTCCGGCGCACCTGGCGGACAAAGTCCGTCAGAAAGTGTGCCGGACCAAGTAGGACAGAAAGTCCGACCGTGTGTACGCGGCATAAGACGTTTAGAAGTAGCAGGAGTGTTTGTATTAGCAGGTATGTTGAAATCACCGAGAAGGATTGTGGGAATTTCCAAAGAGAGAAAGTAGGGTAGCCAGGCAGAAAACTCATCAAGGAAAGGGAGAAGAAAAGGGGTGGAGAAAAGGGGTGAAGAAAAGAGAGTTTGAGGAGAGAGGCTGCAATTGTGAAAAGAAGGAGAGGTAAAGAGTGCATGTTTCAGAGAGGAAGGTGAGATCATTTGGAAATGAGGTCACCTGCAGTCTGCTCTGGTTTGCTTTGTGCAAATCGCTGAAGTGCAAGAGCGGAAGTGCCACTTATTTAAAAAACCCCACTAGTTGGATAAATATACCCCTGATGTATGCCTTGTGGGCATTCCATAGTAAATAAGCATTATCTGTAGATGAGGAATTGATCTGAAAGTAATCGGCCAAGTGGTCCTCTATGTTTTTTTTAGTGGTTGGATTTTGTATAACTTGAGAATTAGAATGCCATACATAGGCAGTGGTGTTAGGCTGTGAATCCCCTAATGTGAGAAGGACGGGAGCATTGTCCGACCATGTTATTGTGTCAATTTTGGTTTAGGTCACCTTTTGGAGCAACCACTTGTCCATTAAAAACAGATCAATCCTCGTATATGTACAATGTCTATGGGAGTAAAAGGAGTAGTCTTTTTCACTGGCGTGCGTGCAACGCCAGGCATCCTATAGGTCATGTGATTGCAGAAAGTTCATGAGAGATGGTGTCCTTTTAGAGGGCGCTGGAGTCCATTTGTGGGTCTGGAACAGTATTGAAGTCCCCACACAACATGAGGGAGCCTTACTGTAACCTCTTCACCTTTACCATAAGCCCGATAAGAAATTTAATTTGACGCTTTTGTTCACTAAACTGTACTGGACATTGTTGATTTCACATACTATAATATGGTAGCGACCCAATGGATTAGACTTTTTGGAAAGTAGGTGGAAAGAAACTGTGTCTTTAGCTGCAATCATCATTCCCCTTCTTTTTGCTGTCATATTAGAAGAGAAGTAATCTTGGAAGGATTTATGAGTGCATTTAGGTGGTGCCTTTTGATGGAAGTGTGTCTCTTGAAAGCATAGTATATCGAAATGAGAAGAATCAGCCTCTCTCCAGAGGGACACCCTTTTGGCTGGGTGATTCAGAACATGTGCGTTTATTGAGAGTATTTTAATCTGCATGGCATTGGTTGGGTGGTACGTTTTTGTCAAGTAGTGAGTGTATTTACATCTGGGCCCATTGGTAGTCAATCTGTAGAAGCTGAGTGCCCTTTGTTTCCGGTTGGTAATGGTCCAGGAGGTGTTGTGATTTTCTTGCTAGTCTGGATGATCGCAATTGAAGAGTCCCGAGTAAAGTGAAAGGTATATTTTCTGAAAGGGTAACTGCTAACCCAGGTGCAGAACATTTCTGTTCAGGTGTATGCATTTGACACAGTTCCCCATAAACGTTTACTGTACAAAATAAGATCCGTTGGCATGGACCATAGGGTGAGTACATGGATTGAAAACTGGCTACAAGGGTGTGTTCAGAGGGTGGTGATAAATGGGGAGTACTCAGAATGGTCAGGGGTGGGTAGTGGGGTTCCCCAGGGTTCTGTGCTGGGACCAATCCTATTTAATTTGTTTATAAACGACCTGGAGGATGGGATAAACAGTTCAATCTCTGTATTTGCAGACGATACTAAGCTAAGCAAGGCAATAACTTCTCCGCAGGATGTGGAAACCTTGCAAAAAGACCTGAACAAATTAATGGGGTGGGCAACTACATGGCAAATGAGGTTCAATGTAGAAAAATGTAAAATAATGCATTTGGGTGGCAAAAATATGAATGCAATCTATACACTGGGGGGAGAACCTCTGGGGGAATCTAGGATGGAAAAGGACCTGGGGGTCCTAGTAGATGATAGGCTCTGCAATGGCATGCAATGCCAAGCTGCTGCTAATAAAGCAAACAGCATATTGGCATGCATTAAAAGGGGGATCAACTCCAGAGATAAAACGATAATTCTCCCGCTCTACAAGACTCTGGTCCGGCCGCACCTAGAGTATGCTGTCCAGTTCTGGGCACCAGTCCTCAGGAGGGATGTACTGGAAATGGAGCGAGTACAAAGAAGGGCAACAAAGCTAATAAAGGGTCTGGAGGATCTTAGTTATGAGGAAAGGTTGCGAGCGCTGAACTTATTCTCTCTGGAGAAGAGACGCTTGAGAGGGGATATGATTTCAATTTACAAATACTGTACTGGTGACCCCACAATAGGGATAAAACTTTTTCGCAGAAGAGAGTTTAATAAGACTCGTGGCCACTCATTACAATTAGAAGAAAAGAGGTTTAACCTTAAACTACGTAGAGGGCTCTTTACTGTAAGAGCAGCAAGGATGTGGAATTCCCTTCCACAGGCGGTGGTCTCAGCGGGGAGCATTGATAGCTTCAAGAAACTATTAGATAATCACCTGAATGACCGCAACATACAGGGATATGTAATGTAATACTGACACATAATCACACACATAGGTTGGACTTGATGGACTTGTGTCTTTTTTCAACCTCACCTACTATGTAACTATGTAACTATATATATGGGAGCTTGCGTTGTGGAAGGAGCTCCAAAAAGGCGGGCCCTATGTTAGGGCAAGCACTGTAAGGCATTAGAGCATGGAATTAGATTTCTCATGGCTTATGAAGAGTCAGACGTCTGTTTCCATTCAGGGGGGATTCTGCTGGGGCTCCCTGCACTGGAGGATGTGGGAGGATCGTCCGGTATAATCTTCCATTTTTGGAGGAGCCGGAAACCTTTGGTTAGGGAGGTGATCACGTGGGTTGAGTGAATTGCGACAAGTCTGCATAAAATTGCAGGGTAGAGTAGTCAGTGTTGCGATGTTCCCCTTTGCGTGTAATTAGCATCAAACGTTCTTTTGTTTGATAAAAATGCACTTGAAATAGAACAACCCTAGGGGCATGTTCTGGTATGAATGAGGGTTTTGGGAGAGGATGGATCCTGTCTATGGATAGGTCAATAGCAGGAAGATCAGGCATTAGGGTAGCAAGCATTGCAGTAGTATAGGAACGTAGTTCAGAAGGTTGTACTGTTTCTGGGATGCCTCTTATTTTGATATTGTTCCTTCTGGACCTGTCTTCTAAATCTGATAATTTTGCTTTGATCCATGTTTGTTCTTCCTCTGCTGTGTCATGTGCATCTACCAAATCGTTAATTGTCGTGGCAAACTCCCCCATTTTGGATTCAATATGGTCAACTCTGTCACCCACTGCAGTAAGTTCTGTACTAAATTTTCTCATACATGCCATCATGTCAGTGTGAATAGTGCTTCTCAATGAGATAAGCATATCCTTAAGTGTTGTGTCAAGAACTGGTTGGTTCAGCATGGGGAATGAGACTATGGAATCAGGGAATTCCCTGGTATCCTCCTGTGAGTCTGCATTAGATCTTACCTCACATTGCTGCAGCCCTGGATCCATTCTAAAGCGAGCTTTAGCTGGGCTTCTGTTAAGGGGTGAGGATGCTTGTGAGGTCGTTCCAGACTCAAATAACTCAAATGCTTGCCTCTACGCTGGGTCATTGTGGCTCTGTGGAAGCATGTGAACCGTTTGTGGGGTAGAACAAGAGCCGGCACCATCTTGTCCACGAGGTTGCGGCGGCTGTGTAAAGTAAACTGTCAGCTTTATCGGGCGGTGTTCCGCCTGCCGTCTCCGGGGCATGTTGCCGGGATGTCAGGGAAGCAATCCACCATGCTGGGTGCTTCGTTTGGTGCCTCTTGTCGATGTGAGCCGCTACTGTAGCCGACTGTGTGCCGGAGCTCTGAGATCGCACCGCCATCTCGGTGGAGTCCAAGCCATGCTCCCTTTATTGTTTCACTTTAAGCATTATTAAAATCACTGCTCACAAAAAAACGGCCATTTTTAAAACTTTTTTTGCATTGATAAATGTCCCCTGGGGCAGGACCTGGGTCCCCAAAAACTTTTTATGGCAATAACTTGCATATAAGCCTTTAAAATTAGCACTTTTGATTTTTCATGTTCGTGTCCCATAGACTTTAATGGTGTTCGCCTGTTCGTACAAATTTTTTGCCTGTTCCCAAGTTCTGGTGCGAACCGAACCGGGGGGGTGTTTAGCTCATCCCTACTCATAACTGGTTGTGCCACCCTTGGCAGCAAAAATTGCAATCAAGTGTTTGCGATAACTGGGAATGAGTCTTTCACATTGCTGTGGAGCAATTTTGGCCCACTCTTCTTTGCAGAATTATTTTAATTCACCCCATATTGGAGGGTTTTCCAGCATGAATGGCCTGTGTAAGATCATGATACAGCATCTCAACTCATCTCATCTCAGCATCTTAGATTTAAGTATGGTCTTTGACTAGGCCACCCCAAAACCTAAATTTGGCTTTGTTTGAACCATTTGGAGGTGGACTTGCTGTTGTGTTTCGGATCATTGTCTTGCTGCATAACCCAAGTGCACTTGAGCTTGAGTTTACGAAATGATGGCCAGACATTCTCCTTTAGGATTTTCTGGTAGAGCTCAGAATTCATGGTTCCATCAATTATGGTAAGTCGTCCAGTTCCTGAAGCTGCAAAGCAGCCCCAGACCATTACGCTACCACCACCATGTCTGACTGTTGGTATGATGTTCTTGTTATGAAATGCTGTATTCATTTTATGCCAGATATAACGAGATGCACACATTCCAAAAAGTAAATTTTTTGTCTCATCAGTCCACAGAATATTTGCCTAAAAGTCTTAGGGATAATCAAGATTTTTTGGTAAATGTGAGATGAGCATTTGCGTTCTTTTTGGTCAGCAGTGGCTTTGGCCTTGAAACTCTCCCATTGATGCCATTTTTTGCCCAGTCTCTTTCTTATTGTTGATTCATGAACACTGATCTTACCTGAAGCAAGTGAGGCCTGCAGTTCTTTAGATGTTGTTCTGGGTTCTTTTATGACCTCCTTGATGAGTCGTCGTCATGCTCTTGGAGTAATGTTTGTAGGCACTTCTGGGAAGGTTCACCACTGTTCCAAGTTTGTGGATAATGGCTCTCCCCGTGGTTCACTGGAGTTCCAAAGTCTAATGCCGCGTACACACGACCGTTTTTTCTGTCAGAATAAACTCTGACGGTTTTTCCAACGGAGTTCCGATGGAGTCCCGATGGAGTTCTGCTGAAACGGACTTGCCTACACACGATAACACCAAAGTTTGATCATTTAGAATGCTATGACATACGACGGGACTAGAAAAAGGAAGTTCAATAGCCAGTAGCCAATAGCTGCCCTTGCGTTGTTTTTGGTCTGTCGGAATAGCATACAGACTAATGGTTTTCCCAATAGGAATTGATTCCGTTGGAAAGATTTAAAACATGTTCTATTTCTAGGTCCGTCAGAATTTTCGAAAGAGAAAGTCCGATGAAGCCCACACACAATCGGAATATTCGATGGAATGATTCTGTCGGACCTTTTCTGCTGGAAAAAACGGTCGTGTGTACGGGGCATTAGAAATGGCTTTGAAACCCTTCCTAGACCGATACAAGTACATTACTTTGTTTCTAATCTTGTTCCACATTCAACAACCTCACATTTTCTTACCAAACTTAATGTCAGCTTTCCATATATTCCAATCATTGTCAGATTTTAAAATTAATTTGTCTAAATCAGAGATCCTAAAAAACTGCCTTTGGGGAGATGGGCGGAGTCTAGCGGAGCAGACATGCATTGTTAGAGCTCCGCACCGCTGAGGAGAGAAGAGAAGGACAAAGCGGAGCCTGCAGGCTCAAAAGGTATCCATTTGAACCTTTTTGCCCCAGGGAACAAACTGTGAAAGTTTGGGCAGGAAATATGGTACTGGGAGGAAACCGTGGCAGAAATAAAAATCACCTCACAAAGAGCTCACAGGCACTCACTGCAACTAAAGCAGCTACAGTCACCTCACAATATACAGCATCAGGGCGCTCTCACAGACAGAAAATGTCACAGCAAGACTCTCCATTTGAGTCAGATACAGAACAAATCCTCTCACAAACTTCTCCACAAGCCTCCTCAACATCCCCAGTAATATTATTACAATTTGAAAAGATGCTTCATAAGGCTTTAAAACAAACCTCAGACCAAATAACAAAAAGCCTAACCAAAGAAATAAGAGAGCTGGGAAACCGCACAGCAGCCTTAGAAATAAAAATGGATGAAATTGAAATTACAACCCAAGAAAATATAACAGAATTGGAACAATTAAAAGAAGAGAATTTAATACTTCAAACTAAGCTCGAAGATTACGAAAATAGAGCCAGACGTTCAAACTTGCGCATAAGGGGAATACCTGAAACTGTGACAGACCTGCAATCTACTATTACTGCTCTATTACAAGAACTAAAGCCAGATATCCCTATTGAACGTTTAGAACTGGACAGAGTACACAGAGCCCTCACAGCCAAAAAGAAAGATGGACCCCCACGTGATATAATCACAAAATTTCATTATTACAGAACGAAAGAACAAATACTAATTGCTGCAAGAGAAAAAAAGGAACTTAATTTTCAAGGACACAATTATCAAATTTTTGCTGACCTATCCCAACTTACTATTACTAAAAGACGATCCATGAAACCCCAACTAATGGAACTGCAACGCCACAACATTATGTATCAATGGGGCTTCCCCTTTTCAGTCAGATTTAACTACCAAGGTACAATTTACAGAAGCAGATCAGCAGATGAACTACAACAAACCCTTTTAAAATTAAATCTGACAGAACCCACAAGCAGCAACTCTCCTACACACAGAAGAACGGCATCATCTTCACCTTCAGGCAGTACCCAGAAAATTTCAGAACAAAATGGGAATCATCATTCTCACAAAAGAGGCCGTTATGCCACATCATCCATGGACCAAGAAGATTCAATGGACTGACATCCTAATTCCTGATATCTCTTCATTTATTATACTAAGAGATGGTTCTCTATAAAAAACCTGTATTTATAACTGAATGTAACTGCATTCTGATAGTCACACACTGTGTGGGATCATGTTGCATTCCAGTTATATTTCTTATTACTTCTGATTCATATAGCCTTAGAATATATAAGTGAAATAAGGAAATTCTTGTTCAGTTATATATTTTCAGGTAATAACAATAGATTTATTACTTTTTAGGACAAATATGTTCAATAATCCAGAAGTAATGGAAGCTTTTTCTTTCTTTTCTTAAAACAAATATATTATTACCTAATTAGTTCCTAGAACTATGTTTTTGTTTATTCTAATCTGAAGCAATACAACCTCAATTTTATGAGTTAACATATCTAAACAGTTACATATGAATAAAATATGTAATTGTTTACTCTAAAAGGGTTAAAATCCCAAAATAATTCAAACTATCTTCATCAATACCAAAGTTATTATTAGTACCTTTCTAACTAAATTATTTAGCCTAGGGCAAGACTAACCATATACAACCACCCTGGAATAAATAATTTCAACAAAAACTATATTCTGCACTCCAATTAATGAATCATCATTTTGATGTCTTTTGACATAGCACTTCTCTCCTGTAAGCGGAAGATCCGTGTACCCTCATTAGCCCTCCTCATTCTCCCAACCATATTATGTGGGAGTGTGACGAAGGCACTTATTCCCCTGAGAGAGATATTTATTCTCTTTCACGGGTAAATTGTGATTACTTGCAAAAAATAATTTATACAATGTATCATCTAATCTCATATGTTTTTTGTTTACTCTTTACGCCAGAATTCACTGGTTTCTTTTCTATCTATTCATCTCTTCAGTCCACACAGGTTGATCTGCGCAGTCAGCTCTGCATAACAAAAAGTAAGTCAAAACTATTTGATCTGTTGCCATGGCACCACTGAATATACTTTCCCTGAATGTTCAGGGAATAAATGTCCCTCAAAAAAGGACCAAAGCCTTCCGTACTTTCCATAAAAAGAAGGCTCACATAGTATGCCTCCAAGAAACACACTTCACCAAAGATTCTACTCCAAAATATATTTCTCCTTTTTATCAACAAATTTACACGGCTTCTGCCTGTACCAAACAAAGGGGAACTCTAATTGCATTTCACCGATCCACACCATTCACCTTATCATCAGAAATTAAAGACCCAGAAGGTAGATACCTGATACTAATGGGTTATATAATGGATACAGCAATCACGGTGATTTTCTACTACGCTCCTAACAAACAACCTACACCATTCCTCTCACATATATTACAAGTGATTAATACACACAAAATAGGAACAGTGATAATGTGCTGCGGGGATTCGAACCAGGTCCTCCTCCCATTTCTAGATAAATCACCTTTTACACCATCCAAAATAACCTCTAGATTACCTTTTTCTCAGCTTCTTTCCAAATACAATCTGGTAGATTCGTGGAGAGAAAGTAACCCAATGAAAAAGAAATTCACTTATTTCTCGCACCCTCATCAAACCTTCACCAGAATAGATCATATTTTTCTAACAATAGGAATGATACCAGAAATTATTGCATCAGATATAATTCCGATTCCATGGTCTGACCATAATGCAGTATACACTACTATAGCCTCAGCCATACCAAAAGCGCATGACCCAACGTGGTACTTACCGGACATAATGCTCAAACACCCACTACATCAGATGGCCATTGAACAAGCTTTAAAGGAATACATATCAATTAATAATACAACAGACATCTCCCCAATAACACTGTGGGAAGCTCATAAGCCTGTCTTGCGTGGTACAATACAAAGACAAATGGCACTATTTAAACGGGAACGCAAAAATCTAGCAAAAAAACTAGAACTCAATTTTAATGCAGCCTACATATCATTCCAAGATAATCCATCTCAGAGTACAAAATCTCATCTGGAAAAATCTAGATTGGAATACAATCTATTTCTCACTGAGTCAGTTGATAAATCCCTCAAACGCTCCAAACACAATTTCTACATGAATACAAACAAACCAGGTACATATTTGGCTCGGGCATTAAATTCAACTAACAAATCTTTCAAACCAATACGTTTGAAATTATCAAAAAATGTTTATACTTGTAATCCAGTTAAAATAGTCCATAAATTTCACTCACATCTCGCAACTTTATACAAGACAAACAATGAATTTAATCCTACGGAGGCTGAATCCTTCTTCTCAAAAATAACCTTACCTGAGTTGTCTTAGAATCAAAAAAGCAGTTTGGATGAGCCTATAACTATAGATGAAGTTGCTAACGCCATAAAAGACCTAAAACTTAACAAAAGACCAGGCCCAGATGGCTACTCGGCTTTATACTATAAAACATTCTCAGAAATACTCTCTCCCATTCTCACTGAAACTTTTAACAAACTTCTAGAAGGACATTCTTTTCGGCAAGAAACACTAATGGCAATTGTTTGTATGATCCCAAAACCCCTTTCTGATGATACTTCCTGTGTGAATTATCGGCCTATATCTCTGTTAAACCTTGATATTAAATTATTAGCAAAAATAATAGCAAAACGCCTCAATAGCATTATAGGAAAATTAATACATAGAGATCAAGTAGGCTTCATGCCAAATAGACAGGCAGGCGATAATATACGCAGGACAGTGTTATTGGCACATATTGCTAAAAAACGGAAAATCCCTTTATGTTTTCTATCTCTCGATATTAAGAGGGCATTTGACACAGTATCCTGGCAATATATGCAATATTCATTACAAAAATGGGGTTTTGGACCCCACTTTTTAACATGGATCAAAGCATTATATAATAAACCCAAAGCCTATGTAAAATATGCTGGATACAAATCTGATGCCTTTAATATCGAAAGAGGTACCCGACAGGGTTGCCCATTATCTCCCTTATTATTTGCCCTTATACTCAAACCCATGGCCCAATACATCAGAACAAACCAAACTATAACTGGCATTGAAGTAGGAGGTATTACACACAAATTATGTATATTTGCAGACGATATATTACTTTTTCTATCATCACCACAGGTCTCTGGTCCTAACTTAACCACTTCCCGACCGCCGCACGCCGATGTACGTCCTAAGTTTGAACGGGGATATCGTTGTTATGGCAGCAGCTAGCTGCCATAACCCCGGTATCCCCGTTTTCGTGCGGCGGCCGGCTTTCAGATAAAAGTGGTCCCTGCAGCGGATTCGCCACGAGATCACTTTTATCGGTGGCGGGAGAGGGCCCCCCCCCCTCCCGCCGCGATCCGGTGCCCTCCGCCGCTTACCGGAGCCGTCGGTAGCGGCGGAGGCGATCGCGTCCTGCTCTCTGGTGTGTCTGGAGACGAGTGAGGGGAAGATGGCGCTCACTCGTCTCAATGACACTGCTGGGCGGAAGCGACGTCAAAACGTCACTTTCGTCCACGCCTCTTAAAGGCATATTTTTTCAAATGTCATTTTTCTAAATGACTTTTTTTTTTTTTTTTTTTTTTATTGCATTTTAGTGTAAATATGAGATCTGAGGTCTTTTTGACCCCAGATCTCATATTTAAGAGGTCCTGCCATGCTTTTTTCTATTACAAGGGATGTTTACATTCCTTGTAATAGGAATAAAAGTGACACAATTTTTTTTTTTTTTTAAACAGTGTAAAAATAAATAAAATATTGTAAAATAAATAATAAAAATAAAAAAAAAAATTTTAAAACCCCCCTGTCCCGACGAGCTCGCGCGCAGAAGCGAACGCATACGCGAGTAGCGCCCGCATATGAAAACGGTGGTCAAACCACACATGTGAGGTATCACAGCGATCGGTAGAGCGAGAGCAATAATTCTAGCCCTAGACCTCCTCTGTAACGTAAAATATGCAACCTGTAGAATTTTTTAAACGTCGCCTATGGAGATTTTTGAGGGTAAAAGTTTGACACCATTCCACAAGCGGGCGCAATTTTCAAGCATGACATGTTGGGTATCAATTTACTTGGCGTAACATTATATTTCACAATATAAAAAAAAATTGGGCTAACTTTACTGTTGTCTTATTTTTTTATTCAAAAAAGTGAATTTTTTCCAAAAAAAGTGCGCTTTTAAGACCGCTGCGCAAATACGGTGCAAAAAAAAGTATTGCAATGACCGCCATTGTATTCTCTAGGGTGTTAGAAGAAAAACCATATATAATGTTTGGGGGTTCTAAGTAATTTTCTAGCAGAAAAACCTGTTTTAAACATGTAAACACCTAAAATCCAAAACGAGGCTGGTCTTAAAGTGGTTAATACCAGCTCTTGATGGATTTGCAGCCCTATGCGGCCTTATGATTAATCCTAAGAAATGCCTAGTGCTTAATATTTCGCTCACAAACATGGAATTGATCCCGGCTAGGGCTGCACTCCCATTCACATGGGCAGAAAAATCAATCCCATATCTTGGAATTCATTTAACAGCATCTCATTCTGACTTATTCTCAACCAATTATCCTCCTGTATTAAGACAGATCACAAATCTAATAAAACAATGGTCGCAACTTCCTTTATCCTGGATAGGGAAGATTAATGCAATCAAAATGACTATTCTACCCAAATTGCTTTATCTATTCAGAGTCTTCCCTATTCCAATTCCTTCCTATTTTTTGAGAATAGTACAAAAAAGAGCAACTTCGTTTATATGGGGCTCTTCTAAACCACGTATACCTATACACACACTACATCTTCCCAAAAATAAAGGAGGCCTGGGATACCCTAATTTTACTAACTACTACAGAGCAGCACATTTGGCCAGTCTGTCCAAATACCATGCAAAACAGGAAATCCCATTATGGGTATTTATAGAGGCTTCAGAAAATGACCCTCTATTAATATCAAACTTGTTATGGCTTGATCCTAAAGACCGCTTTAAAATTCATAATCCCATAACTAAACACTTCTTATCTCTCTGGGATAAACTAAAAACCAAATATCAGTTACAATCTCCACACAATCCTCTCCTTTCTTTTATCAGAAATCCGGCCTTTTATCCGGCATGGATCTACCCAAATACTTTTAAAGCTTGGACAACATCAGGCATTCAGACACTAAATGACTTCATAGCATCTAAATCATTCCTTTCATTCCCATCGCTTAGAGAAAAATACGATCTACCAAACTCTGAGATATTTAGATATCTCCAAATCAAAAATTTCTATACACCATTCCTAAAGGGGATACACCATTATCCCAATTATCCATTTTTGAATCAATCTGTACAAAAGATCCATTTGCTAAAGGTACAATTTCATCACTTTATAATCAATTATATGGAGTAGTAAATCTTAATAGACCCTCTTACGTTCAGAGGTGGGAGGAGGACCTGGGACGAACTTTAGAAGACACGGACTGGTCTAACATATGGCTCACATCTAAGTCATCTTCACCCAACATCTTAGCACTGGAGACAAATTATAAAGTCCTAACTCGCTGGTACCTTGTACCCGCTAGAGTGGCAAAATATTCACCTAATACCTCAGCTCTTTGTTTTCGAGGATGCCCAGAAATAGGCACACATTTACACATATGGTGGACGTGCCCAGTAATCCAAACCTTCTGGAAGGAAGTCTTCGTGATTGCATCTAAAATATTTTAAAAAATAATACAACCAGATCCATATATAACTTTACTTAATCTAAAACCGGAATGGTTAACACTCTCTCAATTCAAACTTATGATCCAACTAATAACGGCTGCAAAACAAACAGTGGCCAAGGCATGGAAATCTGCTACATTGGTACTAGCAGAAACAATTCACAGAATGAATAATACAATGTCCCATGCTAAGATGGTAGCCATCGATCAAATTCAAATTCCAAAATTTGAAAAACTTTGGCATCCTTGGATAAAACAACAGTTCCTTTCAAATTTCAATGACTCTGTCCTGTTGCCATGGTAGCAGATTAAATGACTTACAGAGACACCCATTCTAAGGCTTCAAAGAGAACTAAAAAGAATAATAAACTGACGAGCGGGACAACCTTGTGGACCATACCTCTACCTTTCTACCCTTTTTCTTCTTTCTCTTTCCTTTTCTCCACCTTACGATTAAAGCTCATTATCAGAATTTATTTGACCTATATATACACTCTACCTGTAAACAATATGTATAGTAGGTATAAATCATTTAAATACCTACAAAAGTAACTAAGGAAATGATATAAATCATTTAAATACCTACAAAAGTAACTAAGGAAATGATATATATCTTTAATTTAGGTTTACGTGAACCCAATGTTTAATATTTGAAATTTCATGATATTTACCTATATAAACCCTACTGTAAAACAATGAGCTTAATTTATAGATCCTTGTAAACTTACTTTATGTATCTTTATAATATTGTATACTCAATAAACTTCTTTTGACAAGGAAAAAAAAAAAAAAAAAAAAAAAACTGCCTTTGGAAACTGACTTATTAATACCCCTATTCCCTTTTCACTGGCGGCAAGATAGTCTATCTTCAGGCTGGGTTCACACTCTTGCGAATTGGATGCGGCTTACACCGAATCCATTTTCTAGGCAGTGCGGGGTGAATTGCAGGCACATAGACTTCAATGGGAACCCATATGATTCACAGGTGTGTTCCATTCTGAACAGGAATGCTCTCCCCTCCTCCTACACCTCCCCCTCTCCCAGGTCAGCTGCTCCACAGCTACAACGGAGAGGAACCTCTGAATGAATAATTTTTATCTTTGCACAGAAAACAAAGCTGAACGATGGCCTGTCGTCACCCGCCGATCGTTCAGTGGAGAGACGGAGCAGCGGTGTGACTATGTAAACAAGGCAAACTGCTGATCTGTCAGGGAGCATAAGAGAGATGATGGGGTTGATTCTCTAAAACTGGAGAGTGCAAAATCTGGTGCAGCTGTGCATAGAAACCAATCAGCTTCAAGTTTTTCTGTCAAAGCTTCAGCCCGGGTTCACACCTATGCGAATTAGATGTGCGTTTCCGCACATCTAATTCGCATAGCAGGAGAATGTGACTGGCTCCCTATGGAGCCGGTTCACATATCTCTGGGGCGGCTGCAGGGCACACTGCACAAAAACGCTGTGCGTCTTTGGCTGCGTTTCAGGGCCGAATTCAGGCATAGAATCGGCCCTGATTCGTCCCTGAAACGGTGAACAGGGACGCACAGCGCTCCTGTGCGGTTCGCAGAGCATTACAGTGTGAACCTGGGCTAATAGAACAAGCTGAAGTTAGAAGCTCATTGGCTACCATGCACAGCTGCACCAGATTTTGTACTCTCAAGTTTTAGTAAATCAACTCCATTGTGTTTCAGCCACGATCTCTCCTTTTCTCCAGTGTATCCTTCCCCCACACAGTTAGTAAGTACCTCCCAGGGACACACTTAACCCCTTGATCACCCCTGTTTTTAACCCCATTCCCTGCCAGTGTCATTTATACTGTGACAATGCATTTTTTTAGCTCTGATCACAGTATTGGTGTCACTGGTCCACAAAAAGTGTCACTCAGTGTCCAATTTGTCTGCAGCAATGTCGCAGGCCCGCTAAAAATTGCTGCTCACTGCCTATAGTAGTAAAAACAATAATAAAAAAAAATCCCTAAATCTATCCCATAATTGTAGACGCTATAACGTTTGCGAAAACCAATCAATATACGCTTATTGGGATCCTATTTTACCAAAAATATGTAGCAGAATACATATTGGCCTAAATGAAGAAATTAGATTTTTTAGATTTTTTATTGGGAATGTTTTATAGCAGAAAGTAAAAAAATATTGTTTTTTATTTAAAATTGTTGCTTTTTTATTTATAGCGCAAAAAATAAAAACCGCAGAGGTGATCAAATACCACCAAAAGAAAGCTCTATTTGTGGAAAAAAGTTACATTAATTTTATTTGAGTAAAGGGCTGCACAACGACGCAATGGTCAGTTAAAGCAACACAGTGCGGTATCGCAAAAAATGGCCTGGTCAGAAAGTGGGTAAAACCTTCCGAAGCTGAAGTGGTTAATCTCCCGCTACATCTGGAAAGGGAGGCATTCCAGACTATCTAGGTCAACCTTATACTGCTCCAAAATTTCTGGGGGTCTTGCTCTTCCTAATTTTAAAATGCACAGTACCTGACCGCGAGATTGTGTTTCCAGCGCGATAGCATCGCGCTGGTTCTCGGCGACAGGGTACTGTGCATGTCGCGCTGGCTCACTCATCGGAAAGGAAAACTTTGTTTTCCTTCCGCGATGAGTGACAGGCAGTGCTGACAGCTGTCTGGTATGAATCCTGAGGCGGGAACACCGCGCCAAATTTTAAATGAAAAAAACGGCGTGGGTTCCCCCCCAGGGGCATACCAGGCCCTTAGGTCTGGCATGGATTGTAAGGGGAACCCCCTACGCCGAAAAATTGGCGTGGGGGTCCCCCCTCAATCCATACCAGACCCTTATCCGAGCACGCAGCCCGGCCGGCCTGGAAGGGGGTGGGGACGAGCGAGCGCCCCCCCTCCTGAGCCGTACCAGGCCGCATGCCCTCAACATGGGGGGGTGGGTGCCTTGGGGGAGGGGGCCGCCCTGCTGGGGCCCCCCACCCCAAAGCACCTTGTCCCCATGTTGATGAGGACAAGGGCCTCTTCCCGACAACCCTGGCCGTTGGCTGTCGGGGTCCGCGGGCGGGGGGCTTATCGGAAACCGGGAGCCCCCTTTAATAAGGGGGCCCCCAGATCCCGGCCCCCCACCCTGTGTGAATGAGTTTGGGGTACATGGTACCCCTACCCATTCACCTAGGGAAAAGTGTCAATATAAAAAAAAAACACTACACAGGTTTTAAGAGTAATTTATTAGTCAGCTCTGGGATCTTCTTCCAACTTCGGGGGGTCTCCTTCCGACTTCTCCCGGTGTTCGGCCTCTTCTCCCGGTGTTCGGCCTCTTCCCCCGGGCCCCGCCGCTATCTTCTTCCAGCTCTATTGCCAGCAAGGGGCCCGGTCTGTTGCCTCTGTCTTGTCACCGCTGTCTCGCCGCCGCTGTCTTGTCGCCGCTGTCTCGCCGCTTCTTCTCTTCTCTTCTTCCCCGATGTTGACACGACGCTCTCTCCGGCTCGAATGCTGTGTGCGAGCTGCGGAGCCATTTATATAGGCGGTGACCCCGCCCCCTTACGACGTCATGGTCCCAGCATGCGCAGGGACTCTGGGGCCATGCCCCCTTATGACGCCAGAGTCCCTGCGCATGCTGGGACCATGACGTCGTAAGGGGGCGGGGTCACTGCCTATATAAATGGCTCCACAGCTCGCACACAGCATTCGAGCCAGAGAGAGCGTCGTGTCAACATCGGGGAAGAAGAGAAGAGAAGAAGCGGCGACAAGACAGCGGCGGCGAGACAGCGGCGACAAGACAGCGGCAGCAGACCGGGCCCCTCGCTGGCAATAGAGCTGGAAGAAGATAGCGGCGGGGCCCGGGGGAAGAGGCTGAACACCGGGAGAAGAGGCCGAACACCAGGAGAAGTCGGAAGGAGACCCCCCGAAGTTGGAAGAAGATCCCGGAGCTGACTAATAAATTACTCTTAAAACCTGTGTAGCGTTTTTTTTTTATATTGACACTTTTCCCTAGGTGAATGGGTAGGGGTACCATGTACCCCAAACTCATTCACACAGGGTGGGAGGCTGGGATCTGGGGGACCCCTTATTAAAGGGGGCTCCCGGATTCCGATAAGCCCCCCGCCCGCAGACCCCGACAACCAACGGCCAGGGTTGTCGGGAAGAGGCCCTTGTCCTCATCAACATGGGGACAAGGTGCTTTGGGGTGGGGGGGGCCCCGCAGGACGCCCCCCTCCCCCAAGGCACCCACCCCCCCATGTTGAGGGCATGCAGCCTGGTACGGCTCAGGAGGGAGGGGGGCGCTCGCTTGTCCCCACCCCCTTTCCTGGCCGGCCGGGCTGCGTGCTCGGATAAGGGTCTGGTATGGATTGGGGGGGGACCCCACGCCAATTTTTCAGCGTAGGGGGTTCCCCTTACAATCCATGCCAGACCTAAGGGCCTGGTATGCCCCTGGGGGGAACCCACGCCGGTTTTTTCATTTAAAATTTGGCGCGGTGTTCCCGCCTCAGGATTCATACCAGACAGCTGTCAGCACTGCCTGTCACTCATCGCGGAAGGAAAACAAAGTTTTCCTTTCGCGATGAGTGAGCCATCTCGGCGCTGGCTCCTTCGACGGGGCTCGCAGGTGTCAAATCTTGCCGAGAAATGCGGCGAGATTGACACAATATATTACCATGCAATTGCACTATCAAGGTTATCTGAATGGAAATATGCAGGCAATGCCAAGCTTTGGGTTCATCTGGAATCTACTTTAAGTGGAAGTAGACTTAGCAAACGTTCCTTGGATACCCCGCTCCTCAAGAGCAATGGCTCCCTCTACTTCACCTCTAACTACACCTTGGATATTTGGGACATGCTTCACAAACGCAACTCATGGACTTACAACTCACCCTTAATGCCTCTTTAAAACCACTGTTTTTTCCTACCTAGTTCTTTGGACCCAGGCTTCAAAACATGGAATTCAGACAGTCCTCTATTTCTACACCATGTTCTCCATTATCACGCAATTAAACCTCTACACTCCATCTTGCCACCCAAAAAAGTAACCTTCATGGACAAATGGATATACTCAACTAACAATTTCTTCACTCATTGCTATGGCCATTACGTGACCTACTGTACAGGACTTAAAGGGGTTGTAAACCTTCATGTTTTTTGCATAGGATGCATTAAGGTGAAAAAACACCTGTCAGTGACCGGCCCCCCAGCCCCCCCTATTTTTTTACCTGAACCCCCGAACTTGACTTGGTGGGGACGCGCAGTCTCTCTGCCCGGGGTTCTTGGCTCTTGATTGGATAGATTGATAGCAGCGCAGCCATTGGCTCCCGCTGCTGTCAATAAAATCCAATGATGCGAGCGTCGGGGGGCGGGGCTGAGTCCTGCATTTGACCTCTATGGACGCCGAATGCTGGACTCGGGAGCGCACCTACAAGGTAACCCCCTCTGGGAAACGCTTCTCTGAGAGGGTTACCAGATGTGGGGAGGAGCCGCGAGAGCTGCCGGGGGACCCCAGAAGACGAGGATCGGGGCCACTCTGTGCAAAACAAGCTTCATAATGGAGGTAAGTATGATATGTTTGTTATTTTTTAAAAAAAAAAACATTTTTACCATTACAATCACTTTAAACCCTAAAGAATCTCTATTCAGCCTGAAAGACCTGCCTCTGCACTGTGTCTCGCAGTTTTTCAAGTCCAACATTTCATTACAAGGACCCTCATTCCCGGATAATCTTGCTAAATGGGAGGCCGATCTTCATTCCCACCTCACCGCCAAGCAAAAGGATAAAATCTTGCAACTGTCTTATACATCTTCACTATCATCCAAAATGTCTGAAACTAATTATAAACTCCTCACCAGTAGGGATGAGCCGAGCACCCATCGGTTTGGTTCGCACCAGAACCTGCGAACGGACCAAAAATTTGCACGAACGTTAGAACCCCATTGACGTCTATGGGACTTGAACGTTCAAAATCAAAAGTGCTCATTTTAAAGGCTAATTTGCATGGTATTGTCCTAAAAAGGGTTTGGGGACCCGGGTCCTACCCCAGGGGACATGTATCAATGCAAAAAAACCTTTTAAAAACTGCCCTTTTTCGGGAGCAGTGATTTTAATGATGCTTAAAGTGAAAAAAAAAATGAAATATTCCTTTAAATATCGTACCTGGGGGGTGTCTATAGTATGCCTGTAAAGTCCCTGCACCAAATGTAATTTTTAAAGGAAAAAATCTCATTTAAAACTGCTTGCGGGTTTAATGTAATGTCGGGTCCTGGCAATATGGATGAAAATCAGTGAGACAAATGGCATGGGTACCCCCCAGTCCATTACCAGGCCCTTTGGGTCTTGTATGGATATTAAGGGGAACCCCGCACCCAAATTAAAATAAGGAAAGGTGTGGGGCCACCAGGCCCTATACAGTGGCTTGCGAAAGTATTCGGCCCCCTTGAACTTTTCAACCTTTTGCCACATTTCAGGCTTCAAACATAAAGATATAAAATTTTTATTTTTTGTGAAGAATCACCAACAAGTGCGACACAATTGTGAAGTGGAACGAAATCTTTGCAATTTTTGAAACTTTTTTAACTAATAAAAAAATGAAAAGTGGGGCGTGCAAAATTATTCGGCCCCCTTGCGTTAATACTATGTAGAGCCACCTTTTGCTGCGATTACAGCTGCAAGTCGCTTGGGGTATGTCTCTATCAGTTTTGCACATCGAGAGACTGAAATTCTTGCCCATTCTTCCTTGCAAAACAGCTCGAGCTCAGTGAGGTTGGATGGAGAGCGTTTGTGAACAGCAGTTTTCAGCTCTTTTCACAGATTCTCGATTGGATTCAGGTCTGGACTTTGACTTGGCCATTCTAACACCTGGATACGTTTATTTGTGAACCATTCCTTTGTAGATTTTGCTGTATGTTTGGGATCATTGTCTTGTTGGAAGATAAATCTCCGTCCCAGTTTCAGGTCTTTTGCAGACTCCAACAGGTTTTCATCCAGAATGGTCCTGTATTTGGCTGCATCCATCTTCCCCTCAATTTTAACCATCTTCTCTGTCCCTGCTGAAGAAAAGCAGGCCCAAACCATGATGCTGCCACCACCATGTTTCATGGTGGGGATGGTGTGTTGAGTGTGATGAGCTGTGTTGCTTTTACGCCAAACATATCATTTTGCATTGTGGCCAAAAAGTTTGATTTTGGTTTCATCGGACCAGAGCACCTTCTTCCACATGTTTGGTGTGTCTCCCAGGTGGCTTGTGGCAAACTTTAGACGAGACTTTTTATGGATATCTTTGAGAAATGGCTTTCTTCTTGCCACTCTTCCATAAAGGCCAGATTTGTGCAGTGTACGACTGATTGTTGTCCTATGGACAGACTCTCCCACCTCAGCTGTAGTTCTCTGCAGTTCATCCAGAGTGATCATGGGCCTCTTGGCTGCATCTCTGATCAGTCTTCTCCTTGTCTGAGCTAAAAGTTTAGAGGGACAGCCAGGTCTTGGTAGATTTGCAGTGGTCTGATACTCCTTCCATTTCAAAATGATCGCTTGCACAGTGCTCCTTGGGATGTTTAAAGCTTGGGAAATCTTTTTGTATCCAAATCCGGCTTTAAACTTCTCCACAACAGTATTACGGACCTGCCTGGTGTGTTCCTTGGTCTTCATCATGCTCTCTGCGCTTTCAACAGAACCCTGAGACTATCACAGAGCAGGTGCATTTATACAGAGACTTGATTACACACAGGTGGATTCTATTTATCACCATCAGTCATTTAGGACAACATTGGATCATTCAGAGATCCTCGCTGAACTTCTGGAGTGAGTTTTCTGCACTGAAAGTAAAGGGGCCGAATAATTTTGCACGCACCACTTTTCAGTTTTTTAATTGCTAAAAAAGTTTAAAATATCCAATAGATTTCATTCCACTTCACAATTGTGTCCCACTTGTTGGTGATTCTTCACAAAAAATTAAAATTTTATATCTTTATGTTTGAAGCCTGAAATGTGGCAAAAGGTTGAAAAGTTCAAGGGGGCCGAATACTTTTGCAAGCCACTGTATACTCTGAACAGCAGTATACAGGCGGTGCAAACAAGACAGGGACTGTAGGTTTGTTGTTAAGTAGAATCTGTTTGTAATTTTGAACATGGTACATTTTTAACGTGTTTAGCTACAGCCAAAAAATCTTTTTTAAGCTTTTTGGAAAACATAGGGAAGGGTTATCACCCCTGTGACATTTGTTGTGCTGTCTTTCCTCCTCTTCAGAAGATTTCACCTCACTTCAGAAGATTTCACCTCACTTTTTGTCCCAATGACAAATGTTTTTTTGAAAATTTGGGGTTTTTTGTGGAACAAGGATTGGAAAGCATCAGTGGAAAGGAGAATTTTTTTTCCCATATTAACTCTTACAGGAGAGAATTTCCCTTCCTAGGGGTAGATTTCATCTCACTTCCTGTTGTCTCCTTCCGTTTGCAATTAGGAGTCGTTTGTAAGTTAGATGTTTGAAAGTAGGGGCCTGTCCTATATACTCAGCAGAAATTTGGGCCTTAGGTGTTGTTGTGGCCACAACACTGTAAGCCCTCACAGGGCCCTGCTGTGAAATATTAGATCAAGAATTGTAATTACATGCCCCTGTTGAACAGGAGCTGAAAAATTAGGCCTTAGGCACTGGTGCTGGTGCCACAACACTGCAACCCCTCACAGATACTCTAGTTGGAACGCAGGAACGAGCCCTGCTACAAAGTATTGCATCAAAAATTGTAATTACACGCCCCTGTTAAACAAGGGCTGAAAAATTGGGCCTTAGGCACTGGTGCTGGTGCCACAAAACTGCAACCCCTCACAGACACACTAGTTGGAACGCAGGAACGATCCCTGCTGCAAAGTATTGCATCAAAAATTGTAATTACACGCCCCTGTTAAACAGGGGCAGAAAAATTGGGCCTTAGGCACTGGTGCTGGTGCTGGTGCCACAACACTGCAACCCCTCGCAGACACTCTAGTTGGAACGCAGGAACGAGCCCTGCTGCAAAGTATTGCATCAAAAATTGTAATTACATGCCCCTGTTAAACAGGGGCTGAAAAATTGTGCCTTAGGCACTGGTGGTGGCGCCCAGAACCAAAAATGTTCTTACAAGCTATCAGCGTGATCATTGAGGAGGAAGAGGATAATTACTCAGGGATAGTCACTCAGCATCAGTATAGGCAGTCTTTGAAGGGATCTGAGATTTCAAAAAAAATTATTCGGTTACATCAGCATCAGGTGCTTGGTAGCTGGTGGTGATCCAAGACTGATTCATTTTTATGAAGGTCAGTCGATCGACCGAGTCGGTGGACAGACGCACCCTGTGATTGGTTACCACGCCTCCAGCAGCACTGAATGTGCGTTCTGAAAGAACGCTGGATGCAGGACAGGCCAGTAGCTCAATTGCATACTGTGCAAGCTCTGGCCAGTGATCCATCCTCAAGACCCAGTAAACCAGAGGATTTTCGGTGGGAAAGGTGTCCAAATCTGATCTTGCCCCTAGGTATTCCTGCACCATGTAAAACAGACGCTGGCGATGGTTGCTGGAACCGATCATACCTTGGGGCTGCGGACCAAAAAATTGTCTGAACGCATCGGTCAGATGGCCACCTTCTCCACCGCTCCTTCTTTGACTGACCGAAGCCTCAGCAACACGTTGTCCAGAAACAGGAGTTTGTAACCTCCCAGTCTCTGGGAACGCGTTGCACAGACCTTTCTGCAAGGCCTCCCGAAGATGTTTCATCCTCTGCTCCCTCTGCGATGGCAAGATAAGGTCCGCAACCTTACCCTTGTAACGTGGATCAAGGAGGGTTGCCAGCCAGTATTGGTCCTTCTCCTTGATACCACGAATATGAGGATCCTTACGCAGGCTTTGCAGGATCAGGGAGGCCATGCAGCGTAGGTTTGCTGAGGCATTCGGTCCGGAGTCCTCTGGGTCACTAAGGACGACATGGTCCGCAGCCATCTCCTCCCAGCCACGTACAAGTCCATGTGTTTCTTGGGACTGATCCCTTAAAGACTGCTGCTGATGCTAAGTGCCAGGCACCACCTCCATACTGACACAATCTTCCTCCTCCTCCTCCTCGTCCTCTTCCTGTGTGATCGGCGGGCACGCAGGAACACTGTCTGCATAAAGGGGGCCTTGAGAGCTAAGGAAGTCCTCCTATTCCTGCCTCTGTTCTGCCTCAAGTGCCCTATCCATTATTCCACGCAGCGTGTGCTCCAACAGGTGGACAAGGGGGACAGTGTCACTGATGCATGCACTGTCACTGCTCACCATCCTCGTGGCCTCCTCAAATGGTAAAAGGACAGTGCATGCATCCCTGATCATGGCAAACTGGCGTGGGGAAAAAAAACAAGCTCCCCTGACCCTGTCCTGGTGCCATAGTCGCACAGGTACTCATTGAGGCCCTCTGCTGCGTGTGCAGCGGCTGCAGCATGGCCAACGTTGAGTTCCACCTGGTGGGCATGTCACAGATTAGGCGGTTCTTGGGCAGGTTAAACTTCTTTTGGAGGTCCGTCAGCCGAGCACTGGCATTATATGACCGGCAGAAATGCACACAGACTTTCCTGGCCTGCCTCAGGACATCCTGTAAGCCCGGGTACCTGCCCAAGAACCGCTGCACCACCAAGTTAAGGACGTGAGCCAAACAGGGCACATGGGTCATTTGTCCCTGTCAGAGGGCAGAGAGGAGGTTGGTGCCATTGTCGCAAACCACCATTTATGCCTTAAGTTGGCGTGGCGTCAACCATCTCTGAACCTGCCACTGCAGAGCTGACAGAACCATTGCCCCAGTGTGGCTCCTGTCCCCCAAGCACACCAGCTCAAGCACCGCATGGCATCTTTTGGCCTGCATACTTGCGTAGCCCCTTGAACGGCTACGGAGCACCGCTGGTTCCGAGGACAAAGCACAGAAAGAGGCCATGGAGGAAGAAGAAGAGGAGGGGGTGGAGGAGAGGGGTGTATCACAATCATTAGCATTTTGGAGGCGTGGTGGCGGAACAACCTCCAACACTACTGCACCTTGTCCTGCATCCTTCCCAGCTGCCAGCAGAGTCACCCAATGCGCCGTGAAACTTAGGTAACGTCCCTGTCCATGCCTGCTGGACCATGAGTCAGCGGTAATATGCACCTTACCGCTGACCGCCCTGTCCAGCGAGGCATGGACATTGCCTTCCACATGCCGGTAGAGAGCCGGAATCGCCTTCCGTGAGAAAAAGTGGCGTTTGGGTACCTGCCACTGAGGAACCGCACATTCCACAAACTCACGGAAGGGGGCAGAGTCTACCAACTGAAAAGGCAGCAGTTGAAGTGCTAGCAATTTTGCCAAGCTAGCATTCAACCACTGGGCATGTGGATGGCTGGGAGCAAACTTCTTTCGGCGGTGCAGCAGCTGGGGCAGGGAAATTTGCCTGGTGCAATCTGACGTTGGTGTACCAAAAGCAGATTGCCCACAAGTACTTGGCTGTGACACACCTAATTCTACACCTTCATTCCTCTCAGTACAGGTCTCAGAGAGGACTGAAGGTATAGTGGTGTTGGAAATCTCAGCTGATGAGGAGCAAGGAGAGGTCCTCTTTGTTCTTTGGTGTGGGTCTTTTAGATACGCTTGCCAACGAACTGCATGGCAGGTCAACTTATGTCTGGTCAAGCATGTGGTACCCAAGCGGGAGATGTTTTGGCCACGCGAGATACGCTTGAGACATATGTTGCAAATAGCAGCGGTGCGATCTGATGCACTCGTCTCAAAAAAGGCCCACACCAAAGAACTTTTTGAATAACGTGCAGAGACTGCAGCGCCCTGCACATGTGGAGCTTTGGGGTGTGATGCAGTCAATGTGCTGCCCTTAGGCTGGCCCCTGGAGGGCATCCTGCCTCGTTGGTGATGTGCCGCCTCCTCCTCCTCCTCCTCTCTCCTATCAGGCACCCACGTTGAGTCAGTGACCTCATCATCCCCTCCCTCCTCATCACTGGAGCAAACCTGGCAGTATGCTGCAGCAGGGGGAGCATGACTGCCAGATTGCTGTCCTTCTTGGGCACCCCCTCTGTCCGTGCTCATGTTACTGCCTTCATCGAGCTCAGTATCATCATCAGAGCCTTCCAAACGCTGGGCATCCTCCTGGAGCATGTACCCAACACTGTGGTCAAACAGTTCGAGGGACTCCTCAGGAGAACATGGTGGGGCTAGGGAAGGAGTCACTGATGACATTAAGCCGAGGGAAGAGGCCGCTGCTTTGCCAGACAAAGTACCCTGGGCATGGGTGAGAGAGGATGAGGAGGATGAGGACGGCTTGGTCATCCACTCGACCAAGTCTTCCGCATGTTGCGGCTCAACATGGCCAGCTGCCGAAAAAAAGGCCAAGCGTGTCCCACGGCCACGTGCTGATGAGGATGCACCGTCTCCACGACCAGCACTAGACACAGAGCCTGCTTGCCCTCTCTTATTGGCTTGTGACTGTCTGCCTCTCCTTCTTGGCCTTCCAGACATACTAATGGCCTGTAGCTGCACTAAGCTGGGATATATATATATATATATATATATATATATATATATATATATATATATGTACTGATACTGCAGCTAGCAAAATCAACTGCCTGCCTGTAGCATGAGAGCACCACAAACCTTCTACAGGTAGCTTTAGCTGAGCACTGTGAGGTGGACGCACCCCACTAACTTGTAGGTTTAGCTGAACACTGTGAGCAGGACGCACTGCACTAACTGTAAATAGTCTAGCTGCCTGACTGTGGTACTAATAGGATCAAAAGAACACCAGCAATTTTCTTCAGGTAGCTGTATATACTGTAACAAGACAAGCCTGCCTGTCAATAAGAAGATAACAGGAACGGATCTAGCTGAACACTGTGAGCAGGATGCACCCCACTAACGTGTAGGTTTAGGTGAACACTGGGAGGTGGACATACTACACTAACTTGTAGGTTTAGCTGAACACTGTGAGCAGGACGCACCCCACTAACTTGTAGGTTTAGGTGAACACTGTGAGCAGGACGCACCCCACTAACTTGTAGGTTTAGCTGAACACTGTGAGCAGGACGCACCCCACTAACTTGTAAGTTTAGCTGAACACTGTGAGCAGGACGCACTGCACTAACTGTAAATAGTCTAGCTGCCTGACTGTGGTACTAAGAGGATCAAAAGAACACCAGTAATTTTCTTCAGGTAGCTGTATATACTGTAACAAGACAAGCCTGCCTGTCAGTAAGAAGATAACAGGAACGGATCTAGCTGAACACTGTAAGCAGTACGCACTGCACTAACTGTAAATAGTCTAGCTGCCTGACTGTGGTACTAATAGGATCAAAAGAACACCAGCAATTTTCTTCAGGTAGCTGTATATACTGTAACAAGACAAGCCTGCCTGTCAGTAAGAAGATAACAGGAACGTATCTAGCTGAACACTGTGAGCAGGACGCACTGCACTAACTGTAAATAGTCTAGCTGCCTGACTGTGGTACTAATAGGATCAAAAGAACACCAGCAATTTTTTTTCAGGTAGCTGTATATACTGTAACAAGACAAGCCTGCCTGTCAGTAAGAAGATAACAGGAACGGATCTAGCTGAACACAGTGAGCAGGACGCACTGCACTAACTGTAAATAGTCTAGCTGCCTGACTGTGGTACTAATAGGATCAAAAGAACACTAGCAATTTTCTTCAGGTAGCTGTATATACTGTAACAAGACAAGCCTGCCTGTCAGTAAGAAGATAACAGGAACGTATCTAGCTGAACACTGTGAGCAGGACGCACTGCACTAACTGTAAATAGTCTAGCTGCCTGACTGTGGTACTAATAGGATCAAAAGAACACCAGTAATTTTCTTCAGGTAGCTGTAAATACTGTAACAAGACAAGCCTGCCTGTCAGTAGGAAGATAACAGGAACGGATCTAGCTAAACTGAATACAGTGTAAATATACTGTATATATATGCACAATACACTGTAAGTGCAGCTAACTGACTGACTGTTCTGCCTAATCTATCTAACTCAAATGTCACTGTCTGTCTCTCTCTCTCTCTCTCAATGAATGCCGGAACACACACTACACAGGGCCGCCGTGCAGGCGGCCTTATATAGTGTGGGGCGTGTACTAAATCCCCTGAGCCATAATTGGCCAAAGCCTCCTTGGCTTTGGCCAATTACGGCTCTCTGTTCAGGCGGCGCTGTGATTGGCCAAGCATGCGGGTCATAGTGCATGCTTGGCCAATCATCAGCCAGCAATGCACTGCGATGCCGCAGTGAATTATGGTCCGTGACGCGCCACACGAATTTGGCGCGAATGGCCCATATCGTTCGCAATTCGGCAAATGACCGAACAGCCGATGTTCGAGTCGAACATGGGTTCGGCTCGAACACGAAGCTCATCCCTACTCACCAGATTGCATCACACACTAGCTAAACTCCACACCATGTTCCCATATTGTTTTCCCATTATGTTGGAGGAATTGTGGAAACAGAGCCGCTCATGCTCATACCTGGTGTGATTGCCCAATAATTTGCCAATTCTGGCTAAAGATACTCAAACATGTATCCATGGCTAATCTAGAGCAGCTCTGGCATATCTTCACCAGTTTCTTAAAGTGTTACTAAACCCACAACAGTAAAATTGGTCTGTATATGCAGTAAAGCATGCCTGTCATACTCACTGTGGAACCTAAGGGGTTAATCCTCTGCATTGTGTAAAAAGGCTGTTTGCTCCTGTCCTCTCTGTTTCTCCCCTTCATCCACTGTCCCCAAACCATATCCTGATAGAACAGACCAGATATAGTGAATGCAGGGTCCTGAGTTTAGTAACACTTTAAGAATAGTGAAGTTCTCTCTAGTTGGGCAGTTAAGCCTGTATAGATAATTGGTGAGCACCTCATAAAATGTAGAAAGAGTAGCCTCTGGAGCTGTATAGGCATTGCTGAGTTGGGGAAACATCCATCATTGCAAAATAAATAAGCTGAGATGATAAATCTCAGATCAAAATGTGCCAACCCCCCCCCCCCTCTCTAGTTGTGGTTGTATGTAGTTGTAGGGTATCCAAGGAGAATCTTGAACAGGGTGCACCCCACAAAAAAAAATAGTAATGAATGACTTAACAATCTAAAAGGTTATTTTTGGCATAAACTGGAGAGGTAAGCAGTGTATATATAGTTACATAGTAGGTGAGGTTGAAAAAAGACACAAGTCCATCAAGTCCAACCCATGTGTGTGATTATATGTCAGTATTACATTGTATATCCCTGTATGTTGCGGTCGTTCAGGTGCTTATCTAATAGTTTCTTGAAACTACCAATGCCCCCCGCTGAGACGACCGCCTGTGGAAGGGAATTCCACATCCTTGCCGCTCTTACAGTAAAGAACCCTCTACGTAGTTTAAGGTTAAACCTCTTTTCTTCTAATTTTAATGAGTGGCCACGAGTCTTGTTAAACTCCCTTCTGCGAAAAAGTTTTATCCCTATTGTGGGGTCACCAGTATGGTATTTATATATTGAAATCATATCCCCTCTCAAACGTCTCTTCTCCAGATAGAATAAGTTCAGTGCTCGCAATCTTTCCTCATAATTAATATCCTCCAGACCCTTTATTAGCTTTGTTGCCCTTCTTTGTACTCACTCCATTTCCAGTACATCCTTCCTGAGGACTGGTGCCCAGAACTGGACAGCATAATCTAGGTGCGGCCGGACCAGAGTCTTGTAGAGTGGGAGAATTTTTGTTTTATCTCTGGAGTTGATCCCCTTTTTAATGCATGCCAATATTCTGTTTGCTTTGTTAACAGCAGCTTGGCATTGCATGCCATTGCTGAGCCTACCATCTACTAGGACCCACAGATCCTTTTCCATCCTAGATTCCCCCAGAGGTTCTCCCCCCCCAGTGTATAGATTGCATTCATATTTTTGCCACCCAAATGCATTATTTTACATTTTTCTACATTGAACCTCATTTGCCATGTAGTTGCCCACCCCATTCATTTGTTCAGATCTTTTTGCAAGGTTTCCTCATCCTGCAGAGAAGCTATTGCCCTGCTTAGCTTAGTATAGTCCGCAAATACAGAGATTGAACTGTTTACCCCATCCTCCAGGTCATTTATGAACAAATTAAATAGGATTGGTCCCAGCACAGAACTCTGGGGGACCCCATTACCCACTCCTGACCACTCTGAGTACTCCCCATTTATCACCACCCTCTGAACTCGCCCTTGTAGCCAGTTTTCAATCCATGTACTCACCCTATGGTCCACGCCAATGGACCTTATTTTGTATAGTAAAAGTTTATGGGGAACTGTGTCAAATGCTTTTGCAAAATCCAGATACACCACGTCTATGGGCCTTCCTTTATCTAGATGGCTACTCACATCCTCATAGAAGGTTAATAGATTGGTTTGGCAAGAAGGATTTTTCATGAATCCATGCTGATTACTGCTAATGATACTGTTCTCATTACTAAAATCTTGTATATAGTCCCTTATCATCTCTTCCAAGAGTTTGCATACTATTGATGTTAGGCTAACTGGTCTGTAATTCCCAGGGATGTATTTTGGGCCCTTTTTAAATATTGGTGCTACATTGGCTTTTTTCCAATCAGCTGGTACCATTCCAGTCAGTAGCCTATCAGTAAAAATTAGGAACAATGGTCTGGCAATTACTTGACTGAGTTTCCTAAGTACTGTACCCTCGGGTGCAAGCCATCTGGTCCCGATGATTTATTAATGTTAAGTTTCCCATGTCTAATTTTAATTCTGTCCTCTGTTAACCATGGAGGTGCTTCCTGTGATGTATCATGAGGATAAACACTGCAGTTTTAGTTACTGAAGCCCCCCAATTCCCTCATGAAGACTGAGGAGAAGAATAAATTCAATACCTTCGCCATCTCCCTATCCTTTGTAATCAGAGGTCCTTCCTCATTCTTTATGGGGCCAATATGGTCTGTCCTCCCTTTTTTACTGTTTACATGCTTAAATAATTTCTTGGGATCTTTTTTGCTCCCCTCCGCTATGTGTCTTTCATGTTCTATCTTAGCCGTCCTTATTGCACCCTTACATTTCTTGTTGCATTCTTTATAAAGTGTGAATGCTGAAGATGATCCCTCAACCCTCAAGGCCTTCTCCTTTGCTTTTATGTGCATTTTTACATTGAAGTTAAGCCATCCAGGACTTTTGTTCGCTCTTTTATTTATTCATTTAAATTTTATTTAATTTATTACCCAATGGGATGCATTGACTAATGCCCTTATTTAATATGCTCTTAAAGCAAACCCATCTCTCCTCCGTGTTCTTTGTTCCTAAGATTCTATCCCAATTTATGCCTTCTAGCAAGGCTCATAGTTTAGGGAAGTTGGCTCTTTTGAAATTCAGTGTCTTTGTATTCCCGTTATGTTTCCTATTTGTGTGATTTATACTGAAGCCAATTGACCTGTGATCGCTGTTACCTAGATTGCCCCATATTTCCACATCTGTGATCAGGTCTGTATTGTTGGTAATCAGTAGATCCAGTAACGCTTTATTTCTAGTAGGTGCGTCTACCATCTGACCCATAAAATTGTCCTGCAAGACATTTAGGATCTGGTGAGCCTTAGATGAATGTGCAGTTCCCTTCGCCCAGTCTATGTCTGGATAGTTAAAATCTCCCATTATTAACACTTCCCATCCTTGCTGCTAATCCAAATTGCGATAGGGGATCTGTCTCCCCTTCTTCCTTCAGGATAGGGTGCCTATAGCATACTCCCAGTATTATTTTCCCCTTAGCTTCATCCCTTTGGAGCTCTAGCCATAAGGATTCCACCTCCTCCCTAACTCCCTAAGTAATGTCCTCTCTCACATTCACTTGTACATTATTCTTGATATATAGGCATACCCCTCCCCCTTTTTTACCCTCTCTATCCTTGCGATAAAGGGTATACCCTTGAATGTTTGCCAGCCAATCACAAGAGCTGTTGAACCAGGTCTCTGAGATTCCCACAAAATCCAAATCCTCCTCGTACAACAGTATCTCTAGTTCACCCATCTTGTCTGCCAGACTCCTGGCATTGGTGAACATGCCACATAGTTTAGACCGTTCACATATTATCCTCTTATTGGGTGTTCCATGATTGCAACTAGGACTTGCTACTATACTTACCTTGGGTTTATGTGCTTTGGTCAACCTACCACTAATGCCCCCAATACTACCCTCTGGAATATGTTCCGCGCTGACTATCTCTACCTCTGGGCCCTCCCCCCATTGCCTAGTTTAAAAACCCCTCTAACTTTTTGGCCCTCTTTACCCCCAGCTGATCTGCACCCTCCTCATTTAGGTGCAGTCCGTCCCTTTTATAGTACTGGTTATCGACTGAGAAGTCGGCCCAGTTCTCTAGGAACCCAAACCCCTCCTTACTACATCAACTCTTTTTTTTCTTCAATAGTTTTTATTTATTTTACAAATATGGTGTAGTATATAAATACACAAGTTACATTCCAATTATTCACAATTGTCCAGTATGTATAACAGCTCAAAGATACAGGTAGTATTTTCAAGGATACATCAAGTACACTTATGCCCTGTTCACACGGTCGGATTTTCTGATGGAAAATGTCCGATCGGAGCGTGTTGTCGGAAATTCCGACCGTGTGTGGGCTCCATCGGACATTTTCCATCGGATTTTCCGACACACAAAGTTGGACAGCAGGAGATAAAATTTTCCGACAACAAAATCCGTTGTCGGAAATTCCGATCGTGTGTACACAAATCCGACGGACAAAGTGCCACGCATGCTCAGAATAAATAAAGAGATGAAAGCTATTGGCCACTGCCCCGTTTATAGTCCCGACGTACGTGTTTTACGTCACCGCGTTCAGAATGATCGGATTTTCCGACAACTTTGTGTGACCATGTGTATGCAAGACAAGTTTGAGCCAACATCCGTCGGAAAAAATCCTAGGATTTTGTTGTCGGAATGTCCGAACAAAGTTCGACCGTGTGTACACCCTATAACTCTAATATCAGAATCTCATCAACAGATTTACAACATTTAAGATAAACAAAAGCTCTTAGAACGTCTTTCAAGCATACGTAATGACATCAGGGTTTACCATCAGACATGTTAGATTCATGAAAATTTCTCAGCCCGGGACCAACGTGTCCAAGGAGACCACTCCGCTTGAGCCTTTTTCAGTAAGCCTTTACTGGAGGCCATTATTATTTCATAGTTGAAATGTGTGTTGACCAGGTCAAGCGTGTCTACTACTGTTAGTGTTTGTTTGGTTTTCCAAAGTTTGGTTATACTTATCCTGGTTGCGAGGACGATATGGTTGATTACCCTTCTAGAGGAGACAGAGATTGTTTTAATTGTTAGACTTAATAATGCTAGTGCTGGTGTAGGAAGTATCTGGCTTTGTGTGATATCCGATATTATGCAGAAAATAGAGTCCCAATAGCTCCGTATAGCCGGACATGACCAGAGGATGTGTAAAATGTCCCCTCTTTCTATGCCACATCTCCAACAGGTATCTGGATTTTTATTGCTGAATGATGCCAGTTTCGCGGGTGTGACATACCACCGTAGAGAAATTTTTTGTGTGAGTTCCCATAATGCAGAATTTTGAGTGGCTTTGTATATGGATCTTAGTGCTGTCTGCTATTGTGCATCAGTGTATGTATGGCCTAGGTCTGCTTCCCAGTGGAGATGTGGCTTAGATTTATTGAACTCGCATTTCTGGTGAAAAGTGTCGTACAGTAGGGAGATGCCTTTTCGCTTCGAGGCAGGGTTTGTCAGATATGTCCATACTTTGGTAGGTAGTGTGTATCGGGGTGCCTCTATGTATAAGATGCAGTGTCTTACGCAATAATAATTGAATAACTCTGTGGCAGGAAGATTAAATTTCTCTTATAACTGAGTGACTTGTAACAGTTTGGTCCCCTGAAATAAATCTTGTATGTGTTTTAGACCTATTGAGGCCCAATGGTTTAGGAGAGGTCTGTAGAGTGTTGGTGTAAAATGTCTATTGGGAGAGGTTGAGAGAATGTGTTAGCTTGTGTTATATCTAAGTTAATTAGCTTTTTCCACCCCAGAGCTGAAGTTCTCATCATAGGGGGTAAAGCCAGTGGGATGGGGTTGCCCAGGGGGATTCCTAGTATCCAGCTCTGTATATTGTTGTGCTTGAATGATGCTGCCTCCATCTGGCCCCATGTGGTGATGGGGCGCGTTTGGAACCAGTCTTGCATTTGGGTCAATATTGATGCCCAGTAATAGTCCTCAAAATCTATAGATCCTGCTCCGCCTGCTAGTTTATGTTTAGTAAGCACGTTTTTTTGCACATCTGGGTTTCTTCCCTTGCCATAAGAATTTATTGAGTATTGTGTGAAGGGATTTGAAGTATGATTTCGGAATAGGAATGGGAATGGTTCGGTAGAGATAGAGTAATTGGGGTAGATGTATCATTTTGAATGACGCCAGTCTGCCTGACCAGGATAATTTGTGTTTTGCCAGCTGTTGGACCTCTTTCTGTAGTTTAGCCAAAAAAGGTGTAAAATTGTATTCAAAGAGGTTTTTTGTTGACTTTGGTAATTTCACTCCTAGATAGGTTATGTTGTTTTCTGCCCACGCAAAGGTGCATTGGGCTTGGAGCAGTTTTCTGGTTGTGGCGTCTAGTCCTAAATCTAAGATATATGATTTGGTCGCATTCACTTTGTAATAGGATACTCTACTGAACCATTGAAGGGTTTTTTGTACCGCTATCATGGAGGATGTCAGGTTGGTGAGCATGAGGATGACATCATCCGCAAACAAATTAATTTTGTGTGCTTGGCGGCCTATTTCAAATCCCGTTATTGAGGGATTCTGCCTAATGTGTTCTGCAAGGGGTTCCATGAGTAGGTTAAAAATTAATGTGGATAGGGGGCATCCCTGTCTCGTACCGTTTGTTAAAATGAAAGGTTGGGAGAGCATATCAGCTGAGAAAACCTTTAGGGAGTGGTTTAGAGTGCTAGCAAGGCCTACAATATATGTCCCTGAAAGCCAAACTTTTGGAGGACCTGTTGGAGGTATTGCCAATGTATTCTGTCGAATGCCTTCTCTGCGTCCAGTGACAGAAGCAGAGAAGGTGTTCTACTTGCTTCAGCCTGGTGAATGATGTCTATCAATCTCCTTGTGGCATCCGACGCTTGTCTGCCAGTAGTGAAGCCAGATTGATCTTTGTGTATTAGTGTGGGCATAATATTGAGTAATTTGGTGGCAATTGTTTTTGCATAGATCTTCATGTCTAAGTTTAGGAGGGAGATTGGGCGAAAGTTTTGGGGAGCTACCGGTTCTTTCCCCGGTTTTGGTAGTGTTATAATCAATGCCTGAAGGGATTTGTGAGGAAACTTTGATGCAGATGCCGCTTCGGTAAAGAAGGTAGTTAGGTGCGGTGCCAATTGGTGGGCGAATTGTTTAACGTATTCTCCCGTGAGGCCATCAGGATTCTAGTATTTCTTGTTCTGTAAAAGAGTAATTTAGCTGGGATAATTGTTCTTGCGTTAGTGTTGGGAGTCTAATTTGTTCAAGGAACTCGGTGATGTCTTCAGTTGTGGGTTGATGTGTATCATTATCTCAATGTAAATTATACAGATCACTGTAGTAATCGCTGAAAGCGTCAGCTATTGCCTGGGGATTTCTTAGTTTTTCTTTCGTGTGAGGGTGAGTCAAATGCTCTATTTTGTTTTTATTTCTTCCACCCTTGATACGTTGGGCAAGAGCTTTGCTCACTTTATTGGGCGTGGAATATGAGGTGGCTTTTAATTCCCTTTGAGTGTGTTCGAACGTTTGGAGTAGATGGAGTCGGAGTTCTTGTCTAAGGGACAATATTTGTGCTGAACGTGTTGATTGAGGGTTGGCTTTATTTAGATTTTCTAAGTTGGTGATTTGGGACAGGAGTGTCTCTATACGCAGTGATCTCTGCTTTTTGTGTTGAGCGCTAAGTTTGATTAGTATACCTCTTATATATGCTTTATGCGCATTGCACACCACTCCTTGGATCGGACACAGAGCCTGCGTTGTGTTTGAAATATTAAGTTAAATGTTCAGTTATCTCTGGAGAGTATGAAGTATGTTGTAGACTATAGTTATTCACTGTCCAGAGAAAGGTGTTTTTTGGATTTGATGTGTCAGATATAGAGATTGTAATAGGGGCATGGTCCGACCAAGTCGTGGTGTGGATTGTAGATGCGCTTATTTTCTGGAGTAACCATTTATCTGTGAGGAAGAGATCTATCTGTGAATAGGTCTTATGCATAGGAGACATGTATGTGTAGTCTCTCTCTTCACCATGGTGACAGTGCCATGTATCATATAGTTCATGGTTGGTGATAAATCTTTTCAGGGGGGATTCCCTGCACTTCGTTGCTGTGGTGGAGTCTAGGTGTACCTCTGGTACAAGATTGAAGTCCCTGCAGACGATAAGGTGGCCTTGTTTCAGGGTTTGAACAGTTCGCATTATCTTTCTGAGAAAATAGCATTTGTTTGGCGTCTGGGGTGTATAAATTAATAATTGTGTAGTCGGTTTTGTTGATGGAACATACAAGAATAATAAATTGACCTTCAGGGTCTAACACAGTTTGTTTCATGTGGAAGGAGACTGAGTCTTTCACCCTATTAAAACTCCTCTCTTTTTTGCAGAGAAAGGGGCTGAGTATACATGGGGAAATTGCTTGTAAGGACAAAGGGGTGCAGCGGTAGATAATAAATGCATATAAGCAGTGTCGCCGGGTAACGCCATTTGAATTGAGTCTTGTGGTTATGAAGGCCTTTAGTGATCGGGTTGAGTTGTCTTCTCAATTGTAACGTGTATTTGGAAAGATCCGGGAATAGTAGCTCTGACTGACCTTAGGAGGGAGCTTTGTGAGGAAGGCCGTCATCTTCTGTGGCTGGTTTTCCTGGAGAGTGGGCCCGTGGATCTCCATTCCTCTTCCCTGGCTGATGAGCTCTCGGTCTAGGCAGCCATCACCAGCGCTGGCAGACCACGCCCCCACTACACCAGCTCTTCAGCCACTTGTTTACTTCCCTATTTTCCCTCTGCCTTTCTGGTGTGGCTCAATGTACCGGTAGTATTCCTGAGAATACTACCTTGGAGGTCCTTTTCCTCAATTTAGCTCCTAAGTCCTTAAAATCGTTCTTTAGGACACTCCATCTTCCTCTGACTTTGTCATTGGTGCCAACGTGCACCATGACAGCTGGGTCTTCCCCAGCCCCTCCCAGCAATCTGTCCACCAGATCTGTGATGTGCCGAACCCGAGCGCCCGGTAGACAACTTACTGTTCCCGCTTCAGGTCTTTGTTACAAATTGGCCTTTCTGTCCTTCTAAGAACTGAGTCCCCTACCACCAGAATCTGTCTTTCCTTTCCTTTCGCTTTCCACCCACTCTCACTGGAGGAGTTCTTCCCCCAGCAGCTAGGAGAGTCCCTCAACTCCAGCAGTGCTGGTCCCTGACTGGTTTCACCAATGTCACTCAATGGAGCGTACTTATTGGGATGCTCCAGCCCTGGATCAGACTCCCTGAGACTTCTCCCTCTACCCTTCCTGACTGTCACCCATCTACTCTTTGCTAGTGCCTGCACCTCTTTGTCTCCATCCGCCTCTGTGCTGGCCCCAGACGGCACCTGCCGTGTACATTCCTGGCTCTCCTTTAGTATAGAGGGACTTCTCAGTGCTGACAGTTGCTTCCCCAGATTCAGAACCTGGGCTTCCAGAGAAACAATGCGCTTACACTTTGCACAGCAGTATTCACCCTCAATTGGATAATCAAGGAACGCATACATGACGCAAGATGTACAACAAGTCGCCTCTCCACACCCGCCGGCATCATACCTATTAAATATGGGCATGTGCATCAGGAGTAACGCAACCAGTTACCTGCATTGCAGCATCTATCGTTTATACAAACATATGTGTCGTTTACAATTTAAATCATGATGTACCCTTAGGCTGTTGGGCCACAACCCATCCATATTGATCCTCTTTAGATGCTCCCTCCATATGGGTATTCGCAGGGCTTTTTTTCTCAGAGAATAGGTGCAGGAACTCACCCTCCCCACCCAACTTCCCGCCCCCAACCACGCCCAAACTCTGCCCCCAGCCACACCTTGTTAAGAGGGGAGAAGTTCTGCGGCATCAAATAAATGTAATAAGTTAAGGATTAGAACTGCATATCACACAAGGCAGGGGGTTCAGGAATGTGCATTGTGCAGTGGTGAGAAGTGAGTATCATACAAGGCACAGAAAAAAATCAGCAAAAAGGACAGTGCTTACATTCAATCCAAAGCATCCCTTGTGCTCAGGTATATGCAGGGCTGCTGTTAGAAATCACAGGGCCCCATACAGCTGACCTGACAGGGCCCCCCTAAAAAATATCAAAACAATGTTTTCGCTAAAAATACACAAAAATCATCATTAGTGGACACAAACACAACATAACTTACAAACGTATGTGGGGGAACATGAGGGTACAGTCGGGGGGGGGGGGGATGGCATGGTACAGCAGTTAGGAGGGTACAGTACAGGGAGCCACAGAAGAAGGGGGACAGGAAGGTACAGTACGGGGGGGAGGGGCAGGAGGGCACAGTATGTGTGGGGAGGAGGGCACAGTACAGGGGGAGGTTAAGTGGACACAGTACAGGGGGCAGGAGGGTAAAATATAGGGTACAGTGTAGGGGCAGTAACGTATTATACAGATATGTCCTCCTGAAGAAGAGCTGTGCAGGGAAGCTGACATCACAGATTCTGGCAGGCTGCCACTGGGCTAAATCAACAAATGAAAGAACAACTCCCCCTCTACCTTCCCCTCCAGAGTTTCTGTCTTTCTTCTGGTGCTTTGCAGGGGTTAAGGAAGAGCCCCAAGGCGGAGCATCTTACTACTGCTGCTGCTTGTGTGGGTGGGATGTGTACTGTGCCAATCACATGGGATGAATAGGAGAGGAGAGTCAGCAAGGATTGGCGCAATTCACATCCCACCCACACAAGCAGCAGCAGTAATAGGATGCTCCACTTCGGGGGTTCTTCCTTAACCCTGAAAAAAATGGAAGGGATGGAGATGGGAACCATGGGGTAAGGGAGGAGGAAGGGGGGTGGAGGTGGGTAGGAGATGGGGGATTGGTAGAGAAGAACTGGAGTGAGACTGGGGGGACTTGCGGTCTGTATAGGGATAAAAAAAGAGGAGGATATGTGCTAGAATGAGGGAAGGAGGGGAGGCATATAGATAGGGGTGGAGAAAACTGGAGAGGGATGGTCAGGGATGGCCATGGGGAATACTGTTAGCTGGTGAGGAATTGCCAGAGTATAATAAAAGCAAATACGCTGTCTGTCAGGGAGGGGCAGAGGGTGAGATTCCATTAACTAGTAAAGATTCACTGTTGGGGTGTGCAGGGTGGGAGATTCCAGCCAGTTATAGTGTTTGTGTATGAGGGGGGAGGCACACACCTGTGTGAAGGTGGGGGGGAGCACACACCTGTGTGAAGGGGGGACACACCTGTGTGAAGGGGGAACACACCTGTGTGAAGGGGGGGCACACACCTGTGTGAAGGGGGGAACACACCTGTGTGAAGGGGGAACACACCTGTGTGAAGGGGGGGCACACACCTGTGTGAAAGGGGGAACACACCTGTATGAAGAGGGGGAACACACCTGTGTGAAGGGGGCACAAACCTGTGTGAAGGGGGGCACACACCTGTGTGAAGGGGGGAACACACCTGTGTGAAGGGGGGGCACACACCTGCGTGAAGGGGGGAACACACCTGTGTGAAGGGGGGGCACACACCTGTGTGAAGGGGGGCACACACCTGTGTGAAGGGGGGGAACACACCTGTGTGAAGGGGGGGCACACACCTGTGTGAAGGGGGGGCACACACCTGTGTGAAGGGGGGGACACACCTGTGTGAAGGGGGGCACACCTGTGTGAAGGGGGGAACACACCTGTGTGAATGGGGGGCACACACCTGTGTGAAAGGGGGGCACACACCTGTGTGAAGGTGAAGTGTCTGCAGAGAAGAAGACTGGGAGGGGGAGGGGAGTAAGGGACTATTGTTTGTAAATTGTCAGGAAAAGAATGCCTGGACGGCTGCAGAAGAGGCTGAAAATTAGCAAGGATTGAGTAGCGAGGGTTAACATCTGGGAGAAGAGCAGTGTGACAGGCAGAGATGGATGGGTGACCTGTGTGAGGATGAAAGGAAAGCAGGATGAGATAGTGGCTGAGGAGGGGAGGGAGAGAGATATTAGGACAGCTGAACACAAGATACATTACAGAACTGACCTGTATGAAAAGAGCCAGGGGAACTTGTTACCAGAGTAGTGCTGGGCAGGGCCGGTACAAGGGGGGGGCGAAGGGGCGGATTCCCTGGGCGGGACCATTTACTGGAGGAAGAGGGGCGCAATAGAAGCGCCAGTGAACCGGTGTTGTAAAAATTCCTGCTAACTATGCAGAGTTTACAACACCGGCCACGCAAAAATTGATAATTTTTAACATGTGCCGAGTGCGCTCCTGCACCGGTCACAAGCCTGAGACCAGCCCCGCCCCTTCTCCCACTTCCCTATCAGGCGGAGTTTCTGTCTTACATTGGAGGATCTACCCGTCAATCGCCGACAGCTGGCGCCTGATGGGTAGATCGAGATGCATGCAGAGCAGCGCTGGAAGCATCTGTGACAAGTTCTCTCTCTCATGTCACGCTGCTCCTCGGCGGCCCCTCCTCTCTTCTTGTCCTTCCCTATTTGCTTGTGACATCGTCTGGGATGGATGAGAAGAGAGGAGGGGCCGCCGGCGAGCAGCGTGACATGAGAGAGAGAACTTATCACAGATGCTTCCAGCGCTGCTCTGCATGCAGGCTAGTAAACAATGTGCCCCTTAATGTGCTATGTGCCCTATGATGTGCCCTAATGTGCCCCATGATGTGCCCTGATGTGCCCCATGATGTGCCCTGATGTGCCCCATGATGTGCCCTGACGTGCCCTATAATGTGCCCTGACGTGCCCCATGATGTGCCCTGATGTGTCCCATAATGTGCCCTGATGTGCCTCATGATGTGCCCTGATGTGCCCCATGATGTGCCCTGATGTGTCCCATAATGTGCCCTGAAATGCCCTATAATGTGCCCTGACGTGCCCTATAATGTGCCCTGACGTGCCCCATGATGTGCCCTGATGTGCCCCATGATGTGCCCTGATGTGTTCCATAATGTGCCCTGATGTGTTCCATGATGTGCCCTGATGTGCCCCATGATGTGCCCTGATGTGCCCCATGATGTGTCCTGATGTGTCCCATAATGTGCCCTGAAGTGCCCTATAATGTGCCCTGACGTGCCCCATGATGTGCCATGATGTGCCCCATGATGTGCCCTTACGTGCCCCATTATGTGCCCTGATGTGCCCTATGATGTGCCCTGATGGACCCCATAATGTGCCATGTGCCCCATCATGTGCCATTATGTGCCCTGATGTGCCATATGCTCCCGTGCCCTGATGTGCTCCTTACCCTGATGTGCCCCATGCCCTAATGTGCTCCGTGCCCTGATGTGCTCCGTGCCCTGATGTGCTTTGTGCCCCGTGCCCTGATGTGCCACATGCCCTGATGTGCCCCGTGCCCTGATGTGCCATGTGCCCTGATGTGCTCCTTACCCTGATGTGCCCTGATGTGCTCCGTGCCCTGATGTGCTATGTGCCCTGATGTGCCCTGTACCCTGATGTGCTGTGCCCTGTACCCTGATGTGTTGTGCCCTGATGTGCTCTGTACCCTGATGTGCTCTGTACCCTGATGTGCTGTGCCCTGATGTGCCCCGTGCCCTGATGTGCTATGTGCCCCGTGCCCTGATGTGCTATGTGCCCGGATGTGCCCTAATGTGCTATGTGCCCTGATGTCCTATGTGCCCTGTACCCTGATGTGCCCCGATGTGCCTTGTGCCCCGATGTGCTGTGCCCCGATGTAGTGTGACCTGATGTGCTGGGCTCTGTACCCTGATGTGCTCTGCCCTGATGTGCTGTACCCTGATGTGGCCTGGTGTGCTGTACCCTTATGTGCTGGGCTCTGTATCCTGATGTACTGTGACCTGTGCCCTGATGTGCTGTGCCCTGATGTGCCCTGATGTGCTGTGCCCTGATGTACTGTGACCTGTGCCCTGATGTGCCCTGATGTGCTGTGTCCTGTTGCTCCAATTAGAACGGTTTAGTTGTACTAAATAGGGCGTGACAAGTTTCCCCAGTGTGAACCGTGCCTAAGTCACTGATCGCCACCAATACTAGTATTTAACTAATTCACAGTATAGATCCCATCATCTGTAGGCATCATAGCTTTCACTGTGGCGGGGGGGTGCAGTTTTCCATCTTTTCCCTGGGCACCAGATGACCTTGTCCCGGCACTGTGGCTGGGAGCAGGGGGAGGAAACTTCTAGGCCCCCCCCATGCACCAATGATCCCTGGGCAGTGCTCAGAGGTGCCTGTGTCTTAAGACAGCCTTAGGAAGGGGCCAAAATGACATATCCACCAGCACTTCCCCTGCTCTCAGTGTCCTGACACATCTCTCTGTTTTCCACGGGAGGAAAACAGGCAGCACTGCTTTCAGATCCATCTAGCAGCTGAAACCCGACAGAAGGGAGAGAAATTGGCTTTCAGCTGCTAGATGGATCCTTTCTGTATTTATCATACCGCACTGATCTGCCTCACTGTACGGGCCCCTGTGTGTGCGGGCCCCATAATGTGCCATGTGCCCCATCATGTGCCATTATGTGCCCTGATGTGCCATATGCTCCCGTGCCCTGATGTGCTCCTTACCCTGATGTGCCCCATGCCCTGATGTGCTCCGTGCCCTGATGTGCTCCGTGCCCTGATGTGCTTTGTGCCCTGTGCCCTGATGTGCTTTGTGCCCTGATGTGCCCCGAGCCCTGATGTGCCATGCGCCCTGATGTGCTCCTTACCCTGATGTGCCTGTGCCCTGATGTGCTACCTGCCCTGATGTGCTCCGTGCCCTGATGTGCTCCGTGCCCTGATGTGCTATGTGCCCTGATGTGCCCTGTACCCTGATGTGCTGTGCCCTGTACCCTGTTGTTTTGTGCCCTGATGTGCTCTGTACCCTGATGTACTCTGTACCCTGATGTGCTGTGCCCTGATGTGCCCCGTGCCCTGATGTGCTATGTGCCCGGATGTGCCCTAATGTGCTATGTGCCCTGATGTCCTATGTGCCCTGTACCCTGATGTGCCCCGATGTGCCTTGTGCCCCCATGTGCTGTGCCTTAATGTCGTGTGCCCCGATGTACTGTGACCTGATGTGCTGGGCTCTGTACCCTGATGTGCTGTGCCCTGATGTGCTGTACCTTGATGTGGCCTGGTGTGCTGTATCCTTATGTGCTGGGCTCTGTACCCTGATGTACTGTGACCTGTGCCCTGATGTGCTGTGCCCTGATGTGCCCTGATGTGCTGTGCCCAGATGTGCTGTGCCCTGATGTACTGTGACCTGTGCCCTGATGTGCCCTGATGTGCTGTGTCCTGTCGCTCCAATTAGAACGGTTTCGTTGTACTGAATAGGGCGTGACAAGCTTCCCCAGTGTGAACCGTGCCTAAGTCACTGATCGCCACCAATACTATTATTTAACAAATTCCCAGTATAGATCCCATTATCTGTAGGTGTTGTAGCTTTCACAGCGGCGGGGGGGGGGGGGGGGTGCAGTTTTCCATCTTTGCCCTGGGCACCAGATGACCTTGTCCCGGCACTGCTGCTGGGAGCAGGGGGAGGAAACTTCTAGGCCCCCCCATGCACCAATCATCCCTGGGCAGTGCTCAGAGGTGCCTGTGTCTCAAGACAGCCTTAGGAACGGGCCAAAATGACATATCCACTGGCATTTCCCCCGTTCTCAGTGTCCTGACACATCTCTCTGTTTTCCACGGGAGGAAAACAGGCAGCGCTGCTTTCAGATCCATCTAGCAGCTGAAACCCGACAGGAGGGAGAGAAATTGGATTTCAGCTGCTTGATGGATCCTTTCTGTATTTATCATACCGCACTGATCTGCCTCCCTGTACGGGCCCCTGTGTGTGCGGGCCCCGTACAGAAGGACCAGTGGAAGTGAGCTGTGCATAAAAAACTTCCTCTACTGGCTATGAGTTACATGACAGAGAGGAGAGGGCTGACAGAGGTTCCGGAATGCAGTTCCGGCAAGTTCCGGCTGAAAAAAAGCCCTGGGTATTCGCATCAGGAGTAACGTAACCAGCTACCTGTTTTGCAGCATCTATTGTTCATAGAAACGGTTAAAATAACCCTTCTCATGTGGACGGGCGCTAACACGGAACTAGCACACAGATTTTATGAATATTATATTAATAATTTAATAAATTGTAATATGAGTTTAAATTTATCTTTCATGATGTATGTTATATGTCAATACCATCTATGATTTATTTATTTTGTTGTGTAGACAGTGGTTCCGTGGTCTGCCCGACGGCCTCCCTTGGGCAGTTTGTGACCCTCTATGGCTTCCCGGCAAGGTAGGGGATTAGCGTCTGCTTTGCCCCTCATGTTCCCATGGCGGCCATATCCTTTGGCCGCTAGGGGGAGCAATACCTTGCCGGCGGCGTCCCGTGATCATCTCCGGGTTTTTGTTGGCATACCGCGCATGCATGAAATTTCGGCATGCGTGCTCTGCCACAACATCATGCTTTTGCAATGGAGGTGACGTCAGTGGTCGGGGCTTTGGCCTTCCGGGACGCCGAGGGAACCACACGGCCGCATTTTTTGCGGCCATGACACCACATCCTGTGCGAGGAGGGAGGCGACACCTGCTCTTAGTGATCCCACCCAATTAAGCCTACTAGATAAATACCAGGTTGCAGAGGAATCAATACATGATCCCTTGCACAACCTGGACGGATTTTTCCTGCATAGATATGGCTCAATGTAAGTAAAGCACTTTCCATATAGGATAACCGGCTTTCTTGTCGTAATAAGCTTTAAGTCGATTTAGGCTGTAATAATTACATTTAATCAAAAATGAACAATTATACATAATACTTCACTTGGCTCTTTTTTCTGTTCATAGAGCCTTCACCTAACACGCATAACTGCAGTTAGGTCACATACTCTATTGTTATTGATAAACGTATTTCCACCTACACTCAAGGTAATTAAACCTGCTTATTTATTTTTCACTTAATCCACTTTCAAGTTTTTTATGTTTGCACTCACACGCTTACACACACACACACACACACAATATACAATTTTTGTCACCTTTATTTTGAAGTTGTGTTTTTTTTTTTTTTTCCCTGACACACAATGGTGTATTATCACCTATCACCACTATATTTAATATATGCTTACCATCTTCACTGTTTAATCCCGCACATCCTGCTCACTTAGCACCTACTTTGGTTATACAACATCACTCCTTTTATCATAAAATATAATATATTATCATTACATTACTTTACTCCCTATAAGACACTTGTTCCTATGTAACAAACTTGTGCATTGATAAGATTATCTATAGTGGATGTACATCTCGATATGAACACTAATTAGACATTTATTATAGGGCGTACACACGGTCGGACTTTGTTCGGACATTCCGACAACAAAATCCTAGGATTTTTTCCGACGGATGTTGGCTCAAACTTGTTTTGCCTACACACGGCCGCACAAAGTTGTCGGAAAATCCGATCGTTCTAAACGCGGTGACGTAAAACACATACGTCAGGACTATAAATGGGGCAGTGGCCAATAGCTTTCATCTCTTTATTTATTCTGAGCATGTGTGGCACTTTGTCCGTCGGATTTGTGTACACACGATCGGAATTTCCGACAACGGATTTTGTTGTCGGAAAATTTTATCTCCTGCTCTCCAACTTTGTGTGTCGGAAAATCTGATGGAAAATGTCCGATGGAGCCCACACAGGGTCGGAATTTCCGACAACATGCTCTGATCGGACATTTTCCATCTGAAAATCCGACCGTGTGTACGGGGCATAAGTGTCAGAAGTTCAATCATTTCTGATTCCTATTTGCTGCAGGTGCTGTTTTTCCCTGTCCTTCCCCTGGGGGGTGTCTCACAGTGTGGTTTCTTGTAAGCCTTTTGGGCCATATTCCTCCTCCTGGAGAGGCCAGGACAGCCATGGAGTCCACTGGATCTTCCAACGGATTTTAAAATAAAATTTTTGGTTGCGAGGTCTTTCATTTCACTCTTCAGCGGTAAATATAATAGCATTGTGCTCATGCAAATTAATGCATAATGTATGATACTTCTTATAACTGAGATGTTCAAAATATATTTATTTAGGAGTCAAACCATTCCCCAGAAGAAGACCACGATATAATAGGTCGAAACATCGGGATTCGCATGCAGTTCAAACCACTTATGTTATGCTGTATGAATATATGGTTGCTTGGCTGTATTATGGAATGACCATTGTATTCTTTCAACCAGAGTCTAACATTTTAACACTGACATGTATTTGTAACTTATTAAATAAAGACCTTTTTATATAATCCTTATACTCTGATTGACCTATTTTGCTGCAATAAAAGGCCCCTGGGGGAACTTTCCCATATCCCTGGGGATTATACCGTATATGCTCGAGTATAAGCCGAGTTTTTCAGCACATTTTTTTTGTGCTGAAAGTGCCCCCCTCGGCTTATACTCGAGTCAAGCTGAGGTTTCTAGCACCAAGTGGCCCCGAGATACAGGGCCCCAAAAATCAGTTCAGAAAATGTCAAGCACTTTTCTGCAGCAGAGAATGACATTTTCCGAACCGGTTTGGGGCCCCGTATCTCGGGGCCACTTAGTGCTAGGAACCCCAGCCTTGGATATTTTATGGTATCAGTTCCACTGGGTTAGCACACCAAATTTGGGGTTCCTAGTACCAAGTGGCCCTGAGATACGGGGCCCCAAATCGGTTCAGAAAATGTCAAGCACTTTTCTGCAGTAGAGAATGACATTTTCGAACCAATTTTGGGGCCCCATATCTCGGGGCCACATGGTGCTAGGAACCCCAAATTTGGTGTGCAAACCCAGTGGAACTAGCACAACATATCCAAAGCTGGGGCTCCTATCACCAAGTGGCCCCGAGATAGGGGGCCCCAAAGTCGGTTCAGAAAATGTCAATCTCTGCTGCAGAAAAGTGCTTGACATTTTTCGAACCGAATTTGGGGCACAGTATCTCTGGGCCACTTGGTTCTAGGAACCTCAGCTTTGGATATGTTGTAGTGCTAGTTCCATTGGGTTTGCACACCAAATTTGGGGTTCCTAACACCAAGTGGCCCCCATGATACGGGGCCCCAAAATCGGTCAACTGTGTCCATCTGCAGCAATGTCATTTTGAGACCCTTTGGGTCCATAGACCCCAAATTTTGGCTGGTGCTAGGGCGCATCTAGAAACCCTTAACTACCGAGTTTGAAGTTCGGGGGACCTATGGCTGCAAATGGGCACAGTGAGGCATGCAAATGGGCACAGTGAGGCTGCAAATGGGCATTGTTGACCCTCTTTTCCACTTACAGTAGCTGCGCCCAGTTTTTTGTGGTAAAATTAGGTGCCTCGGCCTATATTCGGGTCGACTTATACTAGAATATATACGGTACCCTGTCCAAATTACCTAACAACTAGCTTCCTGACACTAATACTCGACAAGACAATACACGGGTACTCAACAAGACAATACACAGGTACTCGCAGACCTACGTGCACTCACAATACACAATACACAAGTACTAACGATCCACACACTACTCAGACAACACTCAGGTACTCACACCACACAGGTACTATGACTCCTGTTATAACCTCCTGTTTTAAACTCTGGTTTTTAACTCACCACTTAGACCATTTCCACTTGGACAGAGTTCCAGCAGAAATGTTGATAAGAAAGACATTTTAAATATCATTTTAAATAGATGATTATTTTAATAGAGTGTCCCATATGACATTGGAATAGCTATCATTGGACATAGTCTTGCACCTGTCCTCTAGTGCAAGAATGCTTGCATGAGCAACACTGTTTAGGTTGTGTTCCTGCTGGAGCACGCACTATGTGGTACTGGAGTCACAGCAGCAAGAGGAAGAAGAGGACTTCCTTGCTTCTCAGGGGTGGCTGTATCCAGAAGACACCTATGTGAGGCCACAGGAAATACAGGAGAATCATGAGGAGAAGGAGTATGGTTACAGTGTTAGCATTGAGAATGATGACATGGTACAGGCTTCCAGGGATGGGTTTCATTCCTCACTTTTGGTGAGCTACTCCCAAAGGATTATTACTTCCAAAAGGATGCAGACCCTGATACTTACCTCATTAGAAAACTGCTGATTAATAATCAAAATGTAATTCTCATTTAGATTCACTATTCACAAACAGCTATAGTATATCTTCAAAGGAAGCTTAAACAGGTAGGAATCTGCAACAAAGTTTGTTAAAATCCCATGTACATTCATCACCCAGAGAAGATTGTTTTTTATTTTCAACAAATGTGGAGTTGTTCTTTAAATACATTATCTTGGCAAGAGCAATATACAAAGCCTTTAATCTTGAAGTGGAACTTCTAGTTCAGCACCCCTACCCCAGTACCCCTCTCCTTCCCAAGCATTGTCCTGTGAGCTCAGGATGATCGAGAAAGAGAGTTGAATGACCTAACAGCACTGTATGGAGCACAGTATAAGGTGCAGTACAGAGGAGAAGGTGAATTGTAAGTGTAAACTTTCCTGTAGCTTTTTGATCTGTTGAGGCTCTTACTTTCATGATTTAATTCAGGCCTAATACTGTGGGATAAAAAAATAAAAAGTGTCACTAATTATTGCATCCTCTAATGCCCCCGTACATACGATCGGACTTTCCAACAACAAAACCGTGGAATTTTATTCAAAGGATGTTGGCTCCAACTTGTCTTGCATACACAAGGTCACACAAATGTTGGCCAACAATTACGAACATAGTGACGTACAAGACGTACGGCGAGCCGATAAAAAGGAAGATCAATAGTCATGCGCCTACCCTTTGGGCTCCTTCTGCTAATGTTGTGTTTGGTGAGCATTGATTCCGAGTATGCGCGTTTGTACTTTGGACTTTTGTCTGACGGACTTGTGTACACACGATCGGAAAGTCTGACAACACACATTTGGTGGCGGAAATTTTGAGAACATGCTAGCCAACATTTGTTGGCGGAAAGTCTGACAACAAATGTCTGATGAAGCATACACATGATCGGACTTTCCGCCAACAAGCTCACATCCAACATTTGTTTTCGGAAAATCTCTTCGTGTGTATGGGGCATTAGAGTGTCTGTGAGCCAGAAAAGTAGGAACAGGCAGACCTCTGCAATGTATGTTTATGTGTATAGCCTAGGCCCCTTTCACATGGGATGGACTTCGTCTTGATCAACAGGGGAATCCGCTCATAGATCCCCTGCTGAGCAGAGCAGGTGGATGACAGGTTTGTGCCTGCTCACTTTATGCAGAACATACATGGACAGAGCCCGCTCTGCTCTATGGGCAGCTATATTTAAATGGTCTTCACTGTATGTTGTCTCCCGACTACCTCCAAACCAATTCACCTAAGTGGAGAAGAACAGATCCCCTTCCGTTACTTTTAGTATACCAGATCGGATTCATAATATGTGAGTATATACTGTCCCGTCGGTCCATAGGTGTGAAAGGAGTATCCGATTAGGTCCGTCTGTGTGCATGGGACATAGAATACAATTCACTTGTGTTCAGATCCATTAAAAAGAAGTTTACTAAAAAAATCCCTTATAGTGCAAATTTCAGTACTTTTGATTCTTCATTTCAGATCCATGCAGATTATCATTTACTGATAACTAATTTTTGTAAAAACATTTCATGATTTTTTTTCTATGCAGAAACCTGGCATATTCTGGTCAGAATTCGGGCTCATCTCTTAATTGAGCAGCAAGCTTTCCCTGACAAGATATCAAGAATCAAGAAAGTATAATCTATTTAGAGCCACAGGAGACAGTAGTAACTATTACCACTTTTGCAGTACCATTTTTCATATAGTACAAATAACTGAAACATAAACGTTTGATGTATTTGCTTATTCTTTAATGAAAATTTACTTATTTTTTAAATCCAGTTGGAAAATCATGCCTGAATATATGCATGCATGTGCACAATGTACCAGTAAAAACTGATTCTTCATTTTTATAATGAAAAAAAATGTAGAATCAGTTAACATGAATTATATTTAAGTACCCATATTGTTTTATTCTAGTTCTAATTAAATAATGCTCATAAAGGGGAGACAGCAAATGACGCATACCATGCATTTCTTTATGTGCACCATCTATTTCATGTCACCAGTTGATAGTTAGGGTGCATACAAATGCTAGCAGACTGTAGCTGAAGGCATTATAAAGTGTTTGTTTCATTCTGGAACATTACCATATTTGTGCATTATGACTTTATATTAACATAAAGTGCACAGTGGCAAATGTTTTATAATGAGCACACACAATTCTATCTCATAATAAAATGATAAACTACACATGCTCATGTAAAATATGCACCCAGCTGTTTGAAAAGAATGGCTTCCAAATATTCATCCATCAAACTAATGTGCAAGAGCGGATTTTCTCAAATAGACCTAATAAATGCACAAATCTTGCTGTCATATATAGAAGGTAAAAAATTTTACTATTACCTGTACTTTTTAGTTATTGCAGGATCACCTATGTACCAAGTTCTGCATATAGCAACTGAACATTATTTAAATGAAAAAGAAGCCCTTTGTCCTTCAAAAGTGCACCGCTATTGCCACATGAAGGATAATATTAATTTTATGTTAAATTATGCCTAGTTATTTCCAAACACTGTATATACTGAAATTCAGTGAAGCACACAGGGTGCCTTTGAAGTGTTTAAATTAGTGTCATGGACAGGAGGAAGATGACAAAGATAAAAAGAGTAAAAAAATTGTGGATTTGTGAAAATTTACCAGCACTCTATTACCATAAAAAAACACAGATTCCAAAATCCTGGCACAGGAAAACATGCACACACAGGCTGCCACCGCTCACAAAGTATTGCAGTAGACTAACACTCCTGACACTCTAGGTCAGAAGGTAAAGCCTGAGAGAAAGGTCTTGCAGGACTTCATCAACATTTTGTTGTGATCATGTGACCTGCAGTGTTTGCCCCTGCTTAGTTACAACAGAAGTCCATCAGGTTGTTGAAGAGACAATGTGGTTGTATACCAAAGACAAATATGTTGTTCACTTCTCTAGAAAAGTTGAACTTTCCAAGATAATTATCCCCAGAGCTTTGTGACTGAGGTAAAGCTTAACTGACTTCCACTATCTGATCATGTAATAACATAAATGCTGTATTTGCTGTATCTTCCTTGCTGGTGATTGAGTATTGTTTGCAAAGTGAAATTTCACCACATTCACTAAGCACCAGTGAAAATTCCTCTGCAAAGTAAACAGCCCATTTGATTTTAGTAAATCGATCTCTAGGTGTCTCACTTTACACCATAGCATACAGTATAAAACTGCAAGTTAGATGAAAAGAGGCTGAAATCCAAACCGAATAATTCTCAACTCCAAGTAGAGATTGTAAAAAGAAATAGAGTAAAGTGTGGTGCTGCGCTAATCCCAATGAGGTTGGTGTGTAATAGCTCTGTGCTCGTGAGTATCTTGTAGTGCACCAAAATTTGAGTCTCTGCGACTATAACAGAGCAATAAAAAAATGACCTAATGTGACACTTTGTGTGCTGATGGTGTGTATGATCAAAAAAAATAATATAAATACACAATAAATAGTAATGAATATAACGTGCAACGTGATTAGTGCTAAAACATCATGATAGCAAACATAAATGTATGAGTGAATAAATATAGCATAAGTAAAAAATTGCATAAGTAAAAAATCGCAGCTGGCTCCAACTATCACCAGTCGCCAGCTCACTTAATTAAATATAAACCAACACCTACATAAGTGCATGTATATCTAAAGTGCATCCAGTGCAAGTAAATGTGACTAAGTGCTAAAAAGTTCATAAATATGCATGCAGATCTGCGTGCAAAATAATCTCAGGTGCAGTGCTCCTTGCGGCGACCAACAATTACTCAAAGTCCATAAAACATGTGATGACTTCCGTGCCAAACATGGGTGGCAGTAGTGGTAAATCTTCATGCAACAGTGTGCACATTGGTGGGCAGTGGCCCCTTACCTGAAGGTAATGGGGTAATCGCGTTTAGCCACTTAGAGGCATGGCGGCCTTTGTAGAGACCATGGGTATACTCAGTAATGGAGGATGGTGGGAATATGGTCCTATCCTGATCGCTTCTCTTGTAGGGGCGTCTGGTCCTTTCAAGTAGTGTCCCGGGGTCACCAAGATAGATTAAGAAAGGAAGCCCACAATAGTGTAGTATTGCATGGAAGCATATTACTTTTATTACAATATAAAATTCAGTACTCACATAAAACGCTAAAAACCGGGTGGAGATCCGACGAGCGGCGAGCTCGTAATACAATAACTGTCAAAGAGTGCCTGTCCCGTCCCTACACGTGACGTCACGGTCACGTGACTTCTTCAGGGGATCCCCCGAAGAAGTCACGTGACCGTGACGTCACGCGTAGGGACGGGACAGGCACTCTTTGACAGTTATTGTATTACGAGCTCGCCGCTCGTCGGATCTCCACCCGGTTTTTAGCGTTTTATGTGAGTACTGAATTTTATATTGTAATAAAAGTAATATGCTTCCATGCAATACTACACTATTGTGGGCTTCCTTTCTTAATCTATCTTGGTGACCCCGGGACACTACTTGAAAGGACCAGACGCCCCTACAAGAGAAGCGATCAGGATAGGACCATATTCCCACCATCCTCCATTACTGAGTATACCCATGGTCTCTACAAAGGCCGCCATGCCTCTAAGTGGCTAAACGCGATTACCCCATTACCTTCAGGTAAGGGGCCACTGCCCACCAATGTGCACACTGTTGCATGAAGATTTACCACTACTGTCACCCATGTTTGGCACGGAAGTCATCACATGTTTTATGGACTTTGAGTAATTGTTGGTCGCCGCAAGGAGCACTGCACCTGAGATTATTTCGCACGCAGATCTGCATGCATATTTATGAACTTTTTAGTACTTAGTCACATTTACTTGCACTGGATGCACTTTAGATATACATGCACTTATGTAGGTGTTGGTTTATATTTAATTAAGTGAGCTGGCGACTGGTGATAGTTGGAGCCAGCTGCGATTTTTTACTTATGCAATTTTTTACTTATGCTATATTTATTCACTCATACATTTATGTTTGCTATCATGATGTTTTAGCACTAATCACGTTGCACGTTATATTCATTACTATTTATTGTGTATTTATATTATTTTTTTTGATCATACACACCATCAGCACACAAAGTGTCACATTAGGTCATTTTTTTATTGCTCTGTTATAGTCGCAGAGACTCAAATTTTGGTGCACTACAAGATACTCACGAGCACAGAGCTATTACACACCAACCTCATTGGGATTAGCGCAGCACCACACTTTACTCTATTTCTTTTTTTCTGGGAACAGGCTGTACCCCATTCGGTGTAGGCTGCTTTTCCTTGTCTTATTGAGATTGGTTCCCCCCCCTCCTTACTTCCTAACCCCGTTTACGATAGCGCAGGAATACCTTATAACTATTTCAAGTAGAGATTGTAAACCTCAGAAAAAAGTTAGACAATTCAAGCTTGATCACGTATCTTACATTTAATCATGGGCATACAGAATAAAGTTCAGACAGGTCCAGCTAACCATCGCCGATTGTCCTAATTTCATTCTGACAAAGCAACAGCCATAAACTACCATAAACCAATTACGCTCAATAGAGACTAATCAATTAGAGCTATCAATGTAAAGAGAGCATTAGCCGATGACAAAAAAACTTATGTTCTCAAAGATTTGACTATAGTTTAGTTATGCCTCTGTTCAGGTCAAGGCGGGTTTGTAGAGGAGTTTAGGTGTTAAATCCCAACCCCACTAAAGTAAAGGGGAGCCACAAACCACTGGGGATTGGGCACTGCCCTATGGAACATGTACCAAAGCAAAAACAAATTAAAAAAATCATTTTGGCAGGGAGTTGTCAGGGGATGTTATACCAACATCCAATGCAGCTGATCAGATCACTGGGCTGCACCAAGGAATCAGGGACAAACGAGTAAATGAATAAAAAGGTATGTTTATTGTTAATGATAAAGACACTCGTGAAATCAAGACAGCAAACCAAAAACAAGTAAATGGTGAAAACACAGTAAACCCCCAAACCCACCTAACTATCTATCTAACTAATATAATACACAAGCAAGGAAAAAAACATGAAATAAAAAATAAGGCATGGGCAAAAGCGACAAGGGAACAGAAAACAGGAATAATGAAGCAGACCAAGGAGCAGGGAACAGGAAACAGGGCTCAAGGACAGGATACACAAACGGGGTCCAGGAACAAACAGGAACAGGCTGGAACAAGAGCAGGTACTGGCAGGGACAAGGACTTAGCAGAGGAATTCTAAAGCCCTGAGGCTTAGTTCAGGGCGGGTTTATATAGTCCAGCAGACCCATGACAGGTGTGCTGATGGCACGTCTGAAGTCCAGGCAGGGAGACACCCGCTGGTGGCCACTGGAATTACACCCTTTTGGTGCTGAATGTAATAGTGCCACCAGCAGGTGAAACCGGAGATGACACCGTTCCTGACAGGAGTAGTGGTTTTAATAATGACTTAAAGTTGACATTTAGCTCAAAATTATCTTTAACACTACATTTTTATTGACCTAAATTACCTGTAATGAAGTATGTACCATGTTGTACAGGCTTCTTGTTCCTGTAGATATCTTCACTGAAGGGGTGTCTCATTTCTAGCATGCAGGGGCTTATTAGCTCTGGGTCTGAATTCAATAGAAAAAAGTCCAGGAAGATACTGTATATCTCTGCTGCCTTTAATACAGTTGACTGCCCTTTCCTCTATAAAAAAAAAATCCACTTCCATGGCCTCCAGGACACATTTTAGTTCCCCCTCCTACCTATCTCAATGCATCTTCAGTGTATGATACAAATGTATCTTTTCCTATCCTCTTCCTCTTTTCGTAGGGGTTCATCAAGGCCTTGTATCTGGACCCTTCTATTCTATATGTACACCTGATCTCTACATCAGATGATAACCTCCCATGGATTACAATACCACCTCTATGGTGATAACACAAAAATCTCTCTACTCCTTAGCTTACCTCTCCTGTTTCCTCATACACCACTAAATTACTAATTGACATATCAGTATGGATGTCACACCACTTCTTCAAATGCAATATTTCCAAAAGTAAGCTCATAATGTCCCTACCCACCACCCCGTGTTTCCTCCCCCCACATTCTACCTATACGCATGCTAACTGACCTTCAGTTTTGCATTTATTTTGCTGATAGACTTATTTATCTTACCAACCACTCAGTGCCAAATGCTCTGCCAATTGTCAATCCCTCCACTGGCTTCTGCTTGCCTGCTTCACAGTAGTAACACCAAAATATAAAGCCATCCACAACTAGGCATGTGCAAAATGAAAAAATTAGTTTAGTTTCGTTTTAATTCGTTATTTAATTAATTTAGTTTAGTTAGATTTGTTAAATTCATTAAATTCGTTTTTCAAATCAGTTTCGTTTTCGACCAAATTCGAAAATCGGTCGAATTCGAAAATATTTCAACCGGATTCGATATTATTTCAACCGCATTCGAAAATATTTCAACAGCATTCGAAATTATTTCAACTGTATTAGAAATTATTTCAATCGTATTCGATAATATTTCAATCGCATTCGAAAATATTTCTACCAAATTTGATAATATTTCAACCGCATTCGAAATTATTTCAACTTTATTCAAAATTATTTCAATCGGATTCGATAATATTTCAACCGCATTCGAAAATATTTCAACAGCATTCGAAATTATTTCAACTGTATTAGAAATTTTTTCAATCGCATTCGAAAATATTTCTATTTTCGAATTTGATAATATTCAGATAATATTCAGATAATATTCCTCTTCAGCAAACCAGAAGAACGCTGCATGGTTTCGTGTCACCATGGCAGTAAAAGCTGTGAGAGGGATTGAGCACACCCCAGACTGCATCCGTCATTGGTAAATAAAAATGATTACATTCTCTTTCTCTCTCTCTCTCTGTCTCCCAGAGGCATATCTAGTGAAAATGGCACCTATGGCAAGCACTGAAACTGCGCCCCTGTCAAAAAAAAAAAAAAACAGCTAATAAAACTACAAGTCTTTAACCACTTCAGCCCCGGAAGAATTTACCCCCTTTCTGACCAGAGCACTTTTTGCGATTTGGCACTGCATCGCTTTAACTGAAAATTGCGCGGTTGTTCGACGTGGCTCCCAAACAAAATTGAAGTCCTTTTTTTCCCATAAATAGAGCTTTCTTTTGGTGGTATTTGATCACCCCTGCGGTTTTTATTCTTTGCACTATAAATAAAATAAGAGCGACAATTTTGAAAAAAAAGCATTATTTTTTAGATTTTGCTATAATAAATATCCCCCAAAAATATATAAAAAACATTTTTTTTCCTCAGTTTAGGCCGATACGTATTCTTCTACATATTTTTGTTAAAAAAAAAATCGCAATAAGCGTTTATTGATTGCTTTGCGCAAAAGTTATAGCGTTTACAAAAAAAAATAATAATAAATAAATATATATATATATATATATATATATATATTATTTTTTATTCTATTCTGTTCTATTGTTACTCTATTCTATTCTATTCTATTTTTTTCTATTCAAATTTGAATAGTAAAGAATAGTAAAGAATAGAATAGAATAACAATAGAACAGAATAGAATAATATATATATATATAACCATTTTCCGAAATTCGAATTTCATATAGAATGAATTCAAATTCGAATAGAAAAGAAAATAGACTAGAAAAACAATAGAACAGAATAGAATAAAATATAATATATATATTAGATTATTTTCTGTTCTATTGTATTCCTATTCTAATCTTTTCTATTTCGAATTTGAATTCATTCTATATGAATTTCGAATTTCAAAAGATGGTTATATATATAAATATTTTTTATATATATATATATATATAACCATTTTCCAAAATTCGAATTTTATATAGAATGAATTCGAATTCGAATAGAAAAGAAAAGATTAGACTAGAAATAGAAAATAGACTAGAAAAACAATAGAACACAATTGGGTAAAATATAATGTGTATATATATTATATTTTATTCTATTCTGTTCTATTTTTATTTCTATTCTAATCTTTTCTATTCGAATTTGAATTCATTCTATATGAATTTCGAATTCCAATTGATGGTTATATATCAATAAATATCTAATATATATATATATATATATATATATATATATATATATATATATATATATATATATATATATATATATATATATATATATATATATATATATATATATATATATAACCATTTTCCGAAATTCGAATTTCATATAGAATGAATTCGAATTCAAATAGAAAAGAAAATAGACTAGAAAAACAATAGAACAGAATAGAATAAAATATAATATATATATATTAGATTATTTTCTGTTCTATTGTTTTTCTATTCTAATCTTCTCTATTCGAATTTGAATTCATTCTATATGAATTTCGAATTTCAAAAGATGGTTTTATATATATATATATATATATATATATATATATATATATATATATATATATATATATAACCATTTACCATTTTCCGAAATTCGAATTTCATATAGAATGAATTTGAATTCGAATAGAAAAGATTAGACTAGAAATAGAAAATAGACTAGAAAAACAATAGAACAGAATTGAGTAAAATATAATGTGTATATGTATTATATTTTATTCTAATCTATTTTTTTTCTATTCTAATCTTTTCTATTCAAATTTGAATTCAATCTATATGAATTTCAAACCATCCAATAGATGGTTATATATCAATAAATAACTAATATATATATATATATATATATATATATATATACACTACCGTTCAAAAGTTTGGGGTCACATTGAAATGTCCTTATTTTTGAAGGAAAAGCACTATACTTTTAAATGAAGCTAACTTTAAACTAGTCCTAACTTTAAACAAATATACTCTATACATTGCTAATGTGGTAAATGACTATTCTAACTGCAAATGTCTAGTTTTTGGTGCAATATCTACATAGGTGTATAGAGGCCCATTTCCAGCAACTATCACTCCAGTGTTCTAATGGTACAATGTGTTTGCTCATTGGCTCAGAAGGCTAATTGATGATTAGCAAACCCTTGTGCAATCATGTTCACACATCTAAAAACAGTCTAGCTCCTTCCAGAAGCTACAAAACTGACCTTCCTGTGAGCAGATTGAGTTTCTGGAGCATCACATTTGTGGGGTCAATTAAACGCTCGAAATGGCCAGAAAAAGAGAACTTTCATCTGAAACTCGACAGTCTATTCTTGTTCTTAGAAATGAAGGCTATTCCATGCGAAAAATTGCAAAGAAATTGAAGATTTCCTACAACGGTGTGTACTACTCCCTTCAGAGGACAGCACAAACAGGCTCTAACCAGAGTAGAAAAAGAAGTGGGAGGCCGCGTTGCACAACTAAGCAAGAAGATAAGCACATTAGAGTCTCTAGTTTGAGAAACAGACGCCTCACAGGTCCCCAACTGGCATCTTCATTAAATAGTACCCGCAAAACACCAGTGTCAACATCTACAGTGAAGAGGCGGCTGCGGGATTTTGGGCTTCAGGGCAGAGTGGGAAAGAAAAAGCCATATCTGAGACTGGCCAATAAAAGAAAAAGATTAAGATGGGCAAAAGAACACAGACATTGGACAGAGGAAGACTGGAAAAAAGTGTTGTGGACGGATGAATCCAAGTTTGAGGTGTTTGGATCACAAAGAAGAACGTTTGTGAGACGCAGAACAAATGAAAAGATGCTGGAAGAATGCCTGACGCCATCTGTTAAGCATGGTGGAGGTAATGTGATGGTCTGGGGTTGCTTTGGTGCTGGTAAGGTGGGAGCTTTGTACAGGGTAAAAGGGATTCTGAATAAGGAAGGCTATCACTCCATTTTGCAACGCCATGCCATACCCAGTGGACAGCGCTTGATTGGAGCCAATTTCATCCTACAACAGGACAATGACCCTAAACACACCTCCAAATTGTGCAAGAACTATTTACAGCAGAAGCAGGCAGCTGGTATTCTATCGGTAATGGAGTGGCCAGCACAGTCACCAGATCTGAACCCCATTGAGCTGTTGTGGGAGCAGCTTGACCGTATGGTACGCCAGAAGTGCCCATCCAACCAATCCAACTTGTGGGAGCTGCTTCTAGAAGCATGGGGTGCAATTTCTCCAGCTTACCTCAATAAATTAACAGCTAGAATGCCAAAGGTGTGCAATGCTGTAATTGCTGCAAAAGGAGGATTCTTTGATGAAAGCAAAGTTTGATGTAAAAACAATGTTATTTCAAATACAAATCATTATTTCTAACCTTGTCAATGTCTTAACTCTATTTTCTATTCATTTCACAACGTATGGTGGTGAATAAGTGTGACTTTTCATGGAAAACACAAAATTGTTTGGGTGACCCCAAACTTTTGAACGGTAGTGTATATATATATATATATACACCGTATATACTCGAGTATAAGTCGTTCCGAGTATAAGTCGAGGCCCTAATTTACCACAAAAAATGGGAAAAACTTATTGACCCGAGTATAAGACGAGGGTGAGAAATGCACAGCTACTGTAGGTGGAAAAGAGGGTCAACAATGCCCATTTGCAGCATCACTGTGCCCATTTGCAGCCATAGGTCCCCTGAACTTCAAACTCGTTAGTTAAGGGTTCCTAGATGCCCCCTAGCTGCAGCCAAAATTTGGGGTCTCTGAACCCAAAGGGTCCCAAAATGACATTGCTGCAGATGGACACAGTTGACCGAATTTGGGGCCCCATATCTTGGGGCCACTTAGTGCTAAGAACCCCAAATTTGGTGTGCAAACCCAGTGGAACTAGCACCATAAAATTTCCAAAGCTGAGGTTTCTAGCACCAAGTGGCCCCGAGATACAGGGCCCCAAAAATCAGTTCAGAAAATGTCAAGCACTTTTCTGCAGCAGAGAATGACATTTTCCGAACCGGTTTGGGGCCCCGTATCTCGGGGCCACTTAGTGCTAGGAACCCCAGCTTTGGATATGTTATGGTACCAGTTCCACTGGGTTAGCACACCAAATTTGAGGTTCTTAGCTCTAAGTAGCCCTGAGCTATGGGGCCCCAAACTCGGTTCAGAAAATGTCAAGCACTTTTCTGCAGCAGAGAATGACATTTTCTGAACCGATTTTGGGGCCCCGTATCTCGGGGCCACTTAGTGCTAGGAACTTCAGCTTTGGATATGTTGTGGTACCAGTTCCACTGGGTTTGCACACCAAATTTGGGGTTCATAGCACCAAGTGGCCCTGAGATACGGGGCCCCAAAATCGGTTCGGAAAATGAAATTTTTTGCTGCAGAAAAAGTATTTATATATATAACCATCTTTTGAAATTCGAAATTCATATAGAATGAATTCAAATTCGAATAGAAAAGATTAGAATAGGAATACAATAGAACAGAAAATAATCTAATATATATATTATATTTTATTCTATTCTGTTCTATTGTTTTTCTAGTCTATTTTCTTTTCTATTCGAATTCGAATTCATTCTATATGAAATTCGAATTTCGGAAAATGGTTATATATATATATATTGATATGACTGATTTCTGATTGGGACTCTAAAACAAAGTTAATACTGCAGCTGCAGGAACAGATTCACAGGACTCAATCACTGTGTTTAAAATGTCCGTTCAGTGAAAAATTTTATTATTACATGTTATTTTATACATAGATAAGAAAGGGGTGGTGTGAGATGTTATTAAAAGCTAACAAATAGAAATATGTTATTAAAAGCTAACAAATAGAAATATATTATTAAAAACTAGCGAATAGAACAATTGCAAAAGTAAAACCTTGAAAAGGGAGGGGGGAGTAGAGAGCGTTTAGTAGGAGAAGTGTCTGTGTGTTAGGTGAAGGTTACAGAACACATTTCAACAGAGAGAACAAAATGGATTCTCTTGTGCTTAAATGAACAGTACAATGAATGTCCATGTCATTTCCCCCCTTTTGTTTATTTGACACCATTCTTCTCCGCGTTACGTTCAGCCGATTGCTGGTAACTCCTGTTACATTGGCGCAGAGAGACGGCGTCCTGTTCAGCTCTCTCCTAGCTTTCTCACAATAATGGGTTCATCAGGGCTGGTGGTACATTTGTTGGTACAGCAGGTAGTCACACAGAGGCATAGCCTGATGAGGAAGTAAATAACAAACATGAGAAATAGGAACATCACAATGTAAGCGCCTAGTTTCTGTAACCATGTTACTATGCCATATAAAAAATCACCAAAACCTCCTAAACCCTGAAAGGGGTTCCATCCATCTTTAGCAATATCTCTGGCCTTATTCTGTAGTTCTCTTATCTTAGCAAGATGCCCTTTAATAATGTCCTCATTATCAGAAATGTATATACAACAGTCAGTGCGAAATACCTTACATATCCCACCTTGAGCTGCAGTGAGATAATTTAGCGTTAATCTATGGTCTAATACTACTTTTTTAAGCTGAGCCATTTCTTCATTTAATAAACCTATATCAGTGGTAGTAAGGTTAATAATCTCATCTACAATTCTAGTGTAATTATTTAGTCTTTTCATTGCTTCAATTCCCCATCCTGTCCAGGAAGGGAACCATGACCATGCCATGTCACCTTCAGTGAACAGCTGTCTTTTGAACACTAAAGGGTATTCTGGACATTGGTCTGGTCGCACTGTATCTTTGCGAACAGCCAAAGCAGGTACTAACTTCCCAATATAACATGTACCTGTAACATTAGTAGGAAGCCAGGCGTAAGCTTTATTTCCACATATATAATATAACCCTCTACGTATGGATGGTATGCCTGCTCCTAAAAAACTGGAAGCAATAACATGGAATCTCAGGAAACCGATATTTTCACACATTGGGAACTGTGAGCAATTTGTACTATAAAGGGTTCTATTTAGTTCTGGATCTGGGATATAATAATATTGACCATAGTTTCCTCCATAAACTGTAATTTTTGCTCCGGTGCAATCTGAATTGCCCAACCGTGTACATTTAGTGTTAAACGGGCATGTAATGTTTAAACAAATCTGTGGAATGTTTATCTGTTTCGAAACCATCAAAGTTACTGATCTGTGCTCATTAGCTGTGGAGACTATGTATGAGCCATTTATTCTGGTCCTGTTTAGATCAGTGAAATTGAGAGGCATTGCTATCATGGGTATTGTTCCTGTTTGGGGATGTAAGTGAGAACACACCCAGCAGTTACTAGCGTTGCTATGGGTTGCATACAATTTTAACATTTGGATGAAAGCGTTATTTTTCCATGTCTCAGTTCTCACAAACAACAAAAAGAAAAGAAACATTATCATCTTTTTTTCAAAGGATATCATCACTTCAGGATTTTCTTGCAGTGACTGGCGTGAATCCAGGTGGGCTTTCCTTCCAACTTGACAGCAGAACCGGTTGTCAAAAGCACCAAATGTGGTCCGTCAAATTTTGGTTCTAGCGGCTTTCTGACGTGTCGCTTGACCACCACCCAGTCACCTGGTTGGATTCTGTGAATACCTGAAACAGAATCTGGGTCGGGGATAGATTTATAAACACCTTCATGTATTTTATTCAATGTTCTTTGCAAAATCTGAACATATTGTAACAGATTAGAGTGAGAAGCCTGCAACTGTTGGGAAAATATAGCCCTGTTTTGGGTGGCCCTCCAAATAAAATCTCATAGGGGGACAGCCCATGTGGTTGTTTAGGGGTAGTTCGTACAGAATATAGGGCTAATGGCAAAGCTTCCACCCATCCTTTTCCTGTATCTGCTTTAATTTTTGCACATCTGTTTTTCAAAATTCCATTAAGTCTCTCAACTTTACCACTACTTTGTGGATGATAAGGTGTATGGATAGCTTGCTGTATGTGAAGTGCTTCCATTACCTCTTTCATTACTTCCCCAGTAAAATGGGTTCCTCTGTCACTCTCAATAGTTTCAGGAACTCCATATCTACAAACTAGTTCATTCAAAATTTTCTTTGCTGTTGTTTTTGCATTTGCTTTGGCCACTGGCCAGCTCTCGGGCCAACCTGAAAACATGTCAACACACACTAAAGCAAACTCATAGGTGCCTATTTTGGGCATCTGAATGTAGTCTATTTGAATTCTTTGGAAAGGGAAATCTGGCTTTGGAGAATGCCTTTGGGGAACATGAACAGGCCTCCCTGCATTGTACAGAGCACAAGTGAGACATGAAGCACAAAACCTGGCTGCAAATGCACTAAATCCAGGTGCTATCCAATAGCAGTCAGTAAGTGCCGCCATCGCGCCCTTAGCAAGATGACTGACGCCATGTGCCAGCTGTGCTAAAACTGGGTACAAACTCCTGGGTAGACACCACCTGTTGTCAGCGCTCCACAGGCCCTGCTGATTTTGGGTAGCATTACATTTGATCCACTTATCCTTCTCTTCATCAGGGGCCTGGTTCTGCAACTGAATTAGAGTTTCTACATCCCACTGCTCTTGATGAGGGGAATCTGTCCCCGCTACCTAGGCGACCCCTACAGTGGATGTGACTCCAAATGCCATAAGGGCAGCATCCTTTGCCGCTTGGTCCGCTAAAGCATTTCCTCTGGCTGTCATGTCACTTCCCCTTGCATGCCCTTTTACCTTCAAGATGGCAACTTCTGCAAGGCCTCAAATAGCCGCTCTATGAGTTTTGCATGTCTCACTGGCTTCCCTGCACTAGTCAGAAAGTGCCGTGCTTTCCAGATAGACCCAAAATCGTGGGCTATTCCAAATGCATATCTGCTGTCAGTGTAAACATTTCCCCTTTGATTCTCTAGGAGATGACATGCTTTGACTACAGCATACAACTCCGCTTCCTGTGCTGACATCTGGGGTTTCAATGCTTCCTGATGTAAAATGGTGTCTGTAGTGGTTACAGCAAACCCTGTGTGTGGCTGACCATCATCAATGTAAAATCTGGAACCATCTACGAATAAGTGTGTGTCACAATCTGATAAGGGCTCATCTTTTGCTGGTGTGACAGAGGCCCTTTCTACCTCCATAAGAGCCATACAATCATGAGAAAAACTCTCAGGTTCTACATCAGTACCATTTGTTGCATCTTCCTCATCAATTATAGGAAGAAGAGTAGCCGGATTTAAAGTAACACATCGTTTGATTGTTAAATTCGATGGAGCAAAAAGAGCAGACTGGTACTTGTCAAATCTACTGGCAGACACATGTCTAGTATTTACTTGATTTCCTGTACTGCATGTGGCACATACAGGATCAGAGCAGAATCTAGTACAAGCTCCGTTACTTTGTCTAGCAGCAAAATGCAGGCTGCTATGGCTCGCATACAACTGGGGGAGCCTTTGATGACAGGGTCTAATGAGGCTGATACATACATCACAGGCCTCTGTTTGTCTCCATGTAGCTGGGTGAGTACACCTGCAGCAAATCCATTGACTTCATGACAGAACAACGAGAAAGTCTTAGTATAGTCAGGAAGTCCAATGGCGGGAGCTTCAGACAAAATTTTAATAAGCTCCTTCATCTGCAATTCATTGTCCCATATGAGTTTGAAAGGGTTTCTAGTGGTAGCCTCATATAGAGGAGCCATAAGTTCTGATGCATTTGGAATCCAGTCCCTACAATATCCCACTAACCCCAGGAAGGCACGTAGTTGCCGTACATTTCTTGGCTTTTCAAAGTTTTGTAGAGTTTTAACTCGATCTGGGGTTAGGTGACGGATTCCATGTGAAATGCAGTGACCCAGGAAGATCACTTTCTCTTGGCAGTATTGTAGCTTATCTTTGCTAACTTTGTTGTTACTGTTATAGAGAAACAGGAGAAGGCTTACTGTTTCTCTGCTACAAATGTCCTTTGTATCAGAACAAATAAGCAAATCGTCTATGTACTGAAGCAAAACTGTGTTTGGGTGTGAGGGGGACCATTGGTCCAATACTTGCTTTAACGCAGTATTATATTCAGAGGGGCTACTCACACAGCCTTGGGGCAATCTTGTCCATGCTAACTTTTGGGCATCATGGGTAAATGAAAAAAGGTGCCAGCAATCTGGGTGCAGGGGCACCGAAAAGAAAGCATTTGCAAGATCAATCACTGTAAAGCAGGTGCTGGAGGCAGGTATTCCACTTAGTAAAGTGCGGGGGTTGGGCACGATCGGGGTATCTGCCTCAATTATATTGTTAATGGTTCTCAAATCATGCACCATGCGATATGTCACCTGCCCACCCTTCTTGTCTGGCTTCTTTGCAATTGGGAACAGGGGTGTATTGACCTGGGACTTAATTGGTACAACAACCCCTGCTGCTTTCAGTTGAGTGATTTGATCCTTTATCCCCTCAGTCTGAGCAATACTCAGTGGGTACTGTTTAATCTGTGGGAGATGGGCTCCTGGTTTAATTTTTATCATGACTGGGGTGCAATCCAGCAGACCTACATCATATTTGCTGGTGGCCCATAATTCAGCGGGAATCACTTTCAATTCTGGTGGAAATGGCAGAGTGGAGTCCTGGATTAAAAATACTCCACAGGCAGAATTTAAAACTTCTCCTGACAGACTACTGACCACTTGGACTCCTGTAGGAGTGTAGTCTATGTTTGCTAAAATTTGGTTCAAAATGTCAGCTCCCAAAAGATTGGTAGGAACTGTGTCTGAAACTAACACTTTAGTGACAATTTCTGTTTGCTGTCCTAGCCTGAGTTTAAGTGGCTTGGACTCAACCAAATCAGTAGAGGTCCCGGTTAGGCCAACACCAGAGATAACATTTGTAGATAATAATCCTGGAGGTAAGTCCTCTATATTAAAAACACTTCGGCTTGCACCAGTATCAATTAAACAGGTTAATTCTGTTTCTCCTCCAGGATAGGGGAGTTCTTGTAAAAATACTTTTACTCTAGCCTCGGGACCATTGTCTCCCCTATTTAACATGATTGATACTGGCATGCCATTTTCCTATGCCTGATCCACTGCTTTTGGCAGAGAACTGGGATCAGCATGAGGGGCCTCTAAGCTCTTTCCTAGTCTACGGTCAGGAAGATGGCAGAATTTGGCTATGTGTCCTTCCCCATCACAATTGTAGCATATAATTGGTCCCCGATTGCCATGATTTCTGAAATTGCCTTTGCCTCTTCCTCTTCCTTTTCCTCTCTGCTTCCCCATGTACATTACCTTGGGTTTGCTGTCTTTTTGGTTAATCCTGTTTTCTATGGATAACAGGATAGGCAGGACGTCTCGAATAGACATATTGCCTGCCTCAGGCCTTGCTGTGAACAACTTTTCTTTCAACTGGGGTATTAAACCATCAAGAAACCTTTGTTTCACCAGTTGTGCAGATGGACTTGCAGTTTCTCCCGCCTTCTCTTCCTCTATTTTAATGCCTGCTTCCTCAGCCATATCAATTAACCGCCTCCAATAAGCCCCTGCTGCTTCCTCTTTCCCTTGCTTAGCATTCATAAATTCAGCATGTCTGGTTTGTCCATATATTTGGGGCAATTTTTCCTTCAATTTCTCACAAACCTCCCGTCCACTAACCATCTTACCTAGATTTTTGACGTCTACACCACATTCTTTAAGTATATAGCCAGACATGTTGCTTCCCACTGCTTTAATAAGAAGCTGATGAATGTCAGTAGCAGAAGCCTCATATGCTTCCTGTGCAGCACTAAGTTTGTTTGCAAACCCAATTGGATTTTTTCTAGGATCTCCCAATCCCTCTAATATGGCTCTCATATCTTGGGGACTAAAAGGTACATGCCATTTAATTTGAGACTTACTGTCAACAGCATCACCTTCAAAAACTAATTGGGCTCTGACAGGATAAACTGCAACAGATTTCTCTATGCCAGGGGCAGAAGGGCTGGCATCTCCCTTCCTTCTCTCTTCATCTTACTGCCACAATTTGGAAATTATGGTTTGCTCTGGAAGTTCAGACTCTATCTCTCTTTCTCTGGCCAAAGCCTTAAGTTCAGAGAGATCTAGGTTTGCATATGTGCCTTTTGATTTATGCCAATCATCTGTTTCTAGGATACGAGCCAAATCCCTCTTTGTAGGTTGATATGGGGCTGTTAAACCTCTGCTCTCTACTATATTGCATAGCTCATCTTTTGTGTGTTCCATGTAATCTAATTCTTTTGCTTTTGTGCGTGGACCCCTTAAAGCCAAACTGGCAGCCACATAAGGTGGGGGGTCCTCCTCTACAGAGTCTTCTGGCCAAACGTAGTAAATTTGGGCAGTACTTTTATTAAATATCTCCGTCAAGCCAGTTTGATTTGCTACTTTAGCTTCTGTCTCCCATGTGCAAGCTATTCTCCACGTTCCTTCACTGCACAGTAGTGGGCCATAATCGTGCAGAAAAGTTTGCCATACTTTTAAATCAAAAGTCCCTTCAGATTTTAAAGGTTTAGCTGTTCCCTTTGTCCATTCTACCCATTTATCTAGGGGCTCAGTATAGGCAGAACCGTACCTTCGGTTCATATATTCTCTAGCGCTCATCTTGCGCTGGGCATTTTCTGAAGGCCTCTCTCCCTTCATTCCCTTAATTAATTTAATGCCCATAATGACTGGCCAGTCTTCTCTCTTCTCTACTTGTGCCTATACCCTCTTGCCTCTAAAACAAATAGTACAGCAAATCTGCAGATTTACAAGAATAGTCTCCACTTATCTACGTGGATAGAAGGGGTTTATGACAATAGACAAAACACTCATTAAGAGACCCTCCTCGTCTCTTCTCTTCTCTGTGAGTTTTATCTGACCCTACCATGCGCCTCTGACCCAGGTCGCCCACAAGGAGTCAACGCAGGGAACTGCAGAGGATTTTCCCTATCCACACACAGTCCAACCCGTGAAGGGGCACACAAACACATTCACACACACACGTTACCCAACCAGAAAGGTCCGAGAGTGGTCTGGTTTCCTTGAGAACCGACAGATAGGATACATAGGAAAAGGCAGAAATATAGCAAGCTTAAGGGCAGCTTACCTAGCCGGCATTTGAGGTCTGCGTTTCCCGATGATCCCGATCGAAGCGCGGTTCCTTCTGGAGACTCTGCCAAACTCCTGTTATGGCTCGCCAAGACTGATATGACTGATTTCTGATTGGGACTCTAAAACAAAGTTAATACTGCAGCTGCAGGAACAGATTCACAGGACTCAATCACTGTGTTTAAAATGTCCGTTCAGTGAAAAATTTTATTATTACATGTTATTTTATACATAGATAAGAAAGGGGTGGTGTGAGATGTTATTAAAAGCTAACAAATAGAAATATGTTATTAAAAGCTAACAAATAGAAATATATTATTAAAAACTAGCGACTAGAACAATTGCAAAAGTAAAACCTTGAAAGGGGAGGGGGGAGTAGAGAGCGTTTAGTAGGAGAAGTGTCTGTGTGTTAGGTGAAGGTTACAGAACACATTTCAACAGAGAGAACAAAATGGATTCTCTTGTGCTTAAATGAACAGTACAATGAATGTCCATGTCAATATATATATATATATAACCATTTTCCGAAATTCGAATTTCATATAGAATGAATTCAAATTCGAATAGAAAAGAAAATAGACTAGAAAAACAATATTTTACTCAATTGTGTTATATTGTTTTTCTAGTCTATTTTCTATTTCTAGTCTAATCTTTTCAATTCGAATTCGAATTCATTCTATATGAAATTTGAATTTCGGAAAATGGTTATATATATATATATATATATATATATATATATATATATATATATATATATATATATATATATATATATATATATATATATATATATATATATATATATATATATATATATATATATATATAATATTTATATATATAACCATCTTTTGAAATTAGAAATTAATATAGAATGAATTCAAATTCGAATAGAAAAGAAAATAGACTAGAAAAACAATAGAACAGAATAGAATAAAATATAATATATATATTAGATTATTTTCTGTTCTATTGTTTTTCTATTCTAATCTTTTCTATTCAAATTTGAATTCATTTTATATGAATTTCGAATTTCAAAAGATGTATATAATTTTTTTTTTCCTGATCTGTTCTATTGTTTTTCTATGATATTCTTTTCTATTATTTTCTAATCTATTCTAATCTTTTATATTCAAATTCGATTTCATTCTATATGAAATTCGAATTTCAGAAAATGGTTATTTATATGTATACATATTTTTTTTTTTCTGATCTGATCTATTGTTTTTTTATGATATTATTTTCTATTCTATTTAAATTCAATATCATTCTATATGAAATTCGAATTTTGGAAAATGGTTTTATATATATATAAAATATATATATATATATATATTAGATATTTATTTATATATAACCATCTATTGAAATTCGAAATTCATTTAGAATGAATTCAAATTTGAATAGAAAAGATTAGAATAGAAAAAAAATAGAACAGAATAGAATAAAATATAATATATATACACATTATATTTTACTCAATTCTGTTCTATTGTTTTTCTAGTCTATTTCCTATTTCTAGTCTAATCTTTTCTATTCGAATTCGAATTCATTCTATATGAAATTCGAATTTCGGAAAATGGTTTTATATATATATATATAAATATATATTTATATTTATATATAAATATATATTTATATATATAACCATTTTCCGAAATTCGAATTTCATATAGAATGAATTCGAATATATATATATATATAAATTGTTATTTTCCAATCTATTTTCGAATTCAAATTTATACTATTCGAAATTTGAATTTCAGAAGATGGTCATATTCTGTTGTATTTTATTAAATTCTATTAAATTCTGTTCTATTCTTTATGATTCTTTTATGTTTATTCTATTGTTTTATTATTTTATATTCTATTTTATTGTATTTTTTTTTAGAAATCAATTTATATTTTTTCTAATTCGATTCGAATTTGTTTTCGAATTCGAGTCGAATAGATTTCGAATTTGTTTTCGAATCGAATATATTTTGAATTTGGTTTCGAATTCGATTCGAATTTCGGCCGTGGGTTTTCGATTCAAAACATTTCGGATTCGTTTAAATTCGTTAGTATTGTAATTCGGTATTTCGGATGCATCCGAATGTCCGAATAATGAAAATTTCGTCCGAATTTCGATTCGGAACTAAACGAAATGCACATGTCTATCCACAACTCTATCCCAAGCTACATCACTAACCTTGTCTCAATATATGACCTAAACCATCCCCTCTTCTCCTCCCAAGACTCCTGCTTTCTACCCCCCCTTATCACCTCCTCCCATGATTACCCCAAGGACTTCTCTAGTGCCTCCACCATCCTCTGGAATTCCCTACCTCATGTACCTCATCTATCCGGTTATGTCTTACGTTGTCCATTTACTTTTCCCATCAGCACATCCGCCCGCACATCCCCCGGGTGGCACGGTGCTAACACCCCCCTCCACCACCCACAGTGCTTACCGTGGATGCGGGTGGTGAGAGCAGCGGTCGAAATTGCTGTGGCCATCTTCCAGAATGTCCTCTTCTGGAGTCCTCTCTGTGGTGCGTCTCCTCTCTGTTCCCCCAGCGCTAGGCATCCAATAGTATTGCCTGACGTTTTGGCCAATCGGGAAACAGGTTTCATCCCTGCTTCCCAATTGGCCAGGAGGAGGATCAGTGTTACAACAGCAAATATTCATTTGCTGTTGCAACACCCCTGGGAGGGCTCTGGACGCATCCTCTGCGACCAGAGCTCACACTATTTTGAAGTCTATTAGAGCCTATGGCTCTAGTCAGGTGCTTAAAAAAAACCCTGGCCACTGTAATTGTGCCCGGTGCCCCAAAAGGGTCTGGGCACATGACTAGGGGGCGGCAGTGGCAGCCGTGGCTAGATTCATGCTAAGCATGAATCTATCCACAGCATATAGGACAGAAAAGAGGGGGCAGCGCCCGGGCGCCCCTAATGGATGGGCCATCATTGTACGGTCTCCTTTTATTTCATAGAGAGCTGTGCACACTGGTGATGCTATATAAATCCTGTATTAGAATAATTATAACAGAACAAGTTCCAGTGTATGTTTGTCTTTTGCCTAGAATGTTTAGAATTACAGTACATTTCATAAGTGGGAATCTCTGAGTGTCTTGCTAAGGATTACACTGGGATCCAAGAGCAAATGTGGTTCAAAAGCCCCAAATGACCTCTCCCTCTGGTGAAGAATGATAAAGCTCAAATATTTATAATTTCTCTAGCACAACTCACTGAGCTACACTCCTCAAGAATTAGTCAGACTTATAAATATTCATATATCACAGTGCCAAGTAGGGATGAGCTTCGAGTTCGAGTCGAACTCATGTTCTACTCGAACATTGGCTGTTCGCAAGTTCGCCGAACAGCGAACAATTTGGGGTGTTCGCGGCAAATTCGAATGCCGCGGAACACCCTTTAAAAGTCTATGGGAGAAATCAAAAGTGCAAATTTTAAAGGCTTATATGCAAGTTATTGTCATAAAAAGTGTTTGGGGACCCGGGTCCTGCCCCAGGGGACATGGATCAATGCAAAAAAAAGTTTTAAAAATGGACGTTTTTTCAGGAGCAGTGATTTTAATAATGCTTAAAGTCAAACAATAAAAGTGTAATATCCCTTTAAATTTCGTACCTGGGGGGTGTCTATAGTATGCCTGTAAAGGGGCGCATGTTTCCCGTGTTTAGAACAGTCTGACAGCAAAATGACATTTTGAAGAAAAAAACACATTTAAAACTACCCGCGGCTATTGCATTGCCGACAATACACATAGAAGTTCATTGATAAAAACGGCATGGGAATTCCCCACAGGGAAACCCCGAACCAAAATTAAAAAAAAAAAATTATGTGGGAGTCCCCCTAAATTCCATACAAGGCCCTTCAGGTCTGGTATGGATATTAAGGGGAACCCCAGCCAAAATTAAAAAAAAAAAAGACGTGGGGTTCCCCCTAAATTCCATACCAGACCCTTCAGGTCTGGTATGGATTTTAAGGGGAACCCCGCGCCAAAAAAAAACAAAAAACGGCGTGGGGTCCCCCCAAAAATCCATACCAGACCCTTATCCGAGCACGCAACCTGGCAGGCCGCAGGAAAAGAGGGGGGGACGAGAGTGCCCCCTCCTGAACCGTACCAGGCCACATGCCCTCAACATTGGGAGGGTGCTTTGGGGTAGCCCCCCAAAACACCTTGTCCCCATGTTGATGAAGACAAGGGCCTCATCCCCACAACCCTGGCCTGTGGTTGTGGGGGTCTGCGGGCGGGGGGCTTATCGGAATCTGGAAGCCCCCTTTAACAAGGGGACCCCCAGATCCCGGCCCCCCCGTGTGAAATGGTAAGGGGGTACTTACCCCTACCATTTCACTAAAAAACTGTCAAAAATGTTAAAAATGACAAGAGACAGTTTTTGACAATTCCTTTATTTAAATGCTTCTTCTTTCTTCCTTCATCTTCTTCTGGTTCTTCTGGCTCTTCTGGTTCTTCCTCCAGCGTTCTCGTCCAGCATCTCCTCCGCGGCGTCTTCTATCTTCTTCTCCTCGGGCCGCTCCGCACCCATGGCATTGGGGGGGAGGCTCCGCTCTTCTCTTCATCTTCTTCATCATCTTCTTCATCTTCTTCTTCTTCTTCATCTCTTCTTCCTTCTTCCCTTCTTCATTTCTTCTTCGGGCCGCTCCGCATCCATGCTGGCATGGAGGGAGGCTCCCGCTGTGTGACGGCGTCTCTTCGTCTGACGGTTCTTAAATAACGGGGGGCAGGGCCACCCGGTGACCCCGCCCCCCTCTGACACACGGTGACTTGACGGGACTTCCCTGTGACATCATGGGGAATGCCACAGGGAAGTCCCGTCATGTCCCATGCGTCAGAGGGGGGCGGGGTCACCGGGTGGCCCCGCCCCCCGTTATTTAAGAACCGTCAGACGAAGAGACGCTGTCACACAGCGGGAGCCTCCCTCCATGCCAGCATGGATGCGGAGCGGCCCGAAGAAGAAATGAAGAAGGAAGAAGAGATGAAGAAGAAGAAGAAGATGAAGAAGATGATGAAGAAGATGAAGAGAAGAGCGGGAGCCTCCCCCCCAATGCCATGGGTGCGGAGCGGCCCGAGGAGAAGAAGATAGAAGACGCCGCGGAGGAGATGCTGGACGAGAACGCCGGAGGAAGAACCAGAAGAGCCAGAAGAACCAGAAGAAGATGAAGGAAGAAAGAAGAAGCATTTAAATAAAGGAATTGTCAAAAACTGTCTCTTGTCATTTTTAACATTTTTGACAGTTTTTTAGTGAAATGGTAGGGGTAAGTACCCCCTTACCATTTCACACAGGGGGGGGGCCGGGATCTGGGGGTCCCCTTGTTAAAGGGGGCTTCCAGATTCCGATAAGCCCCCCGCCCGCAGACCCCCACAACCACCGGCCAGGGTTGTGGGGATGAGGCCCTTGTCTTCATCAACATGGGGACAAGGTGTTTTGGGGGCTACCCCAAAGCACCCTCCCAATGTTGAGGGCATGTGGCCTGGTACGGTTCAGGAGGGGGGGGGGCGCACTCTCGTCCCCCCCTCTTTTCCTGCGGCCTGCCAGGTTGCGTGCTCGGATAAGGGTCTGGTATGGATTTTTGGGGGGACCCCACGCCGTTTTTTGGGTTTTTTTTGGCGCGGGGTTCCCCTTAAAATCCATACCAGACCTGAAGGGTCTGGTATGGAATTTAGGGGGAACCCCACGTCTTTTTTTTTTTTAATTTTGGTTGGGGTTCCCCTTAATATCCATACCAGACCTGAAGGGCCTTGTATGGAAATTAGGGGGACTCCCACATAATTTTTTTTTTTAATTTTGGTTCGGGGTTTCCCTGTGGGGAATTCCCATGCCGTTTTTACCAGTGAACTTCTATGTGTATTGTCGGCAATGCAATAGCCGCGGTAGTTTTAAATGTGTTTTTTCCTTCAAAATGTCATTTTGCTGTCAGACTGTTCTAAACACGGGAAACATGCGCCCCTTTACAGGCATACTATAGACACCCCCCAGGTACGAAATTTAAAGGGATATTACACTTTTATTGTTTGACTTTAAGCATTATTAAAATCACTGCTCCTGAAAAAACGGCCGTTTTTAAAACTTTTTTTTTGCATTGATCCATGTCCCCTGGGGCAGGACCCAGGTCCCCAAACACTTTTAATGACAATAACTTGCATATAAGCCTTTAAAATTAGCACTTTTGATTATTCATGTTCGTGTCCCATAGACTTTAACGGTGTTCGCGTGTTCGAACGAACTTTTTTCCTGTTCGCATGTTCTGGTGCGAACCGAACAGGGGGGTGTTCGGCTCATCCCTAGTGCCAAGTCTTATAACACAGCCTGCTGGAGTTGCTCAATGGTAGTAGGCAAAAACATTTAACACTATGGGTTTGAAAATGCTTATACACCTCCATGGGCCAAAGAACATATTGACTGATTACAACTTAAAGTGATATTAATGGATCACAATGTTTTTATAGAATAAAAAAAGAGGTTTGTACTTACCAGCTTTGTGCAAGGATATTGCACAGAGTGGTTCCTTACCTGCTCTTCTGGGGTCTCCTAATGGCACTGTCTGCTCTTTCTCTTCTCTGAGTACACCCATAACAAGTCCTGTGCTATGGGTGCACCTGTTCTTGCTCGTCCCAAGCAAGGCTGTGTGCAGACACACAAATGATAGCTTTATCATGCCCCCCACTCCCTCCTCACAGGATTTGACTGACAGCAGAAGGAGCCCATGGTTCCTGTTGCTCTCTTCCTGCCCTGTGAGAGCAGAAAGAGAGAACAAAGATGCTGCAGATGGGTACAGTGCTAGATTATGAGATGAGTCAGGTAAGTATTTAGAGAGGGGCGGGGGAGAGGCGGGGAGAACACAATGCAGGAAATGCATTAAGGTAAATAAAATCTTTAACTACTTTAAGCTGCCCCTGTACATAAAGAACCAAAACAGAATATTGCATATATACTTTACATACATACATACATACATACAGTACATAGCACTTCCGTGTTCAGTAGTGTGTTCTGGGCTGCAAAAGAGAAGAAGTTTAAGGACTTTGTGTCCTTGATCTCTTACTGTAACTTAAAAAGTAAACATCACAGCCCCAATTGCAAAATAAATAAATACATAATAATCTTAATTATATTAATAAAAAATACACCAGAAACAACCCTCCCACATACATGCACATAATGCATGCACTACACACTTTGTGGTAATGCATGTTACGTGTGTCAGTGCGCTGCAGTGCACCAACAAACTGAGTGCCCATTCACACTAGCTGGTAGATATTATGGGGTGAATAATGCACACATGCTGGCATGCCTTGTGCATGTGCGCTGTAGTTTGCTGTTACAACACATAGGAGTGCCCAAACTGCAGTGGTTAAAGTGGTTTAAAGCCAAATGCATTCCTTACATTAATGTAAAATATGTTTTATATCTTTCTGTCTTGCCCGTTCCCCGTATGAAGGGGAAGAGAGAGGAAAAGAGATCCATCATTGTGTATGGATGCATCTCTTCTCCTCAATCTTCCTCTTCACACAGGGCCTCAAACAGTAGCAGGAACAATTGGTGGAAGGAGAGCCAAGATCACCGACAGTGCACCCCAGAAGAGAAGGATAACATGTTTATTATTTTAATACAAAAAAAAATAATTACATTAGTAACACTTTACCTGCTTGTTTAAGTCTAGGGGACAGAAAAGCAGTTTTACTTACCTGCTACTACTTTCCACTGTCAGAGAGTGCTTCCTCATGCTCTGGCACTGGACTGTTCCTCAGAGTCCTCATGTATAATGCATAGCTATAGCCCCTTCATAGGTCTTGATGATGTCAAAAGACCTCAGTCTGCCAAAACATAGAGGAGAAAAAACTGCAGGGACCAGTCTAGCAGTGAAGATGAGCCTGCAGGAGTGGAGAATCCGGTATAAAAAAGACATACATGAGCATGTACAACCCCTGGCAAAAATGATGGAATCACCCCAGCCCTGAGGATGTTCCTTCAGTTGTTTATTGTTGTAGAAAAAAAGCAGATCACAGACATGGCCAAAAACTTAAGGCATTTCAAATGGCAACTTTCTGGCTTTAAGAAACACTAAAAGAAATCAAGAAAAATAATTGTGGTGGCCAGTAACAGTTATAGGGCGTACACACGGTCGGACTTTGTTCGGACATTCAGACAACAAAATCCTAGTGTTTTTACCGACGGATGTTGGCTCAAACTTATTTTGTCTACACACGGTTGTCGGAATTTCCGATCGCCAACCACGCGGTCACGATTAGAAAAGGCTGGTTCAGAACCAAGCGCGGCACCCTTTGGGCTCCTTTTACATAGTTACATAGTAGGTGAGGTTGAAAAAAGACACAAGTCCATCAAGTCCAATCTATGTGTGTGATAATGTGTCAGTATTACATTACATATCCCTGTATATTGCAGTCATTCAGGTGATTATCTAATAGTTTCTTGAAGCTATCAATGCTCCCCGCTGAGACCACCGCCTGTGGAAGGGCATTCCACATCCTTACCGTTCTTACAGTAAAGAACCCTCTACGTAGTTTAAGGTTAAACCTCTTTTCTTCTAATTGTAATGAGTGGCCACGAGTCTTATTAAACTCTCTTCTGCGAAAAAGTTTTATCCCTATTGTGGGGTCACCAGTACAGTATTTGTAAATTGAAATCATATCCCCTCTCAAGCGTCTCTTCTCCAGAGAGAATAAGTTCAGTGCTTGCAACCTTTCCTCATAACTAAGATCCTCCAGACCCTTTATTAGCTTTGTTGCCCTTCTTTGTACTCGCTCCATTTCCAGTACGTCCCTCCTGAGGACTGGTGCCCAGAACTGGACAGCATACTCCAGGTGCGGCCGGACCAGAGTCTTGTAGAGCGGGAGAATTATCGTTTTATCTCTGCAGTTGATCCCCCTTTTAATGCATGCCAATATTCTGTTTGCTTTATTAGCAGCAGCTTGGCATTGCATGCCATTGCTGAGCCTATCATCCACCAGGACCCCCAGGTCCTTTTCCATCCTAGATTCCCCCAGAGGTTCTCACTCCAGTGTATAGATTGCATTCATATTTTTGCCACCCAAATGCATTATTTTACATTTTTCTACATTGAACCTCATTTGCCATGTAGTCGCCCACCCCATTAATTTGTTCAGGTCTTTTTGCAAGATTTCCACATCCTGCAGAGAAGTTATTGCCCTGCTTAGCTTAGTATCGTCTGCAAATACAGAGATTGAACTCTTTATCCCATCCTCCAGGTCATTTATGAACAAATTAAATAGGATTGGTCCCAGCACAGAACCCTGGGGAACCCCACTACCCACCCCTAACCATTCTGAGTACTCCCCATTTATCACCACCCTCTGAACATGCCCTTGTAGCCAGTTTTCAATCCATGTACTCACCCTATGGTCCATGCCAACGCACCTTATTTTGTATAGTAAACGTTTATGGGGAACTGTGTCAAATGCTTTTGCAAAATCCAGATACACCACGTCTACGGGTCTTCCTTTATCTAGATGGCAACTCACCTCCTCATAGAAGGTTAATAGATTGGTTTGGCAAGAACGATTCTTCATGAATCCATGCTGATTACTGCTAATGAAATCATTCTTATTACTAAAATCTTGTATATAGTCCCTTATCATCCCCTCCAAGAGTTTACATACTATTGATGTTAGGCTAACTGGTCTGTAATTCCCAGGGATGTTTTTTGGGCCCTTTTTAAATATTGGTGCTACATTGGCTTTTCTCCAATCAGCTGGTACCATTCCAGTCAATAGACTGTCTGTAAATATTAGGAACAACGGTCTGGCAATCACCTGACTGAGTTCCCTAAGTACCCTCGGATGCAAGCCATCTGGTCCCGGTGATTTATTAATGTTAAGTTTCTCAAGTCTAATTTTAATTCCGTCCTCTGTTAACCATGGAGGTGCTTCCTGTGATGTGTCATGAGGATAAACACTGCAGTTTTGGTTACTGAAGCCCCCCGATTCACTTGTGAAGACTGAGGAGAAGAATAAATTCAATACCTTTGCCATCTCCCCATCCTTTGTAACCAGATGTCCTTCCTCATTCTTTATGGGGCCAATATGGTCTGTCCTCCCTTTTTTACTGTTTACATACTTAAAGAATTTCTTGGGATTTCTTTTGCTCTCCTCCGCTATGTGTCTTTCATGTTCTATCTTAGCCATCCTAATTGCACCCTTACAATTCTTATTGCATTCTTTATAAATTCTAAATGCTGAGGATGATCCCTCAACCTTGTATTTTTTGAAGGCCTTCTCCTTTGCTTTTATATGCATTTTTACATCGGAGTTAAGCCATCCAGGATGTTTGTTCGCTCTTTTAAATTTATTACCCAATGGGATACATTGGCTAATGCCCTTATTTAATATGCTCTTAAAGCAAACCCATCTCTCCTCCGTATTCTTTGTTCCTAATATTTTATCCCAATTTATGCCTTTTAGCAAGGTTTGTAGTTTAGGGAAGTTGGCTCTTTTGAAATTCAGTGTCTTTGTGTTCCCTTCATGTTTCCTATTTGTGTGATTTATACTGAAACTAATTGACCTGTGATCGCTGTTACCTAAATTGCCCCGTATTACCACATCTGTTATCAGGTCTGTATTATTGGTAATCAGTAGATCTAGTAATGTTTTATTTCTAGTTGGTGCGTCTACCATCTGACCCATAAAATTGTCCTGCAAAACACTAAGGAACTGGCGAGCCTTAAATGAATGCGCGGTTCCCTCCGCCCAGTCTATGTCTGGATAATTAAAATCCCCCATTATGATAACACTTCCCATCCTTGCTGCTAATCCAATTTGTGATAGGAGATCCGTCTCCACTTCCTCCCTCAGGTTTGGGGGCCTATAGCATACTCCCAGTATTATTTTCCCCTTAGCTTCATCCCTTTGGAGCTCTACCCATAAAGATTCCACCTCCTCCCTAGCCCCCTCAGTGATGTCATCTCTCACACTCACTTGTACATTATTCTTGATATATAGGCATACCCCTCCCCCTTTTTTACCTTCTCTATCCTTGCGGTATAGGGTATACCCTTGAATGTTTGCCAGCCAATCATGAGAGCTGTTGAACCAGGTCTCTGAAATTCCCACAAAATCCAAATCCTCCTTGTACAACCGTATCTCTAGTTCACCCATCTTGTCCGCCATGCTCCTGGCATTGGTGAACATGCCACATAGTTTAGACTGGTAGCATATTATCCTCGTATTGGGTGTTTCAAGATTGCAACTAGGACTTGCTACTATACTCCCCTTGTGTTTTTGTGCTTTGGTTAACCTACCACTAATGCCCCCAATACTACCCTCTGGAATATCTTCCGCGCTGGCTATCACTGTCTCTGGACCCTCCCCCCCATCGCCTAGTTTAAAAACCCCTCTAACTTTTTGGCCATCTTCATCCCCAGCAGATCTGCACCCTCCTCATTTAGGTGCAGTCCGTCCCTTCTATAGTACCGGTTACCGACTGAGAAGTCGGCCCAGTCCTCCAGGAACCCAAACCCCTCCTTACTACACCAGCTCTTCAGCCACTTGTTTACTTCCCTAATCTCCCTCTGCCTTTCTGGTGTGGCTCGATGTACCGGTAGTATTCCTGAGAACACTACCTTGGAGGTCCTTTTCCTCAATTTAGCTCCTAAGTCCCTAAAATCGTTCTTTAGGACACTCCATCTGCCTCTGACTTTGTCATTGGTGCCAAAGTGCACCATGACAGCCGGGTCTTCCCCAGCCCCTCCCAGTAATCTGTCCACAAGATCCGTGATGTGCCGAACCCGAGCGCCCGGTAGACAACATACTGTTCGGCGCTTCAGGTCTTGGTTACAGATTGCCCTCTCTGTCCTTCTAAGAATTGAGTCCCCTACCACCAGAATCTGTCTTTCCTTTCCCTTTGCTGCCCCCCCCACTCTCACTGGAGGAGTTCTTCCCCTGGCAGCTAGGAGAGTCCCTCATCTCCAGCAGTGCTGGTCCCTGACTGGTTTCACCAATGTCACTCAATGGAGCGTACTTATTGGGATGCTCCAGTCCTGGAACGGCCTCTCTGACACTTCCCCCTCTACCCCTCCTGACTGTCACCCATCTACTCTTTGCTAGTGCCTGCACCTCTTTGTCTCCACCCGCCTCTGTGCTGGCCCCTGCCGGCACCTGCCATGTACGTTCCTGGCTCACCTTTAGTATGGAGGGACTTCTCAGTGCTGACAGTTGCTTCCCTAGATTCAGAACCTGGGCTTCCAGGGAAACAATGTGCTTACATTTTGCACAGCAGTATTCGCCCTCGATCGGATGATCAAGGAACGCATACATGCGGCAAGATGTACAAAGAGCCGCCTCTCCACACCCGCCGGGCATCGTACCTATTAAATTTAGTGAGGATTGGGGAATTTTACCCTGTCCAAATTACCTAACAGCTAGCTTCCTGGCACTAATACTCAAGACAATACACAGGTACACAACAAGACAATACACAGGTACACAATACACAGTACTAACGATCCACACACACTACTCAGACAACACTCAGATACTCACACTACACAGGTACTATGACCCCTGTTATAACCTCCTGTTTTAAACTCTTGTGTTTAACTCCCACTTAATTCAGTTCCACTTACACCAAGCTCCACTGCTTCAAACTGAGCACGCTCACACTGAGCCCTGCAACCAGTTAAATAGTCACCTGTGAGCAATTAACCACACCCCTTAATTGATAGACTGATGAAACCAGAAAAAAAAAAAAAAAAAAAGCTATTTAAAAAGTGACAGCAAAAGTCAAAGGAAAAGCCCCCAAAAAGCACCCCAGCAAACAGCAACAGACAGCAGACAGCAACAGACAGCAACAGACAGCAGACAGCAACAGACAGCAGACAGCAACAGACAGCAGACAGCAACAGACAGCAGACAGCAACCAAACACCAAGACTTGTATACTCTAACTCTTGTGTTTAACTCCCACTTAATTCAGTTCCACTTACACCAAGCTCCACTGCTTCAAACTGAGCACACTCACACTGAGCCCTGCAACCAGTTAAATAGTCACCTGTGAGCAATTAACCACACCCCTTAATTGATAGACTGATGAAACCAGAAAAAAAAAAAAAAAAAAAGAGCTATTTAAAAAGTGACAGCAAAAGTCAAAGGAAAAGCCCCCAAAAAGCACCCCAGCAAACAGCAACAGACAGCAGACAGCAACAGACAGCAGACAGCAACAGACAGCAGACAGCAACAGACAGCAGACAGCAACAGACAGCAACAGACAGCAGACAGCAACCAAACACCAAGACTTGTATACTCTAACTCTTGTGTTTAACTCCCACTTAATTCAGTTCCACTTACACCAAGCTCCACTGCTTCAAACTGAGCACGCTCACACTGAGCCCTGCAACCAGTTAAATAGTCACCTGTGAGCAATTAACCACACCCCTTAATTGATAGACTGATGAAACCAGAAAAAAAAAAAAAGAGCTATTTAAAAAGTGACAGCAAAAGTCAGAGGAAAAGCCCCCAAAAAGCACCCCAGCAAACAGCAACAGACAGCAGACAGCAACAGACAGCAACAGACAGCAGACAGCAACAGACAGCAGACAGCAACAGACAGCAGACAGCAACAGACAGCAGACAGCAACAGACAGCAGACAGCAACCAAACACCAAGACTTGTATACTCTAACTCTTGTGTTTAACTCCCACTTAATTCAGTTCCACTTACACCAAGCTCCACTGCTTCAAACTGAGCATCCTTTTGCTAATCTCGTGTTAGTAAAAGTTTGGTGAGAGACGATTCGCGCTTTTTCAGACTCGTGGCTTTCAGATCGTTTTCTGCCGTTCAGTTTGTGCTTGGGGGTTTGTATCTGCTCTTCAGTGCGTGCAGTCAGTTCGTATCGGAGTTTTCTGTGCGATCTTGCCCGCTCGTTGCTGTTTTTCAGGTCGCTCTTCACAGGCCTTGCTGTTCTTCAGTGCGTTCTGTTACTTCGTTCTGAGCAGCCGACCGCTTTCTAGCCATGTTTCATATGCGTACTCCTCGTAGAGTTCGTGCTGTGCGGGGGCTTGGTGTTGGGGTCCTGACCTTGACACAAGTCCAGTCCATGAACAGGGTGGGGAGGAGTTCATGGACCAAGAATTGGTTGCTTCAGTGTGACCAGTTCTCTCATATGCCTTTGCTCCGTGAGATCCGTGAGAATAATCCTGATGATTTCAGGAACTTTCTCAGGATGACGGACCCCGTATTTCACCGTTTGTTGGCTTCGCTGACCCCCTATATCAGCAGGCAGGATACCTGCATGAGGCAAGCCATCACTCCGGAGCAGAGGTTGGTCGCTACCCTGCGGTGAAGTTCTCGACAGGCATCTCCCCCCAGGCTCTAGGGATCATTATCCTGGAGACCTGTTCTGCCATCATCCAGGTCCTGCAGAAGGAGTATATGAAGGTAAGATTTTTATCCTTTTATATCACATTTTATTGTATTGAATGTTTACTAATATATTGTATTTCTTTCCTCATTCCCTAATTACCATAATTGTAATATGCTGTGAATGTCCCCTTTGTTCTCATGCTGCTGTTTTTTTATGTAATTTTTATTTTAGGTCCTTCATACATATTTGCCCTTCAATAACCTCCCCAGCATGGTGTCTCCTGGCCTATATTCACCTCATGTAGTTACTTAACAATGTATTTTATCAGCTCCATAGTAGTGCTTTACCCCAAACACCCCCTAAAATGTTTTGAAATGTTATTTTTGATTTAAAATCAGGCAGAGTGCCAGAGGTTTTTTTTTTTGTGGTGTCCCCAAATCATTTTTAGTAACCCTCCCCAAAGCATGTAGTGCAAGGGCCTGCCTGTATACTTTCAAATGGTACTGTTTCAAGTTTTTGTATCCTATTATTATCTTGATAGGTAATAGCAGAATGTCCAAATGTCCTCAAATGTGTACAATGTGTATTTATATCTTTGTATTATGACACTTCTTACCTGTCCAGTGGTCTGCCAATAGTGTAACTAAGGAAGGTCTCTTCAAAGTAATACCCATTATTTAGGCATTCATCTCTCAATGAAGTGAAGAGGGTTACCTGTCCAAGATTTCCACACACCCACTATAATGTTAGAAATGGCCCATGAGAGGGGGGGAGGGGGAATATGATAGGTGTACCTTATACTTTGGCCTTGTTAAATTCCCCTTAGTAAATGCTATCTGGAGGTTGCCCCATAATGTTTGTGTATAATCTGCTTGCCATGTTTCTGAGTAAAAATAGTAATGTTTATTGTTTTTTCCTCAACAGTTTCCTTCCACGCCACAGGAATGGCAGACTGTGGCCTCCCACTTTGCCCAGCGGTGGGACTTTCCTAACTGAGGAGGGGCAATTGATGGGAAACACGTCCACATCGTCCCACCACCCAACTCGGGGTCGTACTATTATAATTACAAGGGGTTTAATAGTATAGTGATGTTGGCGGTGGTGTCGGCTAATTACGACTTCTTGTATGTGGACGTGGGGAAGAATGGCCGGATGTCCGATGGTGGAGTCATCGCCCAGACGGAGTTTTACAGGCGTCTCCAGAATGGCAGCTTGGACTTGCCAGCTCCAGAGGACAATGTGGAAGGACTCCCATTCGTGTACGTTGCTGATGAAGCGTTTGCGCTGGGGGACCACCTGATGCGGCCATTCCCAATGAGGACCCTCACCCCGGAATAGAGGGTTTTTAATTACCAGCTGGCCAGAGCCCGAAGAGTGGTGGAGAACACATTTGGAATCCTGTCCAGCCGGTTTTGACTATTTCTGACACCCATCCATATGGCCGAGTATAAACTGAACCATATTATACTGGCGTGCTGTGTTCTCCATAACTTTTTAATGAAACATTCGGCCAACTATGCTGGCTCAGTTGGGCCTGAGGCCGGAATCCTACATCAAACCACACTGACGGTGCTTGAAAGTGGCTGTGATGTCCGGTTACGCTACCTGGAGTTCTTTGTGGGTAGGGGGGCTATCAATATGCCAAACAATCTGTGAAGCCTTTTTATATTAAAACAAAAAGAAATTCTTTGTGGACATTTACTGCTTGTGTTTGTTTTAGCTGACCCTGACAGAAATGTGTTGAGTCCAGAAAATGGCGTGATTGTGTAACCTTATACAAAGCACTGTTGGCTGTTATTTCCTAAATGCAAAAACACATTTCACTACAAGTGCACTTGCAAATGCACTGAAACTGCACTTGTAGTGCCAAGAGGATTTGCCCTTAGTAAATAACCCCCATTTGCAATGAAAACAGCAATTACATCACCCCAAAAGTGTTGTAGCGTTGAGACAATAATCCACACATTCTTGATTAACAATCTTTTTAATACCTGCACAATCACATGTGCATTTACCAAAGGTTTAGAAAAAAAAACAACATGTTTGTGGTATACCAATTTTTGTGGTGGCATTATCAAAACTTAAAATGTCCATTTTACATAAAACAGGTATGTGTAAAACCAACAAGAAAGACACAAATCTTGAACTTACAAAGTTCACATTTGGTAGAACTTGAAGGCAATATCATACATGAGTATTTAGGAACTGTGTTTGATATTGCGTTCAGATGGGGGGAAATCACCCCTGGAAAAGCCAAATTTGGAAGATGCACACAATTTTGCCAATGTCAACATGTGTGACCTGCCATCACGGGGGATCAAGGGATGTGTTTTGGGGGAGCAAGCCCTTCCTCTCAGTTACTTTATAATTGAGGAAGGGGTTGCACCCCCAAAACGCGTCCATTGATCTCCCGTGATGGCAGATAGCACATGTTGACACACTGTGTGCATCCTCCAAATTTGGCTTTGGGAAAAATCACAAAAACATTTTGCACATTGTAGCACACAAAAGAAGAAAGTGATTTTGAGGAGCTTTAACCACTTCAATACAGGGCTTTTATACACCCTTCCTTCCCAGACCAAATTTTAGCTTTCAGCGCTCTCACACTTTGAATGACAATTACTCAGTCATGCTACACTGTACCCAAACCAAATTTTTATCATTTTTTTCTCACAAACATAGCTTTCTTTTAGTGGTATTTAATCACTGCTGTTTTTTTTATTTTTTGCAATATAAGCGAAAAAAGAGAGAAATTTTTGAAAAAAAAACACTTTTTTTTAGTTTTTATTGTAAAATTTTGCAAATAAGTAATTTTTCTTCATAAATTTGGGCCAAAATGTATACTGCTACATATCTTTAGTAAAAATAACCCAAATTAGTGTATATTATTTGGTCTCTGTGAAAGTTATAGAGTCTACAAGCTATGGTGCAAATCATTGAAAAATGATCACATCTGATCACACCTGATGTACTGAAGGCCTATCTCATTTCTTGAGGCCCTAACAAGCCAGGAAAGTACAAATACCCCCCAAATTACCCCTTTTTGGAAAGCAGACATTCCAAGGTATTTAGCAAGAGGCATGGTGAGCTTTTTGAAGTTGTAATTTTTTCCCACAATTCTTGGAAATTTTTTTTTTTTTTTTTTTTTTTTTTTTTTTTGCACAAAATTGTCATAATAACAAGTTATTTCTCTCACACAGCACATGCATACTTGCAATGACACCCCAAAATACATTCTGCTACTCCTCCTGAGTATAGTGATACCACATGTGTGAGACTTTTACACAGCCTGGCCACATACAGAGGTCTAAAATCCAACTAGCACCGTCAGGCATTTTACGAGCATAAATTGCACATCTCATATGATGACAACCTATCACACTTTTGAAGGCCCTGGAGCACCAGGACAACGGAAACGCCCACAAAATGACCCCATTTTGGAAAGCTAACACCCCAACGTATAATCTATGAGGCATAATTAGTCTTTTGAATGGTTCATTTTTTTCCCGAAGTTTTTGGAAACTGTGGAAAAAAAAATGAAAACGCATTTTTTTTACACAAAGTTGTCCATTCATAAGATATTTACAACACATAGCATGTACATAGCAAAAATGACACCCCAAAATACATTCTGCTACTCCTCCTGAGTATGGCGATACCAAATGTGTGAGACTTTTACACAGCCTGGCCACATACAGAGGCCCAACATTGAAGTAGCAGCTTCAGGCATTCTAGGAGCATAAATTACACATCTCATTTCTCAACCACCTATTACAATTTTGAAGGCCCTGGAGCACCAGGACAATGGAAACACCCACAAAATGACCCCATTTTGGAAAGCTAACACCCCAACGTATAATCTATGAGGCATAATTAGTCTTTTGAATGGTTCATATTTTTCCCGAAGTTTTTGGAAACTGTGGGAAAAAAATGAAAACGCATTTTTTTTTACACAAAGTTGTCCATTCATAAGATATTTCCAACACATAGCATGTACATAGCAAAAATGACACCCCAAAATACATTCTGCTACTCCTCCTGAGTGTAGCGATACCAAATGTGTGAGACTTTTACACAGCCTGGCCACATACAGAGGCCCAACATTGAAGTAGCAGCTCCAGGCATTCTAGGAGCATAAATTACACATCTCATTTCTCAACCACCTATTACATGTTTGAAGGCCCTAGAGCACCAGGACAACGGAAACGCCCACAAAATGACCCCATTTTGGAAAGCTAACACCCCAACGTATAATCTATGAGGCATAATTAGTCTTTTGAATGGTTCATTTTTTTCCTGAAGTTTTTGGAAACTGTGGAAAAAAAATTAAAACGCATTTTTTTTACACAAAGTTGTCCATTCATAAGATATTTCCAATACATAGCATGTACATAGCAAAAATGACACCCCAAAATACATTCTGCTACTCCTCCTGAGTGTGGCGATACCAAATGTGTGAGACTTTTACACAGCCTGGTCACATACAGAGGCCCAACATTGAAGTAGCAGCTCCAGGCATTCTAGGAGCATAAATTACACATCTCATTTCTCAATCACCTATTACAATTTTGAAGGCCCTGGAGCACCGGGACAATGGAAACACCCACAAAATGACCCCATTTTGGAAAGCTAACACCCCAACGTATAATCTATGAGGCATAATTAGTCTTTTGAATGGTTCATATTTTTCCCGAAGTTTTTGGAAACTGTGGGAAAAAAATGAAAACGCATTTTTTTTTACACAAAGTTGTCCATTCATAAGATATTTACAACACATAGCATGTACATAGCAAAAATGACACCCCAAAATACATTCTGCTACTCCTCCTGAGTGTAGCGATACCAAATGTGTGAGACTTTTACACAGCCTGGCCACATACAGAGGCCCAACATTGAAGTAGCAGCTCCAGGCATTCTAGGAGCATAAATTACACATCTCATTTCTCAACCACCTATTACATGTTTGAAGGCCCTAGAGCACCAGGACAACGGAAACGCCCACAAAATGACCCCATTTTGGAAAGCTAACACCCCAACGTATAATCTATGAGGCATAATTAGTCTTTTGAATGGTTCATTTTTTTCCTGAAGTTTTTGGAAACTGTGGAAAAAAAATGAAAACGCATTTTTTTTACACAAAGTTGTCCATTCATAAGATATTTCCAACACATAGCATGTACATAGCAAAAATGACACCCCAAAATACATTCTGCTACTCCTCCTGAGTGTGGCGATACCAAATGTGTGAGACTTTTACATAGTCTGGCCACATACAGAGGCCCAACATCCAAGTAGCACTGTCAGTTGTTCTAGGAGCATACATTACACATAAATTCCTGCCAACCTATCACATTGTTGAAGGCCCTTCATATTTCTAACACATAGCATGTACTGTAGAAGCCAATTACAAACCAAAATACATTCTGTTGAGTAAAGGGTAAAGAAAAGATTACCTGCAGTTTTAGTAGTGCAGTGGTCCACAGAGAAGAGCATCGGTCCAGGCAGCAGGCAGGAACGTGGACAGCGACAGCAAAACAGGCAGCAGGCAAGAATAGTCAGTACAGGTAGAGATGTCAGCACAGCCAAAGCATTAGTCCAGATAGCAGGCAGGGATGTGGTCAGCAGCAGCAAAAGGATCAAAGGATCATCCATGCAGCAGGCAGGAATACTGTCCATAGTTAGTACATGCAGCAGGCAGAGGTATGGTCAGCACAGCCAGAGTATTTGTCCAGGGAGCAGGCAGTACCATCAAGCTTAGGGCATTGGTCAGGAAAGAATGGGGACAGGGGTAGAGGCTTCTCCCACCCAAATCGCTTTGAAGCCTCCGGGCAACCAGACCCTGTTATGGGAACACAGAAAACCAAAAACTGGTTTTCTGAACTCCGAACACTATTCTGGAGCCCCTCACATATGTGAGACCCCTGTGTAGGAGGGTGAAAGATCAATCCAAGGGGCAGGCAAAAACATGGTCAACAGGCCGAGGTCAGTGCAGGTAAAAGGCAGAAATAGACGGTAGACAGAGGCATAGTCGATACAGTCCAGGGTCAGTTCACGTGAAAGGCAAAAACATGGCGGAAAAACAATGCAGACGGTAGGCAGAGGCATAGTCGAGAAACAGGCCAGGGTCGGTTCACATGGAAGGCAATAATATGGTTGGTTGAGGAAGGTAAATATTCAGGACAGAAATTAAAAACGGGGAAATGGCAGTATTAGAAATATGGACTAATAATTTTCCAGAGTGTGATATCGCCTGAAGCATTCTCCGATGCAAAGGCCAGGTTGGGAGGGACAGTCAGTACAATGGAAGCTCGTATCTTTCCTAATTCCTCTTTTGGTGCACACCCGACATTTTTTTTGGCGTCGTCTTCCGGATCCTGTTGGTGGAATATGGTCTGGGAAATGGCGCTCATGTAGTCTGCTGACAGAATCGGAGCGAATGCTTTCTGGGGGGGATACTTGCTGATAAATCAGGGCAGTGACAATGTCTTCAATAAACTTTATTAAGGTGGTGGGTGTTTCTGTGGATTTTTGGTATATTATGAAAGAATTTAAAAGGGCCAAATGAAAAAAGTAAATTGCGACTTTTTTGTACCAGAATAATGATTTTCTTGTTGAAAGATAGGGCTGCAACAACTGATCGTTTAAATCCACCCCCCCCATGTATTTATTGTACTCAGTGATACAGGTAGGCTTGCGAACGGTACCGCGTCTTCTGTGAAGTTCCACCGAGGTGTCATCGTGGATGGTGGACATGATGTACACGTCTTTTCTATCCCTCCACTTCACAGCCAACACTTCTTCGTTCCTCAAGCTTCTCGATTCCCCCCTTGGAATGTTTGTGGTGACAAGACACTGTGGGAAGCCCTTTCGGTTTTTTCTAGTTGTACCACAGGCCAAAGTTTGTTTGAGATGTAGGTGGCGGAGAAGGGGCAAACTCGTATAATAATTATCCATATAAATATGGTACCCCTTTTGGAGGAGTGGGAATGCCAACTCCCAAACAATTTTCCCACTTATTCCCATATACGAGGGACACTCAGGGGGCTGGAGCTGGGAATCTTTCCCTTCGTACACGCGGAATGCGTACACATAACCGGTGGCACTTTCACAAAGCTTGTTAAGCTTCAAGCCATACCTCGCCCTCTTACTGGGTATATATTGTTTGATTCCCAGCCGGCCTGTGAAATGCACCAGGGATTCGTCCACAGATATATTTTTTTCAGGGACATAAACTTCGGCAAACTTCTGGGAAAAAAAATTAATTAGGGGGCGAACTTTATATAATTTGTCAAAGTTTGGGTGATTTCGGGGGGGGCACTGTGAGTTGTCATTGAAATGCAAGAAGCGCATTATGATTTCGTATCGGGACCTGGACATGGCTGCTGAAAAAATTGGCATATGGTGGATGGGTCTGGTCGACCAATACTTATGAATTTCATTTTTTTTTGTAAGCCCCATGTTCAGGGTTAGGCCTAAAAACAATTTTAGCTCCACTACTGTTAGCGGTCTCCACTCAAAAGGGCGGGCATAGCTGGAGCTGGGGTTGGCTGCAATAAATTGTTGGGCAAACAGATTAGTTTGGTCCACGATGCCTTGAATCCAATCGTTTGGGAAAAATAAATTAAAAAAATCCATTTGTGTAAATCCTGCAGTGTTGACCTGCACACCCGACTGTGCTGTAAAAGGGGGGATCGTGGCTGACCCTGTGGTAGAAGGCAGCCACAATGGGTTTGCCAAGGAATCTGGAAGATGGGTTTGGGCCCTACTTCTTTGGCGTCCACTTGTGCTGGGTCTTTCCTCCTGGGGTCTACCGCCGCTGGCACTGCTGGTAGCTGCCTGGTTTTCAGATCGTCGTCTTTTTGGACGGACTACTTCCTCCTCTAAATCTGATCCAGATGTGCTGCCTTCGGGGGGCTCATATTCCGAATCAGAACCAGAATCTGAACTGAGCGGTGAGAGCTCCCCGTTGCTCTCATCGGTCAGACTCAGGATCTGGTATGCCTCTTCTGGGGTGTACATCTTTCTGGACATAGTGGCTGACTGGCTGTATGTACTCTGGTGGCAAGTGATGAGGTGGCGGGTACTCTGGTGGCAGATGATGAGGTGGCGGGTACTCTGGTGGCAGGTGATGAGGTGGCGGGTACTCTGGTGGCAGGTGATGAGGTGGCGGGTACTCTGGTGGCAGGTGATGAGGTGGCAGGTACTCTGGTGGCAGGTGATGAGGTGGCGGGTACTCTGGTGGCAGGTGATGAGGTGGCAGGTACTCTGGTGGCAGGTGATGAGGTGGCAGGTGATGAGGTGGCAGGTACTCTGGTGGCAGGTGATGAGGTGGCAGGTACTCTGGTGGCAGGTGATGAGGTGGCGGGTACTCTGGTGGCAGGTACTCTGGTGGTGAGGTGGCGGGTACTCTGGTGGCAAGTACTCTGGTGGCAGGTGATGAGGTGGCAAGTACTCTGGTGGCAGGTGATGAGGTGGCGGGTACTCTGGTGGCAGGTGATGAGGTGGCGGGTACTCTGGTGGCAGGTGATGAGGTGGCGGGTACTCTGGTGGCAGGTGATGGACAGGTACTCTGAGATGACAGGTACTTTGAGGTGACAGGTACTCTGAGGTGACAGGTACTGAGGTGACAGGTACTGAGGTGACAGGTACTGAGGTGACAGGTACTCTTTATTTAGGAGGGGCGATCTGGGCACAGTAGTACATGTAATTAGTAACTCACTGTTAGCTGATCTCTTCTCCTCACACTGGATCGGTGTGTGAGGAGAAGAGCCCAGCAACAGCAGTTACTGTGTGACTGTGTGTTTGTTTACATTAGTGACCGGCTGTGATTGGACACAGCCGGTCATGTGATGCAGAGCCATGTCATTGGCTACAGTGATCGGGGCTGAGCTGTATCCAGGGGAAAAGCCTCAGCCCCGATCACCGCTCTGATCACTCCTCTTCCGCCGGAACCCGCCTCATACACGCTTCCCAATGCCGCTCTGCATCCGCCGTTACCGACGCTCCGCCGCCCGCCGCCCGCCGCCGCCGCCGCTTCAATACCCCCATCGGGGAACGGCTGTGTCCTGAGGGACACAACGGTACCCCGATCGCCGCTCTGCGGGCCCCCAGGGGCCCGCAGTAGCGGCGGAAAGCCGAGGCCGTCATATGACGCCCACCCAGGATGGGAGATCCCATCTGTGGACGTCATTTGACTATGGCCGGGTATTGAAGCGGTTAAACTCGCCCCAAAACATCAATGATTTTTTTATTTTTTGGAATAACATCATTGATGTTTTGCTTGATGATTTCCAATTGTAAATTACACCCCATGATCTCCCCGATCAGGATCTGGGCACTTTCGGATGTGAAAGGATCTGCATCCACAACCTCACAATCACCTAAAAAGAGAGGAAGCCCAAAATAAATTAGGTCTAAAAAAAATGCCGCCATCCATCTCTTATCTGAGCCTGTGGTTGCAGACACTCACCTGTTGTGGTGACTAGTTCCACCACGTCTTCCTCCTCCTGCTCAGATTGTGTTGGGGGGATTTCCCCTTCTTCCGGAGGGGGGGGCTCTGGTCTCCTCGGATGAGGGGTGTCCTCCGAGTCTTTTATCCCCTATGTAAAACAAAAATGGTATACTTAGCACACAGATATTTGATGGCAGAACTATAAAGATGAAACATTGCTTGGAAGTGGGGTACAATTGTCAATTTTAGCAGAGTTCCAAGATGTTGCTTTTTTAGTGTCCTTTGTCAACCTGCAATACTTTACCTGTTTTGTACAAGCTTCACAGATGTAGCCCCCCCTATAGTATACACTGGAACACCTGTGTGGCCCCCCTAATAAAAATGGTGTTCTTGTGTCCCACACTAGTGCTCCAGTGTCCAGATGTGAAAACAGCTGCTCAGCGTCCTCTCCTTACACACAATCTAGTTGGCATTTCATTCTAGTAACAAAGCCATCTACACAACCCAATTCTTTGAAGACAAGTATAGGGCGTCAAAATGGTGGCCAAATGCATATGGCCTAAACAATGGTATTTTATAGTTTGAACGAAAAATGTTAGATCCGAACGATTAATGTGCCCATGAACATGAAAGTTGCCATTTTAAACAGTACAACAGTTACTAAAAGCACATGGAGCAGCACGAACGTAATAGACACAAAAAGAATAGGAACACAGCACAACTACTTACTTTTTTGCAGCACTCTCCGGATCTTTCTGTACTGCTCATGTTCTCGTAATTTGAGGTCCGACCACCGATTCTTGAGCTGATCTTTCGATCGTCGTACCCCGAAATTCCGGTGCAGACTCCTGACCACTTTCGCCATGATCTTGACCTTTCGGACATTGGGGTTGGGGTAAGGCCCATACTTTCCATCATAGTCGGCCTTCTTCAGGATGTCCACCATCTCCAACATCTCCCCAAAGGACATATTTGAATCCCTAAATCTCCTTCTGGATCGGGACGTTTCAGGCTCCGGCCTTTCCTCCCCCTCCTCCTCGTTGCTACAATTAGCACGCACCTGCTGTCTATCTGCCATGTGCTCTTCCCCCACTGCGCCGAACGAAAAGGGGTGGGGAATAGACTAGAAAGAACGTCAGGGGTGGGCGGAGTTATACGCATGCGCAGTGTGTATAAAGCATAGCACACGTGCATATTACGTACGATCTGTGAGCGGAGGAAGGAGCATCGGAGACGCTGATCGTGATAACGAAGGTAAGATCTAAGCTTGCGCCTATACTGCTTCAAAATGGAAGCCTATATTGTAACAAGATTAGGGGAGTTTGGCCTGACATTAGGGTTTGTCTTGTGTTGTGTCTTGCAGAGAAAATGGATGGGTTCAATGACCACAATTTCCTGCCCTTGTTCATTGACAAATACAGAGAGCTGCCCTGTCTGTGGCAGGTCAGACACCCCCACTATAATCACAAACAGAAGAGGCAGGCAGCGCTGGAGAAACTGCTGGAGTTGGTGAAGCCGGTGGTCCCCACAGCAACCATCCCTTATTTAAAAGCTAAAATTGGTGGCCTGAGGAGCACTTATCTTAGGGAGCGCAAGAAGGTCACAGATTCCCAGAGGTCCGGAGCTGCAGCAGATGATGTTTATGTCCCCAGGCTCTGGTACTATGAGAGACTGCGATTTCTGTCAGACCACACTGAAGTCAGGGAATCCCACTCTACTCTTCCTTCCACGCTTCCTTCCACCCCAGCTGAGGCTTCCGATGTCCAACCTGGGCCTTCCAGCCAGGAAGAAGTGAAGGAGCCCAGCTGGAGTCAGGTATAGCATTATTCTACAGATTTCTGGTCAATAAATAAATGCTGTTTATTAGATGTTATTATTGATCACTAATTGCTGCTTGAAAGTGTTTTACATATCAATAGACAGTAGTGGGCACCCAAAATTGGGACACAAATGAAAAATGCTGGGCTCAGAAGGATAGTCTGTTATATTTGTTAACATTCAATTTGCAGCAGTCAGGAGGTGAAAATTGTGTGTGATTGATGAATAAAAAACTAAAACTATCTCTCTTTTTCATACACAGGAAGACCTCAGCCAGGAGGAGGTTGTGGAATGTGGCAGTCAGGAGGAGGTGGGGATTAGTGGCAGCCAGGAGGAGGCGGGGTTAAGTGTCAGCCAGGAGAAGCCTGGGACCAGTCGCAGCCTGACTGAGTCTCAGGTCCCTCCCCTCCGCCTTCGATATAAACGAGCCAGGAAGGCCACTCCGAGTCCTGTGCAGGATTCAGCATTCAGGCTGATCCAGGGGGCTTCTGCGTCCCTCAGAGCCTTACCCACTCCTGAAGAGGCCTTTGCCTGCATGGCTGCCACCAAATTGCAGGGCATGCAGGAGGGTCAACGCAGGCTCTGTGAGGACCTTCTGTACAAAGTCCTACGCAAGGGGGTGAGTGGTGAACTAACACCAATGATCGACGTGGTTGAGTTGGCCCCTCCTCCTCCTCCTGCTGCCACAACTCCACCACCAGAGCCACCGCGTGGAAGGAAGCGTGGAAAGAAGACCTGAGAGTGATGACCTGGGTTCAGTCTGGTCTGACAGAAGCTGCAGTCTCTCGTATGACCACAGCCTGGGGACACAGATGTCATCTGCTGCTTTCCGGATCTCTGGGACTTCTGGACCAGACTGCACTCCCTTAGATAAGGACTCCTCAGGCCACCAATTTTGCTTGAAAATTATTGATGTCTGCCCTGGGGGTCCAAGGCTTCACCCACTTCTGCTGTTTCTCCAGCGTTGCCTCCCTCTTTGTTTAGTTGTGACTAGGGATGAGCCGAACACCCCCCAGTTCGGTTCGCACCAGAACCCGCGAACGGACCGCAAGTTCGCACGAACGTTAGAACCCCATTGACGTCTATGGGACTCGAACGTTCGAAATCAAAAGTGCTCATTTTAAAGGCTAATTTGCATGGTATTGTCCTAAAAAGGGTGTGGGGACCCGGGTCCTACCCCAGGGGACATGTATCAATGCAAAAAAAACTTTTAAAAACGGCCGTTTTTTCGGGAGCAGTGATTTTAATGATGCTTAAAGTAAAAAAAAAAAAGTGAAATATTCCTTTAAATATCGTACCTGGGGGGTGTCTATAGTATGCCTGTAAAGTGACGCGTGTTTCCCATGTTTAGAACAGTCCCTGCACCAAATGTCATTTTTAAAGGAAAAAATCTCATTTAAAACTGCTTGCGGGTTTAATGTCATGTCGGGTCCTGCCAATATGGATGAAAATCAGTGAGACAAACGGCATGGGTACCCCCCAGTCCATTACCAGGCCCTTTGGGTCTTGTATGGATATTAAGGGGAACCCCGCACCCAAATTAAAATAAGGAAAGGTCCCTATATACTCTGAACAGCAGTATACAGGCGGTGCAAACAAGACAGGGACTGTAGGTTTGTTGTTAAGTAGAATCTGTTTGTAATTTTGAACATTTTTAACGTGTTTAGCTCCAGCCAAAAAATCTTTTCTAAGCTTTTTGGAAAACATAGGGAAGGGTTATCACCCCTGTGACATTTGTTTTGCGTCTTTCCTCCTCTTCAGAAGATTTCACCTCACTTTTTTGTCCCAATGAAAAATGTTTTTTGAAAATTTGGGTTTTTTTGTGGAACAAGGATTGGAAAGCATCAGTGGAAAGGAGAAATTGTTTTCCCATATTAACTCTTACATGAGAGAATTTCCCTTCCTAGGGGTAGATTTCATCTCACTTCCTGTTGTCTCCTTCCGTTTGAAAGTAGGAGTCGTTTGTAAGTTAGATGTTTGAAAGTAGGGTCCTGCCCTATATACTCAGCAGAAATTAGGGCCTTAGGTGTTGCTGTGGCCAAAACACTGTAAGCCCTCACAGGGCCCTGCTGTGAAATATTAGATCAAGAATTGTAATTACATGCCCCTGTTGAACAGGAGCTGAAAAATTAGGCCTTAGGCACTGGTGCTGGTGCCACAACACTGCAACCCCTCACAGACACTCTAGTTGGAACGCAGGAACGAGCCCTGCTGCAAAGTATTGCATCAAAAATTGTAATTACACGCCCCTGTTAGACAGGGGCAGAAAAATTGGGCCTTAGGCACTGGTGCTGGTGCCACAACACTGCAACCCCTCACAGACACTCTAGTTGGAACGCAGGAACGAGCCCTGCTGCAAAGTATTGCATCAAAAATTGTAATTACACGCCCCTGTTAGACAGGGGCAGAAAAATTGGGCCTTAGGCACTGGTGCTGGTGCCACAACACTGCAACCCCTCACAGACACTCTAGTTGGAATCCAGGAACGAGCCCTGCTGCAAAGTATTACATCAAAAATTGTAATTACACGCCCCTGTTATACAGGGGCTGAAAAATTGTGCCTTAGGCACTGGTGGTGGCGCCCAGAACCAAAAATGTTCTTACAAGCTATCAGCGTGATGATTGAGGAGGAAGAGGATAATTACTCAGGGATAGTCACTCAGCATCAGCATAGGCAGTCTTTGAAGGGATCTGAAAAAAATTATTCAGTTACATCAGCATCAGGTGCTTGGTAGCTGGTGGTGATCCAAGACTGATTCATTTTTATGAAGGTCAGCCGATCGACCGAGTCAGTGGACAGACGCACCCTGTGATCGGTTACCACGCCTCCAGCAGCACTGAATGTGCGTTCCGAAAGAACGCTGGATGCAGGACAGGCCAGTAGTTCAATTGCATACTGTGCAAGCTCTGGCCAGTGATCCATCCTCAAGACCCCAGTAACCCAGAGGATTTTCGGTGGGAAAGGTGTCCAAGTCTGATCTTGCCCCTAGGTATTCCTGCACCATGTAAAACAGACGCTGGCGATGGTTGCTGGAACCGATCATACCTTGGGGCTGCGGACCAAAAAATTGTCTGAACGCATCGGTCAGACGGCCACCTTCTCCACCGCTCCTTCTTTGACTGACCGAAGCCTCAGCAACACGTTGTCCAGAAACAGGAGTTTGTAACCTCCCAGTCTCTGGGAACGCGTTGCACAGACCTTTCTGCAAGGCCTCCCGAAGATGTTTCATCCTCTGCTCCCTCTGCGATGGCAAGATAAGGTCCGCAACCTTACCCTTGTAACGTGGATCAAGGAGGGTTGCCAGCCAGTATTGGTCCTTCTCCTTGATACCACGAATACGAGGATCCTTACGCAGGCTTTGCAGGATCAGGGAGGCCATGCAGCGTAGGTTTGCTGAGGCATTCGGTCCGGAGTCCTCTGGGTCACTAAGGACAACAACGTCCGCAGCCACCTCCTCCCAGCCACGTACAAGTCCATGTGTTCCTTGGGACTGATCCCTTAAAGACTGCTGATGCTGAGTGCCAGGCTCCACCTCCATACTGACACAATCTTCCTCCTCCTCCTCCTCCTCCTCCTCGTCCTCTTCCTGTGTGATCGGCGGGCACGCAGGAACACTGTCTGGATAAAGGGGGCCTTGAGAGCTAAGGAAGTCCTCCTCTTCCTGCCTCTGTTCTGCCTCAAGTGCCCTGTCCATTATTCCACGCAGCGTGTGCTCCAACAGGTGGACAAGGGGGACAGTGTCACTGATGCATGCACTGTCAGTGCTCACCATCCTCGTGGCCTCCTCGAATGGTGACAGGACAGTGCATGCATCCCTGATCATGGCCCACTGGCGTGGGGAAAAAAAACCAAGGTCCCCTGACCCTGTCCTGGTGCCATAGTCGCACAGGTACTCATTGATGGCCCTCTGCTGCGTGTGCAGCCGCTGCAGCATGGCCAATGTCGAGTTCCACCTGGTGGGCATGTCACAGATTAGGCGGTTCTTGGGCAGGTTAAACTCCTTTTGGAGGTCCGTCAGCCGAGCACTGGCATTATATGACCGGCGGAAATGCACACAGACTTTCCTGGCCTGCCTCAGGACATCCTGTAAGCCCGGGTACCTGCCCAAGAACCGCTGCACCACCAAGTTAAGGACGTGAGCCAAACAGGGCACATGGGTCAGTTGTCCCTGTCGGAGGGCAGAGAGGAGGTTGGAGCCATTGTCGCAAACCACCATTCCTGCCTTAAGTTGGCGTGGCGTCAACCACCTCTGAACCTGCCCCTGCAGAGCTGACAGAACCTCTGCCCCAGTGTGGCTCCTGTCCCCCAAGCACACCAGCTCAAGCACCGCATGGCATCTTTTGGCCTGCGTACTTGCGTAGCCCCTTGAACGCCTACGGAGCACCGCTGGTTCCGAGGAAGAGGCCATGGAGGAAGAAGAAGAGGAGGGGGTGGAGGAGAGAGGTGTGTCACAATCAGCATTTTGGAGGCGTGGTGGCGGAACAACCTCCAACACTACTGCACCTTGTCCTGCATCCTTCCCAGCTGCCAGCAGAGTCACCCAATGCGCCGTGAAACTTAAGTAACGTCCCTGTCCATGCCTGCTGGACCATGAGTCAGCGGTAATATGCACCTTACCGCTGACCGCCCTGTCCAGCGAGGCATGGACATTGCCTTCCACATGCCGGTAGAGAGCTGGAATCGCCTTCCGTGAGAAAAAGTGGCGTTTGGGTACCTGCCACTGAGGAACCGCACATTCCACAAACTCACGGAAGGGGGCAGAGTCTACCAACTGAAAAGGCAGCAGTTGAAGTGCTAGCAATTTTGCCAAGCTAGCATTCAACCGCTGGGCATGTGGATGGCTGGGAGCAAACTTCTTTCGGCGGTGCAGCAGCTGGGGCAGGGAAATTTGCCTGGTACAATCTGGCGTCGGTGTACCAAAAGCAGATTGCCCACAAGTACTTGGCTGTGACACACCTAATTCTACACCTTCATTCCTCTCACTGCAGGTCTCAGAGAGGACTGAAGGTCTAGTGGGGTTGGAAATCTCAGCTGATGAGGAGCAAGGAGAGATCCTCTTTGTTCTTTGGTGTGGGTCTTTTAGATATGCTTGCCAACAAACTGCATGGCAGGTCAACATATGTCTGGTCAAGCATGTGGTACCCAAGCGGGAGATGTTTTGGCCACGCGAGATACGCTTGAGACATATGTTGCAAATAGCAGCGGTGCGATCTGATGCACTCGTCTCAAAAAAGGCCCACACCAAAGAACTTTTTGAATAACGCGCAGAGACTGCAGCGCCCTGCACATGTGGAGCTTTGGGGTGTGATGCAGTCAATGTGCTGCCCTTAGGCTGGCCCCTGGAGGGCATCCTGCCTCGTTGGTGATGTGCCGCCTCCTCCTCCTCCTCCTCTCTCCTATCAGGCACCCACGTTGAGTCAGTGACCTCATCATCCCCTCCCTCCTCATCACTGGAGCAAACCTGGCAGTATGCTGCAGCAGGGGGAGCATGACTGCCAGATTGCTGTCCTTCTTGGGCACCCCCTCTGTCCGTGCTCATGTTACTGCCTTCATCGAGCTCAGTATCATCATCAGAGCCTTCCAAACGCTGGGCATCCTCCTGGAGCATGTACCCAACACTGTGGTCAAACAGTTCGAGGGAATCCTCATGAGGACATGGTGGAGCTAGGGAAGGAGTCACTGATGACATTGAGCTGAGGGAAGAGGCCGCTGCTTTGCCAGACAAAGCACCCTGGGCATGGGTGAGAGAGGATGAGGAGGATGAGGACGGCTTGGTCATCCACTCGACCAAGTTTTCTGCATGTTGCGGCTCAAAAGGCCAAGCGTGTCCCATGGCCACGGGCTGATGAGGATGCACCGTCTCCACGACCAGCACTAGACACAGAGCCTGCTTGCCCTCTCTTATTGGCTTGTGACTGTCTGCCTCTCCTTCTTGGCCTTCCAGACATACTAATGGCCTGTAGCTGCACTAAGCTGGGATAGAACACCTGTAATTTTCTTCAGGTAGCTTTATATACTGTAACCAGACAAGCCTGCCTGTCAGTAGGAAGATAACAGGAATGGATCTAGCTGAACACTGTGAGCAGGACGCACTGCACTAAATGTAAATAGCAGGAACGGATCTAGCTGAACACTGTGAGCAGGACGCACTGACTGCACTAAATGTAAATAGCAGGAACGGATCTAGCTGAACACTGTGAGCAGGACGCACTGCACTAAATGTAAATAGCAGGAACAGATCTAGCTGAACACTGTGAGCAGGACGCACTGCACTAAATGTAAATAGCAGGAACGGATCTAGCTGAACACTGTGAGCAGGACGCACTGACTGCACTAAATGTAAATAGCAGGAACAGATCTAGCTGAACACTGTGAGCAGGACGCACTGCACTAAATGTAAATAGCAGGAACAGATCTAGCTGAACACTGTGAGCAGGACGCACTGCACTAAATGTAAATAGCAGGAACGGATCTAGCTGAACACTGTGAGCAGGACGCACTGCACTAAATGTAAATAGCAGGAACGGATCTAGCTGAACACTGTGAGCAGGACGCACTGCACTAAATGTAAATAGCAGGAACGGATCTAGCTGAACACTGTGAGCAGGACGCACTGCACTAAATGTAAATAGCAGGAACAGATCTAGCTGAACACTGTGAGCAGGACGCACTGACTGCACTAAATGTAAATAGCAGGAACAGATCTAGCTGAACACTGTGAGCAGGACGCACTGACTGCACTAAATTTAAATAGCAGGAACGGATCTAGCTGAACACTGTGAGCAGGACGCACTGACTGCACTAAATGTAAATAGCAGGAACGGATCTAGCTGAACACTGTGAGCAGGACGCACTGCACTAAATGTAAATAGCAGGAACAGATCTAGCTGAACACTGTGAGCAGGACGCACTGCACTAAATGTAAATAGCAGGAACGGATCTAGCTGAACACTGTGAGCAGGACGCACTGACTGCACTAAATGTAAATAGCAGGAACGGATCTAGCTGAACACTGTGAGCAGGACGCACTGCACTAAATGTAAATAGCAGGAACGGATCTAGCTGAACACTGTGAGCAGGACGCACTGACTGCACTAAATGTAAATAGCAGGAACGGATCTAGCTGAACACTGTGAGCAGGACGCACTGACTGCACTAAATGTAAATAGCAGGAACGGATCTAGCTGAACACTGTGAGCAGGACGCACTGCACTAAATGTAAATAGCAGGAACAGATCTAGCTGAACACTGTGAGCAGGACGCACTGCACTAAATGTAAATAGCAGGAACGGATCTAGCTGAACACTGTGAGCAGGACGCACTGACTGCACTAAATGTAAATAGCAGGAACAGATCTAGCTGAACACTGTGAGCAGGACGCACTGCACTAAATGTAAATAGCAGGAACGGATCTAGCTGAACACTGTGAGCAGGACGCACTGCACTAAATGTAAATAGCAGGAACGGATCTAGCTGAACACTGTGAGCAGGACGCACTGCACTAAATGTAAATAGCAGGAACGGATCTAGCTGAACACTGTGAGCAGGACGCACTGCACTAAATGTAAATAGCAGGAACGGATCTAGCTGAACACTGTGAGCAGGACGCACTGCACTAAATGTAAATAGCAGGAACAGATCTAGCTGAACACTGTGAGCAGGACGCACTGACTGCACTAAATGTAAATAGCAGGAACAGATCTAGCTGAACACTGTGAGCAGGACGCACTGACTGCACTAAATGTAAATAGCAGGAACGGATCTAGCTGAACACTGTGAGCAGGACGCACTGCACTAAATGTAAATAGCAGGAACGGATCTAGCTGAACACTGTGAGCAGGACGCACTGCACTAAATGTAAATAGCAGGAACAGATCTAGCCTAATCTAGCTAACTCAAATCAAATGACACTGTCTGTCTCTCTCTCTATCAGCACACCGGAACACACTACACAGGGCCGCCGTGCAGGCGGCCTTATATAGTGTGGGGCGTGTACTAAATCCCCTGAGCCATAATTGGCCAAAGCCACCCTGGCTTTGGCCAATTACAGCTCTCTCTACTGACGGCGCTGTGATTGGCCAAGCATGCGGGTCATAGTGCATGCTTGGCCAATCATCAGCCAGCAATGCACTGCGATGCCGCAGTGAATTATGGGCCGTGACGCGCCACACGAATTTGGCGCGAACGGCCCATAACGTTCGCAATTCGACGGACGGTCGAACAGCCGATGTTCGAGTCGAACATGGGTTCGACTCGAACACGAAGCTCATCCCTAGTTGTGACCCCTTAATAAAAAAAATTTGGTAAATTCTACTCTCCTGTGTGTGTTTTCATCCAAAAATGACAGTTTGTTGGTGACGATTCAGGTACATTTCTAAAGTACAATGTGAAATTAACAAGGGACAACAACACCAAACAATCTCCTACAGATTAAATATAACAACATATCAATGGTGTTGTGGGAACTTGTCACAAAAAACGCACACAAACATTTTCGGGAGTAGAAATCAAAATCGCCCAAAAAAAATAAAAAAAAATACAAACACAAAAAAAGAATCTACATTAAAGCCAAAAAATATATAAAAAATATACAAAAATATGTTGTCAGATGTGAGAAATCAAAATATATGGAGGGAATCCCGATAAATAGTAACGAAATAAGTTTGTGAGAAGTGTGTGTGAATATGAGCAGCAAAACTACTTCATTCTTGTCATATTATAAAGAAGAAGAGAGTGCGCTGTATTAAACCATTTTTAACATTGCAGCGTGACGAAAGTGCTGTATCCATTGCGAACGCTAAGTTTACCAGAACGAGCTGTTCCGTCTTGGAATTTCTTCTGAGCATGCGTGGCACTTTGTGCGTCGGAACAGGCCACACACGGTCGGAATTGATGCGATCGGATTTTGTTGTCGGAAAATTTTATCTCCTGCTCTCCAACTTTGTGTGTCGGAAAATCCGATGGAAAATGTCCGATGGAGCCCCCACACGGTTGGAATTTCCGACAACACGCTCCGATCGGACATTTTTCATCGGAAAATCCGACCGTGTGTACGGGGCATAAGATTTATAGAACAAGCACAGGGAATAAATTATGGAATCACTCAACTCTGAGGAAAAAATTATGGAATCATGAAAAACAAACAAACAAAATAACACTCCAACACATCACTAGTACGTTGTTGCACCACCTCTGGCTTTTATAACTGCTTGCAGTCTCTGAGGCATTGACTTAATGAGTGATAAACAGTACTCTTCATCAATCTGGCTCCAGCCTTCTCTGATTGCTGTGCAGGTTGGAGCCTTGTCATGGACCATTTTCTTTAACTTCCACCACAGATTTTCAATTGGATTGAGATCCGGACTGTTTGCAGGCCATGACATTGACCTTATGTGTCTTTCTTCAAGGAATTTTTTCACAGTTTTTGCTCTATGGCCAGATGCATTATCATCTTGATAAATGATTTCATCATCCCCAAACATCCTTTCAATAGATGGGATAAGAAAAGTGTCCAAAATTTCAATGTAAACCTGTGCATTTATTGAAGATTTAATGACAGCCATCTCCCCAGTGCCTTTACCTGACATGCAGCCCCATATCATAATTGACTGTGGAAATTTGCATGCTTTCTTCAGACAGTCAAACGAAGGGCCTAGTGCTAAAGTACCTCAATATACAGGGTGACTCTGCAGGTACTAAATAGCAATTTGTGCCAGCGTCCCCAGAATTAAGATTGTGAGTGCATAGAGTCTAGGAATTGGACTTTAAAGGCACAATAGTATTAAACTACAAGAAAGTAGATTTATAAGGGGTCTTTTATTAGAAAAATATAAAAAGACAATGGACAAACATGAATGTTTAAAAACAAATCAGGCTAGATATAAACCCTAATATTGGTACACCGTATGGATCCTATCCTGCAAGCTTATGTAGCATTTGGGGAGGTTATAAATGTATAAACAAATCACTTAATCAAGGTGGAGGAGAGATACTTCCCCGAACATTGAACAGTGGACAATCGCATAGCTATAACAGACAGGGTGCTGCAGGTTTGGTGATTCACGGTGAGACGTTCTCTAGTTCGAGCAACTAGAGAACGTCTCACCGTGGATCACCAAACCTGCAGCACCCTGTCTGTTATAGCTATGCGATTGTCCACTGTTCAATGTTCGGGGAAGTATCTCTCCTCCACCTTGATTAAGTGATTTGTTTATACATTTATAACCTCCCCAAATGCTACATAAGCTTGCAGGATAGGATCCATACGGTGTACCAATATTAGGGTTTATATCTAGCCTGATTTGTTTTTAAACATTCATGTTTGTCCATTGTCTTTTTATATTTTTCTAATAAAAGACCCCTTATAAATCTACTTTCTTGTAGTTTAATACTAGTGTGCCTTTAAAGTCCCATTCCTAGACTCTATGCACTCACAGTCCTTCTTCAGACAGTCGTCTGCATAAATCTCATTGGAACGGCACCAAAAAAAAGTTCCAGCATCATCACCTTGCCCAATGCAGATTTGAGATTCATCACTGAATATGACTTTCATCCAATCATCCACAGTCCACGATTGCCTTTCCTTAGCCCATTGTAACCTTCTTTTTTTGTGTTTAGGTGTTAGAGATGTCTTTCTTTTAGCTTTTCTGTATGTAAATCCCATTTCCTTTAGGCGGTTTCTTACAGTTCGGTCACAGATGTTGACTCCAGTTTCCTCCCATTTGTTCCTCATTTGTTTTGTTGTACATTTTCTGTTTTCAAGGCATATTGCTTTAAGTTTTCTGTCTTGACGCTTTGAAGTCTTCCTTGGTCTACCAGTATGCTTGCCTTTAACCACCTTCTCATGTTGTTTGTATTTGGTCCATGATTTAGGCACAGCCGACTGTGAACAACCAACATCTTGTGCAACACTGCGTGATGATTTACCCTCTTTAAGGAGTTTGATAATCCTCTCCTTTTTTTCAATTGACATCTCTGGTGTTGGAGCCATGCTTCATGTCAGTCCACTTGTTGCAACAGCTCTCCAAGGTGTGATCACTCCTTTTTACCTACATACTAACAAGCAGATTTAATCTGATGCAGGTGATATGCCACGTACACACGAGCGGACTTTATGGCGGACGGGATTTCGTCGGACAATTCGATCGTGTGTGGGCTCCAGCGGACTTTGTTTTCTCAAAAGTTGGACGGACTTAGATTTGAAACATGTTTTAAATCAATCTGTCGAAATCGAGTCCGGTCGAAAAGTACGCTCGTCTGTATGCTAGCTCGACGGACAAAAAGCCACGCTAGGGCAGCTATTGGCTACCGGCTATGAACTTCCTTGTTTTAGTCCAGTCGTACGTCATCACGTACGAATTCGACGGACTTTGGTGGATTGTGTGTAGGCAAGTCTGTTCATTCAGAAAGTCCGTCGTAAAGTCTTTCGAAAAGTCCACCGGGCAAAGTCTGCCGCAAAGTCCGACCGTGTGTATGCGGCATTAGTGTTTGTAATGAAAATTTACAGGGTGATTCCATAATTTTTTCCTCAGAATTGAGTGATTCCATAATTTATTCCCTGTGCTTGTTCTATAAATTGAACTGTTACTGGCCACCACAATTATTTTTCTTGATTTCTTTTAGTGTTTCTTAAAGCCAGAAAGTTGCCATTTGAAATGCCTTTAGTTTTTGGCCATGTCTGTGATCTGCTTTTTTTCCTACAACAATAAACAACTGATGGAACATCCTCAGGGACTGGTAATTCCATGGTTGCAGCCCTTGCAGTGCAGATGCAGCCCTGCTGCAAGGGAGGATTTTTATGCTTCCGGGAGTTCAGCTTTAAACTTTTTTGGATTACATTCATTCAACTTTATGCACAGCAGTGCAAATATTTGGATTATTTTATTGTAATGCAGGCCAATGCAGCACAATGCAGCACACATGGGATGCCACAGATTGGGTGTTACTACAACCATAGGTGTGCGCAGTCTATTGCATTAGGGTGGGCATCCCAAAGCTTAAACACACATGCTATTCTCTGCAGCCTCAGCTGCACGGGGTAGTGAATGAATGGGAAGTGCTTTATGCTGAGTGGCTTCCTGTTCATTTACAAACCGAAGCATAGTAAACACAGTTTACTATGTTTCAGTCATGAATGGACACAGTGAGCGAGCGTGTTCATTTAGAAAAGGAAGAGGCTGGTAAATTACATATTTATTAGCCCCTTTTCCTGCTCCCCATCCTGAAACATCACCTATAGCAGTCGGGAGGAGAGGAGGGAAGCCAGCAGCACTGTGGGGTAGGAAGCCGCAGTAGGGGGAATCAGCACCGCACATAGTGATTAGGGTGTGGTACAACCCCTGCACACGCCTGTTACTACAAAACATAGGTGCAGTGCCAACTTCAAGATTTTTAGTGTAAGTTGCTTATTTACAGTTTTTTGTATATTTGATTTTCACTACTTCACAAAAAGGTATAATTTAAAATTTACAAATATTTGTTATTTTTTACTGTGCCTTTATAGTAAATAATGTTTTGATAAACATTTGCAAAACTATTGCAGAACATACAAAATCAGAAGCACCATATTCTTCCATTCTGTGCTTTTAAAAAAATACCGGTATATGGTTTGGGGATATTTTATAACCTTTTAAACTGTAGGAAAAAAAAAAAAAAAAAAAAAATATATATATATATATATATATATATATATATATATATATATATATATATATATATATTATCACAAAAATTAAAGAGGTGAACAGGTATTTTGTGCTTAAATTAACCACCTCAATACAGTGCATTTTCGCCCCCTTCCTGCCCAAGCCATTTTTCAGCTTTCAGCGCTGTCGTACTTTGAATGACAATTGCGCGGTCATACAACACTGTACCCAAATGAAATTGTTATCATTTTTTCCCCACAAATACAGCTTTCTTTTAGTGGTATTTGATCACCTCTGCGGTTTTTATTTTTTGCGCTATAAACAAAAGAAGAGTGAGAAGTTTTAAAAAAAACACAATAATTTTTATCTTTTGCGATAATAAATATCCAATTTTTTTTTCTTTAAAACAAATTTTTTCTCAGTTTAGGCCGATATGTATTCTTGTACATATTTTTGGTAAAAAAAATCACAATAAGCGTATATAGATTGGTTTGCGCAAAAGTTATAGCGTCTACAAAATAGGGGATAGATTTATAACATTTTTATTTTTTTTATTTTTTTACTAGTAATGGCGGCGATCTGCGATTTTTATTGTGACTGCGATATTGCGGCGGACACATCGGACACTTTTGACACATATTTGGGACCATTCACATTTATACAGCGAACCGTGCTATAAAAATGCATTGATTACTGTATAATTGTGACAGGCAGGGAAGGGGTTAACACTAGGTGGTGATCGAGGGGTTAACTGTGTTGCTAGGGAGTGATTCTAACTGTAGGGGGCGGGGACTCACTAGAGGAGGAGACCGATCGGTGTTCCGCTGTGCTGGGAACACACCATCGGTCTCCTCTCCTCTGACAGGACCGTGGATCTGTGTGTTTACACACACAGATCCACGGTCCTGCTGTGTTACCGGTAATCGCGGGTGCCCGGCGGACATCGCGGCCGCCGGGCACGCGCACCGGGTGCCTAGTGACACGGCGGGCACGCGCGATCGCCGCCGGCGGCGCGCGCGCGCCCCCTGGTGGCCTAGGAATGCGAGGCCGTCATATGACGCCCGCCCGCAACGAGAGCTGCGCCGCCTGGCCGTCAATGGACAGCCGGCGGTCAGCAAGCGGTTAAATAAACAGTAAATAAATAATATAAACAAGTGAGTCCAGGAGTCACAAATGTGACACAATAGTGAAAGTTTGAATGTTGTGTCACCAACTTCCTCCACCTTGTGCGACCACCACCAAAAATATAGAATGTGCCCTTACCAAAAGAGCGTTGACCACCTATTACGGGGGGTCAACATAGGCTTGTATGTCTGGAAACACTCCATGTCTGTAAAGAGGTCCGCTCAACAGAAACTTCAAGCCACCACCGGGGAAAACATCAGGTTTCTTTTACTCCAACTGTGACATCAGGTCATATACCCCAAATGAGAGGCAAATAGCACGATAGTGTAAAACCTTTTTTACCAGGATTTAATGAAGGTAATGCACTTACATGAAAAGACGATTAAAACAGCATGTACTGGACACAGTGGTTTCAAAGGTAGATTCTCCAAATGCGATTAAAGAAAATGACGCTATCGATTGACTGGTTTTGTCACTAATCTGACTTCTTCTGGAGCATTAGCGTCATTCCCCATCATCGGCATAAATGAATGATTGAATGAATGATTTGTATAGCGCTGCAAATGCGAACTGAATTGCCTCAAGGCACTAGACCCGTCCCGTGTTGTCCAGCTTCTTAGAAGAGGTAGGTCTTGAGTTTTTTTCTGAAGGCCTGATGGTTTTCTTCCATGCGAATGTAAATAGGTAGAGTGTTCCATAGCCATGGTCCTTGGACTGCAAATCTTCCTTCTCCCTTTGTTTTGTAGCGCGGTTTTGGAATAAGGAGGAGGTTTTGGTTGGAAGATCGAAGACTGCGATTGGGTGTGTAGCGTTTTATTTTCTCGCATAGGTATTGAGGAGCGTTTCCTTGTATACATTTGTGGGTGAGGCAGAGGGTCTTGAAAGTGATTTGATACTTTACAGTTAGCCAATGTAGGCTCCTCAGGAAAGGGGAGATGGATTCCCAGGGTTTTTTCCTGTTAACAGTCTTGCCGCCGTGTTTTGGATGAGTTGTAAGCGCGCAAGCTGATATTGGGGTAGTCCTATGTAGAGGGAGTTTGCGTAGTCGAGTCTGGAATTGATGATTGTTCCAACTACTGCTGCTTTGTCCTCTTCTGGGACGAAGGGGATGAGTCTACGTAGCAGGCGGAGGAGATGGTGAGATTCGCTGACTACTGATCCTATTTGTGCATCCATTGACATTTCTGAGTCGAAAATGACTCCGAGATTCTTGGCTTTGGTGCTTGGAGAGATGGTCTGTCCAAAGATGGTGGGAGGTGTCCATGGGGTCTTAGTTTTGGAATTTTGTTTTTTTGTAGGAGAAGAAGCTCTGTTTTTGATCCGTTGAGTTTGAGAGAGCTAGTAGTCATCCAGTCGTCTATCAAAGTGAGGCATTTTTCTAGTCGTTGATGATGGTCTTTTTCTCCGGTGATGCGAAAGTAGAGTTGAGTATCATCAGCATATGAGTGGAAGCAGAGGTCCGATTTTCTGATGATTTTGAGGAGTGGGCGGATGTAGATGTTGAAGAGCACTGGTAACAAGGGTTAACCTTGAGGGACTCCACAAGAGATTGTGCAGGTTTCAGAGGTGAATGCTCCTAGTTTCACTGTCTGAGAACGATTTCCTAAGAAGTATGCGAACCATTGTAGATCTGAATCTGTGACTCCTGCTACTTCTGTGAGGCGGATGAGTAGACTATTGTGGTCCACTGTATTGAACGCTGCACTGAGGTCCAACAGTACCAGGAGACATGATTCTCCGTCATCAGCTGCTTCAAGGGCGTCGTCCCATATTTTGAGAAGTGCCATTTCTGTGCCATGTCCTGGGCAGAAGCCTGATTGCAGAGGGTCCAAGAGTTTGTGTGTGTCCAGGTGGTGTTGTAGCTGTTTTACTACTGCTTTCTCCATAATCTTGGAGATGGTGTTAAGGCTTGTTATCGGTCTGCGGTCGTTAGGGTCCTTAGGGTCCAGGTTGGGTTTCTTTAGCAGGGGTTTGACGATGCTATGCTTGAGGGCGATCGGAACAGTCCTTTCTTTGAACGACTGGTTTATGACGTGTGTTATAGTAGGAGCCAAGATGTCAGAACATTCTTTCAGGAGTTTTGTGGGAATGATGTCATTTGGTGATGTGCTGTCTCTGAGGCTTCTGATGATGTTTTTGGTGGTGTCAGTGGTGATTGGGATCAGCAAAAAATTTGGTGATTGTGTGATGATCGTATCGTTTTTTTCTTTTTGCTTTAGTTGAATGAGGCTGGTTGTTTTTTTCTGTTGAATTGTTTTCCGGATGTTGTCGATTTTGTCGATAAAAAAATCCGATAACTCATTGCAGAATTCTTGGGTTTCGTTTCCTGGGAGCTCTAGGCAGGTAGGGTTCATAGTCTTGGCGACTATTTTGAAGAGTTCCCGAGGGCGGTTTAAGGCTGTTAAGATGGTGTTTGAGAAATGTTCTTTTTTGCTTTGAAGATTGCTTTGTGATATTTCTCTGTGAGTGCTTTGTAGTTTGTGTGGTTTTCCTTTGTGGAGTTTCTTCTCCAGGCTCTTTCAGTTCTTCTGCGTTCTTGCTTTACTAAAGTAAGAGTGCCATTAAACCATCCAGAGTTTATTTTGCGGATGTGTGTTCTATGTTTTGGAGCCACTGAGTCCGCTGTTTGTAGTAATGCCTTGTTTAAGGAGTTGAGTGTTTGTTCTGTTGAGTGGTTTAAGTTTAGCATTGCTATTTTGTTTGATAATGTAGTTTTGAAGAGTTTGGAGTGTAATTTCTTCTGAGATCTTGTCCAGCGTGTTGTTATTGCGTGTTTCCATTTTTGAAGGGTGGTGTTGGTAGCGATTTTAAATTTGATAGCGTGGTGATCCGTCCATGGTAGCGGCAGGTTCTGGAATATGTTGACGTCCATATTTTTTTTTTTGAAGATGAGGTCCAGAATGTGTCCTGAACCATGTGTGGGAGCATTTATCAGTTGCTGAAGACCTAATTCTTTCAGTTGGTTAATGCAGGTGGTGGCGATAAGGTCTTAGGTGGAGTTTGCCCAGAGGTTGAAATCTCCAAGTGCCAAAAAGTTTTTGATTTTCAGGGTGTGAGTTGACATGAATTCTGTGAATGGGTGTAAGGAGATTGGTCTTCAGTCCTGGTGGTCTGTAACATAGAAGTATGTGGATAGTGTCTTGGGGTGTTGTTTGAAGATGTAGGGTGAGTGTCTCCATAAAAGGCACTGAGTTCTGTACAGTTGGTTTAATGAGCACGAGGTGAGATTTAAAGATCACTGCTAGGCCTCCTCCTTTTTTTCCTGTTCTTTGCTCCGTTAGGATCCTGTAGTTCTCAGGCACTAATTCGGTTAGGATGGCGTTGCGGTCAGGTGTTAGCCAGCTTTCCGTAATAAGAAGCAATCTATGATGTTTTGGGTGATGAAGTTGTGTACTTCCAGTCTGTGCTTGACTGCAGATCTGGTGTTGATCAGAGCACATGCTAATTGTTGTGGTTGAATTGTTGTCTTCCTATATTTGATGGTTGATTGTAGGTTGGTCCTTAGTAATTGTTCTTTCTGTAGTATTTTATGAACGGAAGTTGTTAATGTTGAGGTGGTATTTCTTAGCCTGTGGAGAGCGTCCGCTGAGCACTTGAAGTTGCACATGGCGAGAAAATTGCTGAAGTTAGGATGATGCAGTGATGATACTGATGTAGCGATGGTGAGGTTGCTGAGGAAATGGTGGTCCTGAAGGGTGCCGCTGCTTCTGTTGATGAGAAGACGATGGTCTGAAGAATGCCGCTGCTTCAGGGGTGGCGTTGACGATGGTGCGAATGGAACTGCTGGTGGTGGTGGAGGGGGCCACGCAGGCCTAACGGCCCTCCCGTTGATCCAGAGGAAGGCGAAAAACCCCTAGCTGAGCTAGCCAATTGCTGCAGCAGAGGAAAAAATTCCTTCCTGACGTCCGTAGGCGATCGGACCGAAGGTCCCTGGGTCAACTGCTAGTAGGTGGGCCCCACGTACTTACCTGACCCGGGTTGGTCTGTAAAGAGTAGAGAAGGGAGAGGGTGAGGCGGGGACTGTTGGACTGAAGGAGAGGCACTAGGGTTGCCCTAGGCTACCACTTACCGATACTGAGCCGCGTCTGAAAGGATCAAAATGAACACCGGTGAAACGCTTAAGCCGAGGATTGTCCTGCTCTCAGTATTAGGGATGAGCCGAACACCCCCCGGTTCGGTTCGCACCAGAACCCGCGAACGGACCGCAAGTTCGCACGAACGTTAGAACCCCATTGACGTCTATGGGACTCGAACGTTCGAAATCAAAAGTGCTCATTTTAAAGGCTAATTTGCATGGTATTGTCCTAAAAAGGGTGTGGGGACCCGGGTCCTACCCCAGGGGACATGTATCAATGCAAAAAAAACTTTTAAAAACGTCCGTTTTTTCGGGAGCAGTGATTTTAATGATGCTTAAAGTAAAAAAAAAAAGTGAAATATTCCTTTAAATATCGTACCTGGGGGGTGTCTATAGTATGCCTGTAAAGTGACGCGTGTTTCCCATGTTTAGAACAGTCCCTGCACCAAATGTCATTTTTAAAGGAAAAAATCTCATTTAAAACTACTTGCGGGTTTAATGTCATGTCGGGTCCTGCCAATATGGATGAAAATCAGTGAGACAAACGGCATGGGTACCCCCCAGTCCATTACCAGGCCCTTTGGGTCTTGTATGGATATTAAGGGGAACCCCGCACCCAAATTAAAATAAGGAAAGGTCCCTATATACTCTGAACAGCAGTATACAGGCGGTGCAAACAAGACAGGGACTGTAGGTTTGTTGTTAAGTAGAATCTGTTTGTAATTTTGAACATTTTTAACGTGTTTAGCTCCAGCCAAAAAATCTTTTCTAAGCTTTTTGGAAAACATAGGGAAGGGTTATCACCCCTGTGACATTTGTTTTGCGTCTTTCCTCCTCTTCAGAAGATTTCACCTCACTTTTTTGTCCCAATGAAAAATGTTTTTTGAAAATTTGGGTTTTTTTGTGGAACAAGGATTGGAAAGCATCAGTGGAAAGGAGAAATTGTTTTCCCATATTAACTCTTACATGAGAGAATTTCCCTTCCTAGGGGTAGATTTCATCTCACTTCCTGTTGTCTCCTTCCGTTTGCAAGTAGGAGTCGTTTGTAAGTTAGATGTTTGAAAGTAGGGTCCTGCCCTATATACTCAGCAGAAATTTGGGCCTTAGGTGTTGCTGTGGCCAAAACACTGTAAGCCCTCACAGGGCCCTGCTGTGAAATATTAGATCAAGAATTGTAATTACATGCCCCTGTTGAACAGGAGCTGAAAAATTAGGCCTTAGGCACTGGTGCTGGTGCCACAACACTGCAACCCCTCACAGACACTCTAGTTGGAACGCAGGAACGAGCCCTGCTGCAAAGTATTGCATCAAAAATTGTAATTACACACCCCTGTTAGACAGGGGCAGAAAAATTGGGCCTTAGGCACTGGTGCTGGTGCCACAACACTGCAACCCCTCACAGACACTCTAGTTGGAACGCAGGAACGAGCCCTGCTGCAAAGTATTGCATCAAAAATTGTAATTACACGCCCCTGTTAGACAGGGGCAGAAAAATTGGGCCTTAGGCACTGGTGCTGGTGCCACAACACTGCAACCCCTCACAGACACTCTAGTTGGAACGCAGGAACGAGCCCTGCTGCAAAGTATTGCATCAAAAATTGTAATTACACGCCCCTGTTAGACAGGGGCAGAAAAATTGGGCCTTAGGCACTGGTGCTGGTGCCACAACACTGCAACCCCTCACAGACACTCTAGTTGGAATGCAGGAACGAGCCGTGCTGCAAAGTATTACATCAAAAATTGTAATTACACGCCCCTGTTATACAGGGGCTGAAAAATTGTGCCTTAGGCACTGGTGGTGGCGCCCAGAACCAAAAATGTTCTTACAAGCTATCAGCGTGATGATTGAGGAGGAAGAGGATAATTACTCAGGGATAGTCACTCAGCATCAGCATAGGCAGTCTTTGAAGGGATCTGAAAAAAATTATTCAGTTACATCAGCATCAGGTGCTTGGTAGCTGGTGGTGATCCAAGACTGATTCATTTTTATGAAGGTCAGCCGATCGACCGAGTCAGTGGACAGACGCACCCTGTGATCGGTTACCACGCCTCCAGCAGCACTGAATGTGCGTTCCGAAAGAACGCTGGATGCAGGACAGGCCAGTAGCTCAATTGCATACTGTGCAAGCTCTGGCCAGTGATCCATCCTCAAGACCCCAGTAACCCAGAGGATTTTCGGTGGGAAAGGTGTCCAAGTCTGATCTTGCCCCTAGGTATTCCTGCACCATGTAAAACAGACGCTGGCGATGGTTGCTGGAACCGATCATACCTTGGGGCTGCGGACCAAAAAATTGTCTGAACGCATCGGTCAGACGGCCACCTTCTCCACCGCTCCTTCTTTGACTGACCGAAGCCTCAGCAACACGTTGTCCAGAAACAGGAGTTTGTAACCTCCCAGTCTCTGGGAACGCGTTGCACAGACCTTTCTGCAAGGCCTCCCGAAGATGTTTCATCCTCTGCTCCCTCTGCGATGGCAAGATAAGGTCCGCAACCTTACCCTTGTAACGTGGATCAAGGAGGGTTGCCAGCCAGTATTGGTCCTTCTCCTTGATACCACGAATACGAGGATCCTTACGCAGGCTTTGCAGGATCAGGGAGGCCATGCAGCGTAGGTTTGCTGAGGCATTCGGTCCGGAGTCCTCTGGGTCACTAAGGACAACAACGTCCGCAGCCACCTCCTCCCAGCCACGTACAAGTCCATGTGTTCCTTGGGACTGATCCCTTAAAGACTGCTGATGCTGAGTGCCAGGCTCCACCTCCATACTGACACAATCTTCCTCCTCCTCCTCCTCCTCCTCCTCCTCCTCGTCCTCTTCCTGTGTGATCGGCGGGCACGCAGGAACACTGTCTGGATAAAGGGGGCCTTGAGAGCTAAGGAAGTCCTCCTCTTCCTGCCTCTGTTCTGCCTCAAGTGCCCTGTCCATTATTCCACGCAGCGTGTGCTCCAACAGGTGGACAAGGGGGACAGTGTCACTGATGCATGCACTGTCAGTGCTCACCATCCTCGTGGCCTCCTCGAATGGTGACAGGACAGTGCATGCATCCCTGATCATGGCCCACTGGCGTGGGGAAAAAAAACCAAGGTCCCCTGACCCTGTCCTGGTGCCATAGTCGCACAGGTACTCATTTATGGCCCTCTGCTGCGTGTGCAGCCGCTGCAGCATGGCCAATGTCGAGTTCCACCTGGTGGGCATGTCACAGATTAGGCGGTTCTTGGGCAGGTTAAACTCCTTTTGGAGGTCCGTCAGCCGAGCACTGGCATTATATGACCGGCGGAAATGCACACAGACTTTCCTGGCCTGCCTCAGGACATCCTGTAAGCCCGGGTACCTGCCCAAGAACCGCTGCACCACCAAGTTAAGGACGTGAGCCAAACAGGGCACATGGGTCAGTTGTCCCTGTCGGAGGGCAGAGAGGAGGTTGGTGCCATTGTCGCAAACCACCATTCCTGCCTTAAGTTGGCGTGGCGTCAACCACCTCTGAACCTGCCCCTGCAGAGCTGACAGAACCTCTGCCCCAGTGTGGCTCCTGTCCCCCAAGCACACCAGCTCAAGCACCGCATGGCATCTTTTGGCCTGCGTACTTGCGTAGCCCCTTGAATGCCTACGGAGCACCGCTGGTTCCGAGGAAGAGGCCATGGAGGAAGAACAAGAGGAGGGGGTGGAGGAGAGAGGTGTGTCACAATCAGCATTTTGGAGGCGTGGTGGCGGAACAACCTCCAACACTACTGCACCTTGTCCTGCATCCTTCCCAGCTGCCAGCAGAGTCACCCAATGCGCCGTGAAACTTAAGTAACGTCCCTGTCCATGCCTGCTGGACCATGAGTCAGCGGTAATATGCACCTTACCGCTGACCGCCCTGTCCAGCGAGGCATGGACATTGCCTTCCACATGCCGGTAGAGAGCTGGAATCGCCTTCCGTGAGAAAAAGTGGCGTTTGGGTACCTGCCACTGAGGAACCGCACATTCCACAAACTCACGGAAGGGGGCAGAGTCTACCAACTGAAAAGGCAGCAGTTGAAGTGCTAGCAATTTTGCCAAGCTAGCATTCAACCGCTGGGCATGTGGATGGCTGGGAGCAAACTTCTTTCGGCGGTGCAGCAGCTGGGGCAGGGAAATTTGCCTGGTACAATCTGGCGTCGGTGTACCAAAAGCAGATTGCCCACAAGTACTTGGCTGTGACACACCTAATTCTACACCTTCATTCCTCTCACTGCAGGTCTCAGAGAGGACTGAAGGTCTAGTAGGGTTGGAAATCTCAGCTGATGAGGAGCAAGGAGAGATCCTCTTTGTTCTTTGGTGTGGGTCTTTTAGATATGCTTGCCAACGAACTGCATGGCAGGTCAACATATGTCTGGTCAAGCATGTGGTACCCAAGCGGGAGATGTTTTGGCCACGCGAGATACGCTTGAGACATATGTTGCAAATAGCAGCGGTGCGATCTGATGCACTCGTCTCAAAAAAGGCCCACACCAAAGAACTTTTTGAATAACGCGCAGAGACTGCAGCGCCCTGCACATGTGGAGCTTTGGGGTGTGATGCAGTCAATGTGCTGCCCTTAGGCTGGCCCCTGGAGGGCATCCTGCCTCGTTGGTGATGTGCCGCCTCCTCCTCCTCCTCCTCCTCCTCTCTCCTATCAGGCACCCACGTTGAGTCAGTGACCTCATCATCCCCTCCCTCCTCATCACTGGAGCAAACCTGGCAGTATGCTGCAGCAGGGGGAGCATGACTGCCAGATTGCTGTCCTTCTTGGGCACCCCCTCTGTCCGTGCTCATGTTACTGCCTTCATCGAGCTCAGTATCATCATCAGAGCCTTCCAAACGCTGGGCATCCTCCTGGAGCATGTACCCAACACTGTGGTCAAACAGTTCGAGGGAATCCTCATGAGGACATGGTGGAGCTAGGGAAGGAGTCACTGATGACATTGAGCTGAGGGAAGAGGCCGCTGCTTTGCCAGACAAAGCACCCTGGGCATGGGTGAGAGAGGATGAGGAGGATGAGGACGGCTTGGTCATCCACTCGACCAAGTTTTCCGCATGTTGCGGCTCAACACGGCCAGCTGCCGAAAAAAAGGCCAAGCGTGTCCCATGGCCACGTGCTGATGAGGATGCACCGTCTCCACGACCAGCACTAGACACAGAGCCTGCTTGCCCTCTCTTATTGGCTTGTGACTGTCTGCCTCTCCTTCTTGGCCTTCCAGACATACTAATGGCCTGTAGCTGCACTAAGCTGGGATAGAACACCTGTAATTTTCTTCAGGTAGCTTTATATACTGTAACCAGACAAGCCTGCCTGTCAGTAGGAAGATAACAGGAACGGATCTAGCTGAACACTGTGAGCAGGACGCACTGCACTAAATGTAAATAGCAGGAACGGATCTAGCTGAACACTGTGAGCAGGACGCACTGACTGCACTAAATGTAAATAGCAGGAACGGATCTAGCTGAACACTGTGAGCAGGACGCACTGACTGCTCTAAATGTAAATAGCAGGAACAGATCTAGCTGAACACTGTGAGCAGGACGCACTGCACTAAATGTAAATAGCAGGAACGGATCTAGCTGAACACTGTGAGCAGGACGCACTGACTGCACTAAATGTAAATAGCAGGAACGGATCTAGCTGAACACTGTGAGCAGGACGCACTGCACTAAATGTAAATAGCAGGAACGGATCTAGCTGAACACTGTGAGCAGGACACACTGCACTAAATGTAAATAGCAGGAACGGATCTAGCTGAACACTGTGAGCAGGACGCACTGCACTAAATGTAAATAGCAGGAACGGATCTAGCTGAACACTGTGAGCAGGACGCACTGACTGCACTAAATGTAAATAGCAGGAACAGATCTAGCTGAACACTGTGAGCAGGACGCACTGCACTAAATGTAAATAGCAGGAACGGATCTAGCTGAACACTGTGAGCAGGACGCACTGACTGCACTAAATGTAAATAGCAGGAACGGATCTAGCTGAACACTGTGAGCAGGACGCACTGCACTAAATGTAAATAGCAGGAACGGATCTAGCTGAACACTGTGAGCAGGACGCACTGCACTAAATGTAAATAGCAGGAACGGATCTAGCTGAACACTGTGAGCAGGACGCACTGCACTAAATGTAAATAGCAGGAACGGATCTAGCTGAACACTGTGAGCAGGACGCACTGACTGCACTAAATGTAAATAGCAGGAACGGATCTAGCTGAACACTGTGAGCAGGACGCACTGCACTAAATGTAAATAGCAGGAACGGATCTAGCTGAACACTGTGAGCAGGACGCACTGCACTAAATGTAAATAGCAGGAACGGATCTAGCTGAACACTGTGAGCAGGACGCACTGCACTAAATGTAAATAGCAGGAACGGATCTAGCTGAACACTGTGAGCAGGACGCACTGACTGCACTAAATGTAAATAGCAGGAACAGATCTAGCTGAACACTGTGAGCAGGACGCACTGCACTAAATGTAAATAGCAGGAACGGATCTAGCTGAACACTGTGAGCAGGACGCACTGACTGCACTAAATGTAAATAGCAGGAACGGATCTAGCTGAACACTGTGAGCAGGACGCACTGCACTAAATGTAAATAGCAGGAACGGATCTAGCTGAACACTGTGAGCAGGACGCACTGCACTAAATGTAAATAGCAGGAACGGATCTAGCTGAACACTGTGAGCAGGACGCACTGCACTAAATGTAAATAGCAGGAACGGATCTAGCTGAACACTGTGAGCAGGACGCACTGACTGCACTAAATGTAAATAGCAGGAACGGATCTAGCTGAACACTGTGAGCAGGACGCACTGCACTAAATGTAAATAGCAGGAACGGATCTAGCTGAACACTGTGAGCAGGACGCACTGCACTAAATGTAAATAGCAGGAACGGATCTGGCTGAACACTGTGAGCAGGACGCACTGCACTAAATGTAAATAGCAGGAACGGATCTAGCTGAACACTGTGAGCAGGACGCACTGACTGCACTAAATGTAAATAGCAGGAACGGATCTAGCTGAACACTGTGAGCAGGACGCACTGCACTAAATGTAAATAGCAGGAACGGATCTAGCTGAACACTGTGAGCAGGACGCACTGCACTAAATGTAAATAGCAGGAACGGATCTAGCTGAACACTGTGAGCAGGACGCACTGCACTAAATGTAAATAGCAGGAACGGATCTAGCTGAACACTGTGAGCAGGACGCACTGACTGCACTAAATGTAAATAGCAGGAACAGATCTAGCTGAACACTGTGAGCAGGACGCACTGCACTAAATGTAAATAGCAGGAACGGATCTAGCTGAACACTGTGAGCAGGACGCACTGACTGCACTAAATGTAAATAGCAGGAACGGATCTAGCTGAACACTGTGAGCAGGACGCACTGCACTAAATGTAAATAGCAGGAACGGATCTAGCTGAACACTGTGAGCAGGACGCACTGCACTAAATGTAAATAGCAGGAACGGATCTAGCTGAACACTGTGAGCAGGACGCACTGCACTAAATGTAAATAGCAGGAACGGATCTAGCTGAACACTGTGAGCAGGACGCACTGACTGCACTAAATGTAAATAGCAGGAACGGATCTAGCTGAACACTGTGAGCAGGACGCACTGCACTAAATGTAAATAGCAGGAACGGATCTAGCTGAACACTGTGAGCAGGACGCACTGCACTAAATGTAAATAGCAGGAACGGATCTGGCTGAACACTGTGAGCAGGACGCACTGCACTAAATGTAAATAGCAGGAACGGATCTAGCTGAACACTGTGAGCAGGACGCACTGACTGCACTAAATGTAAATAGCAGGAACGGATCTAGCTGAACACTGTGAGCAGGACGCACTGCACTAAATGTAAATAGCAGGAACGGATCTAGCTGAACACTGTGAGCAGGACGCACTGCACTAAATGTAAATAGCAGGAACGGATCTAGCTGAACACTGTGAGCAGGACGCACTGCACTAAATGTAAATAGCAGGAACGGATCTAGCTGAACACTGTGAGCAGGACGCACTGACTGCACTAAATGTAAATAGCAGGAACGGATCTAGCTGAACACTGTGAGCAGGACGCACTGCACTAAATGTAAATAGCAGGAACGGATCTAGCTGAACACTGTGAGCAGGACGCACTGCACTAAATGTAAATAGCAGGAACGGATCTAGCTGAACACTGTGAGCAGGACGCACTGACTGCACTAAATGTAAATAGCAGGAACGGATCTAGCTGAACACTGTGAGCAGGACGCACTGACTGCACTAAATGTAAATAGCAGGAACGGATCTAGCTGAACACTGTGAGCAGGACGCACTGCACTAAATGTAAATAGCAGGAACGGATCTAGCTGAACACTGTGAGCAGGACGCACTGCACTAAATGTAAATAGCAGGAACGGATCTAGCTGAACACTGTGAGCAGGACGCACTGCACTAAATGTAAATAGCAGGAACGAATCTAGCTGAACACTGTGAGCAGGACGCACTGACTGCACTAAATGTAAATAGCAGGAACGGATCTAGCTGAACACTGTGAGCAGGACGCACTGCACTAAATGTAAATAGCAGGAACGGATCTAGCTGAACACTGTGAGCAGGACGCACTGCACTAAATGTAAATAGCAGGAACGGATCTAGCTGAACACTGTGAGCAGGACGCACTGACTGCACTAAATGTAAATAGCAGGAACGGATCTAGCTGAACACTGTGAGCAGGACGCACTGACTGCACTAAATGTAAATAGCAGGAACAGATCTAGCTGAACACTGTGAGCAGGACGCACTGCACTAAATGTAAAGAGCAGGAACGGATCTAGCTGAACACTGTGAGCAGGACGCACTGCACTAAATGTAAAGAGCAGGAACAGATCTAGCTGAACACTGTGAGCAGGACGCACTGCACTAAATGTAAAGAGCAGGAACAGATCTAGCCTAATCTAGCTCTCAAATCAAATGACACTGTCTGTCTCTCTCTCTATCAGCACACCGGAACACACTACACAGGGCCGCCGTGCAGGCGGCCTTATATAGTGTGGGGCGTGTACTAAATCCCCTGAGCCATAATTGGCCAAAGCCACCCTGGCTTTGGCCAATTACAGCTCTCTCTACTGACGGCGCTGTGATTGGCCAAGCATGCGGGTCATAGTGCATGCTTGGCCAATCATCAGCCAGCAATGCACTGCGATGCCGCAGTGAATTATGGGCCGTGACGCGCCACACGAATTTGGCGCGAACGGCCCATAACGTTCGCAATTCGACGGACGGTCGAACAGCCGATGTTCGAGTCGAACATGGGTTCGACTCGAACACGAAGCTCATCCCTACTCAGTATCACCCCGTGCCCTTGCGGTGAGGTCCGGTATGACGGAGGTGGTATTCAGGGGTAGGAAGGGCACACTGCCCACTAGAGACAGAGAGGGGTGAGCTGAGGAGGTGGGCTGGAGCTAGGCTGCAGCCTCGGTCTGTCCCCCGAGTCTAGCAGCTGGGGATGAGGTGACCAGACGGCGGCTGTGGAGGTGCACTGGTGAGCAGGGAGCTAGTGGGTCCCTGTGGAGTACTGCTGTGGAGTCCGGGGATGAGCTCCGGGTGGTCGGTAGGGAGCTACGGCCGTGTCTGGGAGTACCAAGATGACCGCCGTGCTAGGCCTGAGCCGCGGTCTGATCAAATGCTGTGGAGGTGCACTGGAGGCAGGGGTCTGGGCGGGGGTAGGGGGGTCGGGGTCCCGGATAGGTCTTGCTGTGGAGTCCGAGGATGCGCTCCGGATGGCCGGGGAGTGCTGCAGCCACGTCTGGGTGTCCCAAGATGGCCGCCGGACTAGGCCCGAGCCGTGGTCTGTCCAGATGGTAAGGATCCCTGGTGCGACAACGATCGCGTCAGCACTGGTGGGTAGGGTACGGGAGGAGGGGGTGTGGGGTCTGCCGATTGGGGTGGGGAGGTGGGGGGGTAGGCGACAGGCCGGGCTAGGGTGGAGTGCTAGGCTGGAGCCGCGGTGTGTCCTGGGAGGCTGTCCTAAGAGGCTGGCGGGCTGGAACTAGGCGTCCGGAGGCAACAGACAGCGCGATGGAGACTGGGGGCCGAGGTGTCCTGTTCCCGTTCCTGGATGTTGCTAGGGGCTGCTGGGGGACCCATCAGTCTGCTAGGAGTCCACTGGAGAGCCTAGGAAGAATACCGAATGGCTGGATGGCCAGATGGCCAGTGCTTCTAGCACACACGTCTGTACTTCTGCTCTCTGCTCTGCTCTGACAACACTGACAGCTGAGTAGGGTGACAACACTCTCTCACTGTACTGTGACTAAATACCCTCTCGGTGGGTCAAAGTCTGGTTTCCATCCCCAGCTCCGTGCGGTTCTTCCTGTGTGACCAAAATAGCAAAATGTTTGGGCTATTTAAAGTGTAGAGTAGGACTTGGTAGTGAAAGGGTTAAAATATGTTTAACTTAAAAAAAAAATACAATGCATTCATTTTTTTTTTTTTTTTTTTAAGCTCAACTCTGGGCTCCTCCTTTGGGTGCCCCTGTCCCCTCTTGGATGCTCCCTTACAATGTATAATATGCTTCCTTTTAATATACATAACTTTTTCCAAAGTTATCTGGCCAGTCATGTGAACACAGGCTCCTCTTCACCTCCCTAAGAGTTGCAGAGAGATGCTTTCTTTTTTTTATATAATCTTTATTTTTATTTTATGTATTAAAAGGAACATACAAACATATAGTCTATGGTCATTCTTACCACAATACAGTGCAATTCTTACAGTGCAGACCTAGACGTTCCAGACAAGAACAAGTTGTCAAACCAATCACAAGACAAAGCAAAAATCGGAGGGGTAAGGGAAGGAGGGGGAAGGTAATGAGGGATTAAATCTTCTCCAAACTGTATTGCACTGTGGAACAGTCAAAATGATTCCCAGGGGGGGGTCCCGCCATGGCAACTTCTTGGCCGGACCCGTCACAAAAGCCCTCCATTCTGTATTGGAGGGGGGGTCTCGTCCCTGCTTTAAGGCCCCCGAGATGCCCATCGGGCGGGTCCCTCGGGAGGGGGGCCATAAGCCTCCAACTAACCTCCACCAAGAGGGAGGCGCCCCATGGGCATCCCCTGGGGTCAATGCCTTTGAAAGGTGCCTGTGTCGCCAGGCGGAGCCCCTATTTCATAAGTCTGCCCCGGTAATGACTCTATAACATTTAGTAAGGGAGATACAAAACTTGCCTTTTAAAAAAAAAAAACTAAAGACGCCTAGTGTCTCATATGAGCCTTCAACTGTGGACCTTGTGAACCATGCATAAGGAAAGAAAAGGTCTACACCCGGTGCAATCAATAGGGTGGTGAGACATGCCATTCAGGTACGCACGTCACCACATACAGGCCTCCTTAGCTTCAAGGAGGGCTCCGCTAACTCCAACAGTGCGACTTCCAGGCTAGAGGACACAGGATTAGTGTCAATGGTGAATCTCCGCCACTGGGCCCAGATACTATCAAAGCGCTCACTCCTATTCTTGCACCTCGCCACCCACTCCTCCGCCTCTCTGATATCCTCCACCTTCTGTAACCATTCTTTTAAGGTAGGAATCCGTGGACTCTTCCAGTGAAGAGGTACCAGCCTTTTAGCAGCGTTTAATAGATGAGGAAGGGCGCTTTTTTTGTAATGGCTCAGAGGGAGGGTGGGGAGGTGCAAGAGAAAATGCTCTGGGGAGAACGGGATCTCAATCTGCAGAGCATTTTTAATGGTAGCCTGTACTTCCGTCCAGAACGGCCTAATTACTGGGCATTCCCACCACACAGGAAGGAGGGTGCCTTTCTGACCGCAATCACGCCAGCAGCGGTCAGAAACCGAGGGGTAAATACGTGCTATACGTGCTATCTCGCTGTTCTGGCGAGAACTCTATCCCTAGGTCCCGCTCCCATTCTCTTATGAAAGCCGGCTTGCAAGCAGCGGAAACTGAACCCAGTAGCCTATATAACTCAGAGATCAGATGGGGAGTTGGTTCTTCTTCTATGAAAAATCTTTCTAGTGTGGTAATGGTGTCTAGCCCTCTCATCGAAGCCCCCTCTGTTGCAATGAAGTGTTGGAGTTGCTGGTGTCTCCACCAATCCATGGGGAATCTGCCATGGCTAGTCCTCAAGGCATCTAGGGATATCAGACTACCCTTATCTACAAATTTGCCACAGCTATAATTACCATCTGTAACCCATGTACCAAAAAAGGTCCTTTGCTCCCCAGGAGGGAACCACCTGAACCCCCCCAGCGGTGCCAGTGGGGAGCCCGGGGGCACCAAAGCGTACAAAGCATTCGTGCGATCCCAGACCCGCAGGATATGAGTAGTTAGCAGGGAGGACGTTTGTGAGAGTCCTCTGTATTCACGAGGCAGCCAAGGCGCGTAGGACAAGTCCCTACCTGCCAGGCTCTTCTCCAAGGAGACCCATATTTTTGAACCCCCATGATGCCGCCAGTTGAGGATATGTTGGATCGCAATGGCTCTGTAGTATCGCCTTATATCCGGGAGGCCCAGGCCTCCCATTTCCTTGGCCTTCTGTAGTAAAGACGCGGCCAGTCTTGGCCTTTTACCATGCCAGATGAAATTAATCATTAGGCTTTGAAGCTGTGTAAAGAAGCTCCTGGGGAGAGGGACCGGCAGCATTTGTAAATAAAAGAGCACCCTTGGAAGGATGTTCATCTTGAGTATGCTAAGTTTGCCCAGCCACGTGAAGGAGGTCTTGGCCCAATTCTGTAAGTCTCTACGCACCATGCTCAAAAGGGTGGGAAAATTAGCCGAGTAAATATTATCAAATCTATTGGTAAGTTGTATACCCAGGTACTTAATCGATGTTGTAGCCCAACTAAATGGGAAAGCTTGTTGTAAGTCATTAGCCATCTTCGCAGGGATGGTGATGGGCAGGATTTCGGATTTCGAAAAATTTATTTTAAAATTGGACACCTGACCAAAAGTTTTTAGTTCCCTCATAAGGTTTGGCAGTGACACCAAGGGCTGGGTCAAATGAAAGAGCACGTCGTCTGCATAGGCTGACAGTTTGTGTTCCGTTGACCCCACCGTCACCCCTCTGATGTCAGCACTCACCCGTATTGTTCGAAGCAGTGGCTCCATAGCCAGAGCGAACAAGAGGGGGGCACCCCTGTCTCGTGCCATTCCGTATGGGGAACCCCAGGGATAAGTGGCCATTTACCTTGACCTTCGCACTGGGGGTCGCGTAAAGTGCCATGATCCATCTAAGCATATGAGGGCCTAGTCCCCAAGCCTCCAGCACCGCCTTAAGGTATGACCAATCTATTCTGTCAAAAGCCTTTTCGGCATCCGTGGACAGAATAAGGTAAGGGGTGGAATTCCTATGGGAACATGCCCATTGTATAAGCTGCATGGCCCGGATGGAGTTATCCCTAGCTTCTCTACCTGGGATAAATCCCGTTTGATCGGGGTGGATAAAGGAGGGCAAGACATATTTAAGTCGATTTGCCATGATCTTAGCAAAAATTTTTATATCGACGTTAAGAAGTGATATTGGTCGATAGCTTTGTGGGAGAGTAGGGTCCTTGCCTTCCTTCGGGATTACGGTGATGTGGGCCAATAATGCCTCAGGGGGGATCTGGTGGGTTGTGGCTAAAGAATTAAAATACCTACACATATGATCTTGTAGCAAAGGGAGAAATTTTACATAGTACGCTTTGGAATATCCATCCGGGCCAGGGCTCTTCCCATTAGGTAAGGCCTTCACTGTCGAGATGATCTCCTGAGGGGAGACGGGGGCGTCAAGGTCTAGCTGCTGTTCGGGTGTCAGGGAGGGAAGTCCGGCTGAGGCGAGGTAGTCGCCAATAGCTTTCATTTTCGCTGTCCGCCCTGTGTGGGAGATCTCCTTATCTAGGTGATATAAGTCCGCATAATAATCTCTAAAGATGGAGGCAATCCCGGAGGAGTGTAATGTAGCTGTACCGTCAGGGGACCGAAGAGAGTGCACGTGAGCTGTCAGTCTTCTCTGCCGGAGCGCTCTAGCGAGCATTCTACCACACTTATTTCCCTGTTCGTAGTATTTATGTGAAAGGTAGCGTAGTTGTCTGCGCGCTCGACGGTCAAGGAGGCGTGAAAAGAGTTCCCTCAGTTCGATCAACCGATCACGGGCTTGAACATCTCCCTGGCGTTTGTGTTTAAGTTCTTCTTCCTGTAAAGCTGTCAGTACCCTCTGGAAGTCTATCTGCCTTTCCTTTTTAAGTTTAGAGCCTAGGGAGATCAGTTCCCCCCTGAGTACCGCCTTATGGCTTTCCCACACCACTCCGTCTGCCATATCCTCAGACACATTCTCTGTGAAATAATGTGTAATGGTCTCAGAGACCCTAGCCACTACCGAGGCATCGTCTAGGAGGTTTTCATTGAGCCTCCAGGACCAGGCCCTCTGCGTTTCGTCTGGGATTCGTAGCACGGCCCACACTGGAGCGTGATCTGAAATAGTGATATTGCCCATTTCAGCTGACTGCAACAGCTCAAGGGTGTCGTGGTCCACACACATTAAATCAATGCGCGTGTACACGTCATGCACCCCCGAGTAGTAGCTGTAGTCCCTCTCTGACGCATGAAGAGCTCTCCACGTGTCTATAAGGAAGCTGTTCTGCAGTGACTTGCGAAAATGCTTGAGGAAGGCTTGGGAGTGAGTGGGGCGGCCTCGGGATGTGTCAACGAGTGGGTCCGGGCTCACATTAAAGTCCCCTCCAAGAATTAGGTGCCCCTCCCTGAATTCGTTCAGCTTGTCTAACACAGAGTCAATAAAGGAGAGTTGTTGGGTATTGGGTGCGTAGAGAGTCGCAAATGTAAATTTTTTGTTGGCCAAGACCCCCTTCACAAAGACGTATCTACCCTGCGGGTCGACTCGGCTCTCTGAGAGCTGGAATGGGCAAGACCTATGGAACGCAATGGCTGTACCTCGTGATTTGGCCACCGGAGAGTTGCTAAAGAACCACTGGGTGTATAAGTGTGTAGGTATCTTTGGGAGGGACTGTTCCCTAAAGTGAGTCTCCTGCAGGAAAACCACCTGGGCCCCCAGCCTCTTTAGTTCCTGCCAAAGCCTGTTGCGCTTGTGTGGAGAGCAGAGCCCCCTGACATTATAGGACAGTACCTTTAGTGACGGCGTACCTGACCTGGATGATAGTTGACCGGTCACACCCCCTCTGGGTCCCCCGTGCATGGTTCGGTCCGTCAAAAGGCGACCTGAAGATCAAAGCAATAACCGTTAGCTCTGGAAAGTAATATCAGGCACAGAATGATATGAAGGGGGGAGGTGGTGGGAGGGGGGAGGAGGGGGGAGCTTAAGGGGGGGGTAGATAGGGAGAAGGGGGGATTTAGAGGGGGTTAGTGGAGAGAGTAGGTAGGGTAGGGGAGGAAAAGGAGGGAAAGGGATACGGATGAAAACAATAAGAAACTATAGAGCTCACCCGGGAGGGGGGCATCAACCCAAAAACCACCCGGGTGAAAACTCGGAGTCCCACAAGGGACTGTCACCTAGTAAGGTGAGGCCTAGGTGGGGTACGTGGGTGACCACCAAGGGGACGGTTAGCCCTTCCGTCCGTCCAGTCCATTATGACACATAAACAGGGTGGGGGAAAAAAAAACAGTACATATCACCAAAAGGAGAAAGGAGATTATGTAACTCGAACTCCCAAAAAAGTGCAAAAAAGAAAAAACGGTGGGGAGGAAACCAGACAGCCAGGCTAGGAGCTGGACCGCGGACCCCCCCAGTCCATCATGGCGCCCAATGGTACTCAGAATTGGGAAGTAGTGCAAAGGGCCTCGCGTGCAACGTCCTGCAAGTGGAAGTAGGATAAGACAGCAATGCGTCCGTTGGGCCCAGTGTCCTGATGGGGACACCTATGATGAAGAAGGGATTATGTCCAGAAAATTAGTGAGAGCAACAAGGGCGTCAGTAGCTTGTTCAGTTACTGGTTGTAGAGGTGCCCGGACGTGGGCCCTCTGTTTGCCTGTTACGACCTCGGGAGCGCCTGTTTCCTGCCGCCTGGATCCATGGCTGAGGTAGCTGGGGCATCTGGATGTCCGGAGTGGTGCGCCAGTCCGGGAAATCCACTGGATTAAGCTCCAAGGTATGTAAGAAGCGGGGGAGGTCATCCTTTGTGCGTAGTATAGCCCAACGGCCATTTTTGGAAGCCTGGAGGCTGAATGGGAAGCCCCAGCGGTATGTGAGGCCTGCTGCTTGAATTTCCATTAGGAGTGGGCGTAGGGCTCGCCGCTGCATTAGGGTACGCTGTGAGAGGTCCTGGTAAAAGGACAGTTGAGCTCCATCAAAGTCAAAGACTGGTCTGTTACGCATCTTTTGCATTATATGGTCCTTTAGTGTAAATTTGTGCAGCTTGCAGATCACATCCCTGGGGTTGTCCGGGTCTTCTGATGGGGGCCGAAGTGCCCTGTGCGCTCTGTCTATCTCAATCGGCACCGATGGAGGCAAACTCAGGATCTCACGGAACACTCCCTGCAAGGTGGGAACAATGTCCTTAGGTGCAGTAGCTTCAGGAAGGCCTCGTATGCGAATATTCGCTCGCCTGCTGCGGTTCTCCATGTCATCTAACTGACACAGAAGGGCCTCAATCTGGTGACTATGGGTGACAGTCTGTTCTCTGAGCTGAGCGATGGCGGGTACAGTGTCATCAAATTTCTGCTCCAGAGTCTCTACCCTGTGACCCAGTTCAGTGGTATCTGTTTGCAGTTGTTCAATGTCTTGCCTGAAGGCCCTCTCAATCCTGCTGGTAAAGCGCTCTAGGTCCTCTTTAGTGGGGAGAGACCATAGATGCTGCCTGATGTCCCTGTCCTCCGTCAAATCTGCCAGGTTTGTGCCCCTGTCCTGTGGTGATGTGGAGCGGGGGGATGCAGGGGGGATGGAGTCGCTTACCAGCCTGGGAGAAGAGATAGGAGACAGTGCTGGAGGCGCTGGCTGAATTTCCTGCTGCAGCGTGGCCGTTCGTTCCGGCGCCATCTTGGATTTTCCCCTCTGCTGGCGGGGGGTGTCGGAAAGGAAAGAATCCAGTGATCCTTGGCCGTTGGGGTGAGCTCTTTTCGGCTGGGAAGAAGCCCATCGCCGCTGTGACATGCCCTGTGCGGAAATCGGGGGGTAATCACCCCTGTAGCTGCTTATTTAGCTGCGGACCGGACGGAGCTCGGGCTCAGCACGTCCTCACTCCTCCATAGCCAGGCCACGCCCCCCCCCAGAGAGATGCTTTCTGCATGAATATATTGTGAATTAAAGTGGTTGTAAAGGATTTTTTTTCAATAACAAACATGTCTGTACTTACCTGCTTTGTGCAATAGAATTGCACCCAGTGGCCGCAGGTCCTCCCCTTCTCGGGTCACCTGCTGATGCTCCTGGCTCCTCCTCTTTTGCTGGTGCCCCGAATAGGAAACTGATTCCCATAGGGGCACTCCTGTGGGCTCACTGCCTAGCCCCTCTGCTGCGTTCATTGACACAGACAGTGGCACTTGGCCTTGCCCCCCCTCAACACTGGAGTTGATTGACAGGAGCAGGAGCAAGTGGCTCCCACTGCTATGGATCTGCCCAGGGAAGAGGGACAAAGCCAGGAGAGCCACAGAGCTGGATTGCAGTGGGGTTCAGGTAAGTATAAGGGGGAGAGGTGGTGAGTCTGTGACACAAAAGGTTTTTTTACCTTAAAGCATAAAATGCATTAAGATAAAAGACATTTAGGCTTTAGAACCACTTTTTTTATGTCATAATGTAGAGTATAAGATTTCCTATCATTTGAGCCCAGTCTTGACACAAATAGTTAATCCAGCTCTGAGCAATTTTCTTTTATTGTTCAGTGAGATAAAACTTGACAAACAGAGAAAAACTTTGTCAAATCCTCCCCCTTGCTGTGAGTGACAGGTGATTTACATATCTCGTGCACTAGCCTAAGACATGCATTATTTTTTAATTCCCACCCCCACTCCTTTCTTCAGCAGCTCTGCAAGGATTGGCTGTTCCACACCTCATCATGATTTGGCATGCTGAATCATGTGGTTACGTTCCTGTCTTTTCACTGGATGTTAGAGATCACAACAGAAGTTCAGTGTAAGAAATACAAAGGAGAAAATGCATATTGACAAGAGGAGTGTAGAGGTGGGCGGGGAGTCTACTCACATCACGTTTCCACCCACCGAGGTCCAGACAACAGACCCACCCACAGAATTTGCAGTTTTTCGGGTCTCATAACAGACAGAGGGCAGACATTTGACAGGTAAAGATACATGCAGGAGGCATGTATATCCTTATAGATAACCCCTATGGCAGTAGTTTAGAAAGGATGACATTGGGTTTACATCCACTTTAAGGGTGTGGGATAGGACCGTGATGTCCTTTATTAACGTATAGTTTTTTGCTCAGTCTTCTGGGTTGAATGGCGATATGCCAATCTTGTGGTAATATAGAAGTACTGCAGGGGGAAGACGAGGGCCCTTATCAAATGCCCAGCTAATAACTGCCTGCAGCTTAGCTGTAGTGCTAACACATCAGTAGCTATTTTTGATATCTCACAAAAACAGCAAGTTTGGTATGATCTGATCTCTTAAGGTAGATATTGAATAATGTGAATAATAAGAATAGATTATCTACTGTTTTTGTACTCAAAGGGCCAGTGCTAAAACACATTTCTTATCAAAGTGTACAAAATAATGCAAATAAAAAAAATATTCTTATGTCTTATCACAATCCAACATTAAAATGATACCCTACCTGTTATTGTAACCAAAAACATCAGTAGTGCAAATAATGCAAAATTGTGCAAAATATGCAAAAATAGATTAAACTTTAATCAATACAGTGATAACATGAAAAAACAATCCAATCTAGTGACTTGATTTTTACACAATAGTGTCCATTGAAGAACAAAATAAGTGTGTCTGATGACATCCGTTGTGCAAATGTCATCACATTCCTCAATGATGTGATCACTCTCCCTTGCACCTCAATCCACACTGTGTGTGCTAGCAGCTCACCTCATTCCCTAGACCAAAAGGTCTAAAAGCATTTAGGGTGTAATCAATTCCTCTCCATGGTTGGCTGTATCATATCCTTTTTTACAATGCAATGGTTTATGGGTCTGTCCACACTCTCTCCCACTATCCACGCTCCTCTCCTCCAGTGGTATTGTTATATAAGAAGGAAAATCCTCATTGTAGTATTAAAATTAAAATGTATTATATAAAAAACGTAGTAACTCACATTTGCAATCGATTACAACAGCATCAGAAACTATTAACTTCCAGGATCGGCCGAAAACCGGAAGTGACGTACCCAACCCCTTCCCTTTTTGTGGGCACACATTGTTAAGTTGTGAGAAGCTGCTTCCAATTAGACATGTGCAATTTGTTTCATAACAAATCGAAATTCGGCTGAATTTTGCATCTTTTGGACATTCGGATGCGTCCGAATGTCCGAATAAAAAAATAACGAATTTCAACTAATACGAAAGAAATTATAGCGAATATAACGAATGAATTTGACATGATTCGGTAATTCGTTAAAGATCTAATGAAACAAAAGGTCAACTCAAAGTAAATCTTACTGTCCAATAAGCTGATTCATTTTGTGCTGGAGGTTGGATTACTGGCAAAGTGTATTCCTGAGAACTGAGTGAGAAGGGTGTTGTATTGTATTTGAGGAGAGGAGAAGAGATATTGTTATTTTGTGTGTTATTAGATTCAATAAACAAACTATGGATCATTATCATATATATACATACATAAATATTGAATTTCAACTAATGCAAAAGAAATTATAGCGGATATAACGAATGAATCCGACATGATTCGAGATTCAGTATAACGAATATCGACACTACAAATAATAACGAATTATCCGAAAACGAATTAACGTAACATAACGAATATAACAGAACAAAATTATGTATTTTACGAATGACAACGAACCAAAACTAAACAATTTCCCGTTGTGCACAAGTCTACTTCCCATTTCTTATATTAAGTGGTAGCACATAGGATTCTATACATGCATAAATACAAAATTCAGAAATTGCAAAGACAGTAATGCCCCGTACACACGGTCGGACTTTGTTCGGACATTCCGACAACAAAATCCTAGGATTTTTTCCGACGGATGTTGGCTCAAACTTGTCTTGCATACACACGGTCACACAAAGTTGTAGAAAAATCCGATCATTCTGAACGCGGTGACGTAAAACACGTACGTCGGGACTATAAACGGGGCAGTGGCTAATAGCTTTCATCTCTTTATTTATTCTGAGCATGCGTGGCACTTTGTCCGTCGGATTTGTAAACACACGATCGGAATTTCCGACAACGGATTTTGTTGTCGGAAAATTTTATATCCTGCTCTCAAAGTTTGTGTGTCGGAAAATCCGATGGAAAATGTGTGATGGAGCCTACAAGCTTTGCCCAATCAGGGTGCAGTAAAAACTGGTTATTATGGAGCAGGGGCCAGGAAGCCAGCCGCAGCGTCCTGACACAACTGATAAGTCATTTGCTGTCAATGGGCTTCCCCACTGACAGCTGAATACCATGCCCCCCCCCCAAATCATCTCAGGCAACGTGCCTCAACATGGGGGGGGGCTTTGCCCTCCCACCCCAAAGAACCTTGTCCCCATGGTTTTCTCTGTTTGAGAGTTCTGGTGCAAACCGAACGGTGGGTGTTTGGCCCACATTCTTTGTGTTACATGCTTCAATCTGTCTCAAAACATATCATAAATCTTTACACCTCCACTCCTCTGTGATACACTCCACGTAATGCTGAATTCCCTACTTGACTCCCATAAAATAACCAGTTGTGCTTTCACCTTATTTTAATGGGACCTTACAATATACAGATCCTAAAATCGTTTATTTCCATCAAGTGTTAAGCTTTCACAGGTCCAAATGTTTTCCTTCACAGAAAAAAATACTCCCTCATAGTGCCTTTGTTCCTAGGAAACCAATGGACATAAATAGCAAAGAAGACACTTAACCTGGAATTCATAAAGACTGGTGCAGACAGATTTTGCAAAAGTGTATTGCATGTATTCTAAATGTGGTGCAGTGTGCATCAAATTCATGTACCTGTCTAAAACTTGTACTTGAATTTGGCACATGCTGCACCACTCTCTGTACACCCAAAGATAATTGGTCTTAAAGGGGTTTGTAAACTCTCATTTTTTTTTAAATAACATACGTGTCATACTTATCTCCACTGTGCAGTTTGCTTTGCACAGAGTCGCCCCCAATCCACCTCTTCTGGGGTCCCCCGGTGGCACTATCAGCTCCTCCCTGGATCGTGAAACCACCTAGGAGAAGCGCTCTCCTTGGGGGTCCCCGTGCCGGTGTGCTCCCGACTGGCGCCCACGTCATTGGATTTGATTGACAGCAGTGGGAGCCAATGGCTGCACTGCTATCAATCTATCCAATCAAGAGCTGAGACAACGGGCAGAGAGGTACAATGCGTCTCTGCCATGGGAACGAACAGGCTCAGGTAAAACAGGGGGCTGGTCAAGGTCAGAAGTTTTTCACCTTAATGCATAGAATGCATTAAGGTGAAAAAACATGAGGGTTTAGAACCCCTTTAATTAGCTTCAATTTTGTAAGATATGAACTGTTGGTATTTAATTTGGGACATTCATTGCTCCACAATATAAAAGTGAAGCATTTTAGAACTACACAAGTTTGGCGCATGAGTCGCTGACAGAAAAAGTGTCAAAAGTGTTGCGAATGCTTCATTAATTTGGCTCAATACATTTACAAGAGAGGTTAACGCCAGAAAAGTCAAGACAAGGATTCCCCAGGGGGGTTTTTTAGGCAGCAATACATTGAATGTTATTGTAACAATAAAATAGATCAAGTTCATGAAGTATTGGAATATGCAACAAATTTATTAAAAAATACAGACTCTGGTTCACATGTATCAAACATCGACATATAACATCAGCCATGGCTAAAAAGCGTATCATCAATTAATATCCATATGAATACCCCGATGCATTTCGACCCATTGGTCTTCTTCAGGGGGGTTTATATTCTAGGGAAATATGTCACAGTTAGAGTTTGAACTTATAACTTTAGTCAATATGTAAGACATTTACACAGCATTTAGCGTTGATAAATAATTATATTACATTGTATCTATGAAGGTATATTTACCATTGAGTGGATGATATGATGGAGATGCACCACACGAACCAGATTGTTTAAAAGCATGAAGGCCCAGAGATCCCAGAGACCACACATATCCCTCCGTGCCCCACAGGCACATCCGCAATCCATTGGACTTACAAGGGGTCACACACTTGGACGGGGGAAAGGACGGGGGCGAGGCACCTGCCATTGTATATGAAAGGACTTAGTTAGGAACCTTAATAATATTATTCTAAAAGTATCTAGTGCCGTAGGGCAATAGCTAATTAGCCCTCACTGAGGTGATTGCTTGTATGTATGTATATTGATGTTAATCAAACCTATTACTTGGGAGTATGTATTTAATTGATAACGTAATAATAATAGAGTACAGATCGATGAAAGGGTGTGTCTAAATGAGGCATAATGGGTGATAAGAATGTATTAGGAATCTTAGATCCAATTGAGCATGGATAGAAAAAGTAAATGTGCTAATAGTGCTATGGTGATAGTGATGGATGTGAGATGATAGTGTGGGAATGTACTGTGAAGGATAGGTTGGAAACCAAAGTGTAAAAAGAAAAAAACTAAACCAAACCAAACTGTGATGAAAACTAAAAAAGTGTATGGGTGCCCGTGAACAGAAAAAGACGTTGTTGAGAGTGTATGGGGTGATTGTGAAAGTTGGAATGGTGAGCATGTGTGTGAGTGGTGGTGGGTGAGGTGAGAAAACAATTGTACTGGGTAAGTATGTCCAAAAAGTAGCGAGTTAGTGATGGTATTATTAATGATATTAGAATCGATATCAGCTATAGTAGGTATACTAAACGTAGCACTTACCTAGTGCTAGGTGCTTCTCAGTATAGTGGCAGCTTTACAAGGAGACAACTACAGATCATCCAAGAACTGCCAATTATGTAATCTCAGGGGGCTAACCTACGACTTGCAGGTGATGAACTCCTCCTTGGGTGCTCTCGCATATGTGTTTTTTCCATTGTTTAACGCCAGAAAAGTGTGCAGGCAGCTTTATTGAATTCTACTCATAGTGTTCTCCATAACATATTCCCTTACTCACACCGTTCTTCTACATTTCTGTGTGTAGTAGCTCACGGCTACCTACATAGCTTGCCACCTACACTCTTCGGAAGCCCTTACTGGAGCTGACACTGATGGTGTTGTGATGTCACTTGAAGCTCCACCCTACATATTGTGTCAGCATGACTTCATCCCTAATGCAGGAGTGTGAATAAATGAATGCATTTAATATGAAACATCAGGACAAAACAACATAGTGTTTATTAAGAACAATGATAAAATGTCTTGGTACACGATACACGTTGCTTTAACAGCAATGTTCAGCTTTACTGGTGTGACGGACCCCGGTACTTAAGAGGAGTATGTCCATCGTATAAGCTTCCCTTGTCTGGTAACAGAACGATACAAGATCCCGCAGTCCACTCAGTCACTAGTCGGGACACAGTGCTGGGTGGTGAAAAACATAAAAAAAACAGTTTATTGAAAACTCACAGAGAATTTAACATATTCTATATGCTAATCCACCCCTAGCAACTAATAGCTGACAGTGATATACTTAACATGAGCTAATTAACTAGGCGCTTAAACCAGCCTAGGTGACCAGACCATTTGGCACCTACAACCCTGAATACAAAGTACTGTATAATACACAATATTACAATTATAAACACATAGATGAGAAGACAGACAGAAACCATAGGGAATCCAAATAACAATGGGAGGAAGACACTTAGGATGCACACGATGGGAGAGGCCTACTTACAATAAACACATCATGGCAGGTGACCCCAGTGGTTTGAGTTGATTACATTAACATCTACAGGCTTTGCTGGTTTGAGGCATAGAGGCCCCAAATATGTATATGGAGCCTCGAGTTCCCAGAGTCTGTGTGTTTTGGGGAGCAATGGACTTGAATCCAAACAAGACCAATTCAAGGTCCCCCAGGCACACACCTCCCAAAGATCCCTGCAGTCCCCTCCAAAAGTCTCTGTCCTGGCTGAGTCTGTCATAACTGGTATCTCCTTTCTTTGACATTCATCTAGGATGATGTAAATGACTGTCACAAACAAAAAATAAAGGACTTCCTCTGTGTCCAGAAAAGATTTTTATAAGTTACCACAGTAGATTCTAATAAGGATGCTCAACCAACTGCCATGTGTTTGTTATGCCTAGGGATGAGCAGAACACCCTCCAGGCAAAAAATTTGGCAGAACACACAAACACCGTTAAAGCCTATGGGACGCTAACATGAATAATCAAAAGTGCTAATTTTTAAGGCTTATATGCAAGTTATTGTCATAAAAAGTGTTTGGGAACCTGGGTCCTGCCCCAGGGCAATATATCAATACAAATGTTTTTTTTAAAAACGTCAGTTTTTTCGGGAGCAGTGATTTTTACTTTCAATATGTTTTTATTTTAATTGGTACATACAGGTTATGTAGAAACATATGTGTAGGCTCAGGAGGGAAAGCCTCCCAGGGAGATCTCTTAACAGATACAAACTTAGATGAATTACAGAAGTCTGCTCGGCCTCAGAAACTCGTAGGGAGGCTCATTGATGAGTATCTGGATTCAAAAATAATCTTAACAAAATCTTGGCTCTACCCTTAAAACTATAGGGATCTCTTCCCCACCCCCAGCACCCCTGATGGGAACTAACTGTGCCGGGCGAGGGAATTCCCCCTTACTATACTGCCCATATGAGCCGAGTAAACTGGTTTAATAGGACAGTTGCGTGTCCCCCTTAGCAATGGGGAACACCCAACTATAGCCTTAAATAAATTCATCAACATTTAACCCTCTGGCATGCGTTAACAGATAAAGAGGATAGAAAGAAGAAGAAGAAGAAAGAGAGAGAATGGGAGAGGTGGGGAAGGGGGTCCTCATGTTTGGTGAGGAGATATGATTCTAGCTTCTGCGTTCCGCTATCATAAATATTGAATAGTCGTGCCTAAAGATTGTTTAGGAATGATGTGGTACTTGAACACCCGGAATGAGGGAAGTACCCATATATTGGGCCCAAGGCTCCCATATTTTTTGGAATTTCAAGGAGGTGTCCATCAGGATGCTGGTGAGTTTTTCTTGGGTCATGATCCAAGAGATCTTTCTTTTGACTGCATGGATTGCAGGTTTTGAATGTTTCCAGGCTTTGGCAATTGTGATTTTTGTACCAAGCAGTAAAAAATAAATCAGCGTTTGTGATGTCTTGGTTATGCCTGGAATGTGTACGTTTAGTAGAGCTACCTCTGGGGTCCTGGGAACCTGGCAAGCCGTCACCTTGAAGATCATGGAGAAAATTTTCTCCAGAAAGTGCGGATTTTGGGGCATTCCCACCAAATGTGGGCCATGGAGCCTAGGTGTTGGCATCCTCTGAAACACAGAGGGCTTGTTGCGGGGTATATGGTTGCTAGCCTGGTTGGGGTCAGATACCATCTGGTTAGCAATTTAACACTTGCCTCCATGAGTGAGATATTTTGGATTCCTTTGAAGGATCTGAATAGTGCTGCTTGCCAAGTCTCCAGGTCCCTGTTGAGTTGGAAGTCAGTCTCCCAAGCCTTCATGTATGGGGTTTTGTCCATGGGACAGGTGAGGGCTGAATATATCACCGAAATTCCTCCCCTCTGCTCCATGGCTTGGCCGCACCACAATTCGTAAGCTGTAAATTTGGGGGGAAAGGGTTTTTCCTTCCAGATGGTGTGTAAGAAATTGGTGATTTGGTAGAAAGGGAAGCGTTCCGAATCCGGGAGTTCCAAGTGTTTGATGCTAAATTTGAGATCGATTGGTCCAGAGGGGGTGAAAAAATGACCTATCCGGTATAGCCCTTTGTTAAGCCACCATTTGAAAGCTGAGATGTCTAGTCCGGGTGGGAAATCTGGGTTGTGGAAAATATGTGCTAGAGGGCGACCCTTGGAGACCAGAGTCGGGACCATACGGCGGGAATCCCATAAGGCGCAGGAGTGGGATAGTGTGGGAGAGAGGATGGGTGGCCTAGATTTGGTCGGGCACCAGAGTATGTGATCTAGCGTGTGTTTGGGGATGGCCTGTCTTTCAATATTGACCCAATCAGGTTTTTCATATTTGGAGTAAATCATGGACAATTGTGCGAGTCTGGCTGCTAAGTAATATTTATGCAAGTTTGGAAGTCCTAGACCTCCTTTGCGTCTGTGGATGAATAAAGTGTTCTGAGGGATGCGATATCCTTTTTTACCCCAAATATATTTAATTACGTGACATTGTAAAGATTGTAAGTGGGCTTTCCTGATTGCTATAGGAAGAGAGCGAAAAAAGTAGAGAAGTCTGGGCAGGAGGGTCATTTTGATGGAGTTGATTCGGCCTAACCATGATAGCTCATGTTTCGACCATTTGACTAGGTCGGCCTCCAGTTTTTTAAAGAGAGGGGGGTAATTGTGTGTGTAAAGAGTTTCTGTTTTGGCAGTCAATGTGATACCTAAGTAACGAATGGATGTATCGTTCCATTTGAATTTGAAGGAATGTTTGAGAGAGGAGACTGTTTGGGGAGGTAAAGAGACGTTGAGAGCTTGGGATTTGGAGAAGTTAACTTCGAGTCCTGAGATTTTGGCAAATTTCTCTAACAATAAGCAGAGATTGGGTAATGTAGTTAGGGGGGAGGTAAGGAAGAGGAGGATGTTGTCGGCGAAAAGGCCGCATTTGTGCGTTTGGTCCCCACAGGTCACCCCTTTGATGTCCGAGTTTTGTCGCACCGCGATCGCCAGTGTTTCTATAGCTATTGCGAATATGAGAGGAGACAAAGGGCACCCTTGCCTGGTGCCTCTCATAATGTCTATAGAATCGGAATAGTGTCCTTGCATACGTATCTGGGCCTTCGGTCGAGAGTAGAGGGCATGCAGAAGGCCAAGGAAGCGATCACCGAAGCCCCACCTCTCCAATAGTGAGAAAATGTAGGGCCAGGAGACCGTGTCAAAGGCCTTCTGCAGGTCCAGGGACAACAGGAAGCCTGCTTGGGTCGATCCCCCTTCCCAGTTAGTTTGTAAGATCGAGGTAATGTCTATTGCCCGCTGTATTTGTTCAGGTCCCTGTCTTCCAGGTATGAATCCCACCTGATCCTTATGTATGTACTGACTAATAAAGGAAGATAATCTGTTAGCCATTATTTTTGTGAGTACTTTCAGGTCGTTATTTATGAGGGAGATCGGCCTGTAATTGCTAACATCCTCAGGGCTCTTGTCAGGTTTGGGTATGACTGTAATCAAGGCTGTGTTAAGGTGAGTGTCTAGGGGTTCTCCACTGGTCTTGTAGTTAAAGAAGGAGGTCAGGTGAGGTGTTAGGATATGCGCGAAGGATTTATAATAGGGTATGGAGAGACCATCAGGACCTGGGGCAGACCCCTTTCTGAGGTCCTTGATGACCCCCAATACTTCCTCTTCTGTTATGGGTGATTCCATTTGTTGTTTGTGAGTGTCTTTTAAGGAGGGGATAGGAAGGTCCTTCAGGAAGCTAGGGATTAAGTCAGCGGGGGGTGAAGACGGTCTTCTATATAAGTTAGAGTAAAATTCTTGGAAAGCTTCTAGTATCTTGGACGGATTGGTCGTGGGGGGTTGACCCTTTATCCTGATCTTGGGCAAGGCATGAGTTCTGATGGGGGGAGAAAGTTTTGTTGCTAGTAGTGGGCCTATTTTGTCAGCCTGTGTATAGAATTTATGTTTGTTCCAGTGAATGGCCTTTTCAGCTTTGACTGTGAGCGCTAGGTTAAGATCTAATCTGGCTTTGTCGATAAGCGAGGAGGGGGTCCTGGATGGATCTTTTTTGTGTGAAGCTTTGAGTTTATTGTATTCTGTGTCTAACCGATGTATTTCGGCTCTTTGTTCTCTTTTTATCTGCGTTGAGATCTGAATGAGTTTGCCCCTTATGAAAGCCTTGTGCGCTGCCCAGAGCATTTCCGGGGACGTGTCTTCTGTGTTATTCAATGTAAAGTACTCCTGCAGTGCCGTTTCAAGTTCCTTGACTCTTATGGGGTCAGATAATAGCGACTCATTGAGCCTCCAAAGTCCCCTAGTTCCTCCCAGGGCCCCTGTTTTCAGTGTTATGGAGACAATAGAGTGATCTGATAGGGCCGATTCTCTAATTTGGGCTTTGTGTATTGATGGGAGTATAGAGGATGGGGTCAGGATGTGGTCGATCCTTGCGTAAGTGTTATGTGGGGAAGAATAGTGAGTGAAATCACGCTTGTTGGGATTAAGTTCCCTCCAAGTGTCAGATAGGCCATGTGCATGTATCGTCTTAGCGATTCTGAGACTTTCCTTGGTGGGACGTATGAGTTGAGACCGCGGGGGTTTAGACTTGTCCATCCCCTGATCGAACGCTGCGTTCGAATCACCGCCAAGAATGATCGTCCCTTCCAATTTCGGAGTTAGTGTGCGTAAGAGTGAGTCGAAAAATTTAGCTTGTCCTCTATTCGGAGCATAATAGGAGACCAATGAGTACAGACGGTCTCCCACCGTGCCCTTTACCAAGAGGAACCTTCCTTCTGGGTCAGCATGTTCAGAAATTTTCACAAATTTATGGTTTTTGGAGATTAAGATGGCGACTCCCTTGGTTTTGTTGTTTGCGCTCGCTAGAAAGAACTGTGGGAAGTGTGGGTGAAGAAACTTAGGGCTATACCTGGACGGGAAATGTGTTTCTTGCAGCATAATAACGTCTAGCTTGAGATGTTTATAATAGTCAAGGACCTTTCTCCTTTTAACCGGGGAGTTGAGTCCCTGGACATTGTGTGATGCTATGTGTAAGTGAGCTATGGTGCTATCAGCCATGGAGCAGAGGGAAAGAGATGCAACATAAACAGCCCCCACTTACCCTGAGATGTGTTGATACTTGGGCAAAGGCGTGAGGATCCTTGTTCCTTGTCGGTGGGTTATGGGTAGGCACTTCCTCAAGGATGTGATTGATATCTGAAAAACAGAATGCAGTTATATGCAATGTTGTGATCGGGAGGGAGGGAGGGAAGAACAGAAAAGGATAGTAAAGGTCTCCTGGAAGAGAAAGAAAGGACACGGGGGAGGAGAGACCCCACGTGTCCTTCTGAAGAGATTTCGAAAATGTCTGGCCCATCCGGGCTCAGACAACCTAACCCTCAGATACCGATGGGTATCTAGGAATTAGATAGGTACGCAAGTGGTCCGTCACGAAACCGGACGCCCTTTAAATAACATGAACTTATATTGAAAATAATATCCTCATGTAAGCATATCTTAGTATCTAGCAGCTTAACTGGCTATAAGCCCCTCGCCTCCCCTGTTAGCACATGTCCCTCCCCCCACACTCCCCCGTCCGCCCCCAGCACAGCAGGGCGTCCATTGGGAAAACTATTGTTGTTTTCCCTAAATGAGTGTCCAAAGTACTCTAAGGGGCAGTGTGGGGGGTGAAAACTTCCGTCCTTGTGAGACGTATTTGCTTTGTGGACAACTTGCACTGCGATAAACGAGGTCAGTGGAGAAAATAAATAAAAATCAAAAAGTGAAAAAGAAGTGTACCGAAGAGTCAGTAACCGGTGCCCGGGTGACCAGCGTGCCCTAGGATTTAGGCACGAGGGACCCCCATAGAGGGGGAAATCAGTCCTCTGGTCCCTGCTTCACACCCGGGATGTGTTAGGTAAAATCAAAGTCATCACCGGCTTCAAGATGGGTTGTTGTCTTTGGCCTTCTTAACTTTTCCTGTTGACCACAAAGGAGATTGTGGGCTGGGAGGGGTCGGTCTTTTGTTGGAGATGGCTCCGGCATTGGTTGTGTCCATGTCAGCTTCCTGGGAGATGATTTTCAAGTGTAATAGAAGCTTTTCTCCTTCAGGGAGTGATGAGAAAGAAAACTGTTTTCCCTTAACGGAAAATTTAACTGCGAACGGGAAGGCCCACCTGTACTTTATGTCTCTTTGGGTGAGAGCGAGAATTAGGGGTTTCAATGATCTCCGCCTCTGGATCGTGTAGGGTGAGAGATCCGCAAAAATCTGCACTTGGTGACCCATGCACATGACTGTGTGAGCAGATCTGGCCTGTCTCATAACTTCTTCTTTCACTGTGTAGTGATGAGGTTTGGCAATAACATCTCTTGGGGTACCATCTTTTCTGGGGGGGCCCCAGGGCTCTGTGGGACCTGTCCAGTTCTAGGCAGTGAGGTGGGATGGAGGGGATCAGCTGTTTAATTAGATCATGTACTGCTTCGGGTATATTTTGAATCGTTTCAGGTAAGCCACGGATTCTGATATTGTATCGTCTTGACCTATTCTCGAGTTTGTCAATACGTGCCATAGCTATGTCGAGTTGGTCTTGCACAGTACCTATGTGCTGGGAGTTTTGGTTAGTGATAGCTATTGTTTCTTCAACTTTGTGTTCAATCGTGTCGATCCGGGCTCCTAGATTGATAAAATCATTCTTGAGATCTCCTGTGATTTTAGCTGCTGTTTGTGCTAGCCCCTTATCCAGTAGTTCAGAGAATCTGAGGAAGATTCTTACCTTGATTTGTCTTCTCTGTGACAATTCTTATATAACTGAGGCCACCCGGTGACTAGGGATGAGCTTCGTGTTCGAGTCGAACCCATGTTCGACTCGAACATCGTCTGTTCGCCCGTTCGCCGAATTGCGAACGACATGGGCCGTTCGCGCCAAATTTGTGTGGCGCGTCACGGCCCATAATTCACTGCGGCATCGCAGTGCATTGATGGATGATGATTGGCCAAGCATGCACTATGACCCGCATGCTTGGCCAATCACAGCGCCGTCTGAACCGAGAGCCGTAATTGGCCGAAGCCAAGGAGGCATTGGCCAAATATGGCTCAGGGGATTTAGTACACGCCCCACACTATATAAGGCCGCCTGCACGGCGGCCCTGTGTAGTGTGTGTTCCGGCATTGAAAGAGATAGACAGAGAGACAGTGTCATTTGATTTGAGTTAGATAGATTAGGCAGAACAGTCAGTCAGTTAGCTGCACTTACAGTGTATTGTGTATATATATGCATCCCAGGTGTTGCATATATATATATATATACACTGTATTCAGTTTAGCTAGATCCGTTCCTGTTATCTTCCTACTGACAGGCAGGCTTGTCTTGTTACAGTATTTTCAGCTACCTGAAGAAAATTGCTGGTGTTCTTTTGATCCTATTAGTACCACAGTCAGGCAGCTAGACTATTTACAGTTAGTGCAGTGCGTCCTGCTCACAGTGTTCAGCTAGATCCATTCCTGTTATCTTCTTACTGACAGGCAGGCTTGTCTTGTTACAGTATATACAGCTACCTGAAGGAAATTGCTGGTGTTCTTTTGATCCTATTAGTACCACAGTCAGGCAGCTAGACTATTTACAGTTAGTGCAGTGCGTCCTGCTCACAGTGTTCAGCTAAAACTACAAGTTAGTGGGGTGCGTCCTGCTCACAGTGTTCAGCTAAACCTACAAGTTAGTGGGGTGCGTCCTGCTCACAGTGTTCAGCTAAACCTACAAGTTAGTGGGGTGCGTCCTGCTCACAATGTTCAGCTAAACCCACAAGTTAGTGTGGTGCATCCACCTCACAGTGTTCAGCTAAACCTACAAGTTAGTGTGGTGCGTCCTGCTCACAGTGTTCAGCTAAACCTACAAGTTAGTGCGGTGCGTCCTGCTCACAGTGTTCAGCTAAAACTACAAGTCAGTGCTGTGCGTCCTGCTCACAGTGTTCAGCTAAAACTACAAGTTAGTGTGGTGCATCCACCTCACAGTGTTCAGCTAAACCTACAAGTTATTTTTTTGCGAGCTCTGCACAGTGTTCACCTAAAGCTACCTGTAGAAGGTTGGTGGTGTTTTCCTGATCCTATCACTACCGCAGGCAGCTAAAAAAGCTACAAGTTAGTTTTTTGCGAGCTCTGCACAGTGTTCTAAAGCTACCTGTAGAATGTTGGTGGTGTTCTCATATTACAGGCAGGCAGTTGATTTTACTAGCTGCAGTATCAGTACATATATATATATATATATATATATATATATATATATATATATATATATATCCCAGCTTAGTGCAGCTACAGGCCATTAGTATGTCTGGAAGGCCAAGAAGGAGAGGCAGACAGTCACAAGCCAATAAGAGAGGGCAAGCAGGCTCTGTGTCTAGTGCTGGTCGTGGAGACGGTGCATCCTCATCAGCATGTGGCCGTGGGACACGCTTGGCCTTTTTGTCAGCAGCTGGCCGTGTTGAGCCGCAACATGCGGAAGACTTGGTTGAGTGGATGACCAAGCCGTCCTCATCCTCCTCATCCTCTCTCACCCATGCCCAGGGTACTTTGTCTGGCAAAGCAGTGGCCTCTTCCCTCGGCTCAATGTCATCAGTGACTCCTTCCCTAGCCCCACCATGTCCTCCTGGGGAGTCCCTCGAACTGTTTGACCACAGTGTTGGGTACATGCTCCAGGAGGATGCCCAGCGTTTGGAATGCTCTGATGATGATACTGAGCTCGATGAAGGCAGTAACATGAGCACGGACAGAGGGGGTGCCCAAGAAGGACAGCAATCTGGCAGTCATGCTCCCCCTGCTGCAGCATACTGCCAGGTTTGTTCCAGTGATGAGGAGGGAGGGAATGATGAGGTCACTGACTCAACGTGGGTGCCTGATAGGAGTGAGGAGGAGGAGGAGGAGGAGGAGTCGGCACATCACCAACAAGGCGGGATGCCCTCCAGGGGCCAGCCTAAGGGCAGCACATTGACTGCCTCACACCCCAAAGCTCCACATGTGCAGGGTACTGCAGTCTCTGCGCGTTATTCAAAAAGTTCTTTGGTGTGGGCCTTTTTTGAGACGTGTGCATCAGATCGCACCGCTGCTATTTGCAACATATGTCTCAAGCGTATCTCGCGTGGCCAAAACATCTCCCACTTGGGTACCACATGCTTGACCAGATATATGTTGACCTGCCATGCAGTTCGTTGGTAAGGGTATCTAAAAGACCCACACCAAAGAACAAAGAGGACCTCTCCTTGCTACTCATCAGCTGAGATCTCCAACCCCACTATACCTTCAGTCCTCTCTGAGACCTGCACTGAGAGGAATGAAGGTGTAGAATTAGGTGTGTCACAGCCAAGTACTTGTGGGCAATCTGCTTTTGGTAGACCGACGTCAGATTGTACCAGGCAAATTTCCCTGCCCCAGCTGCTGCACCGCCGAAAGAAGTTTGCTCTCAGCCATCCACATGCCCAGCGGTTGAATGCTAGCTTGGCAAAATTGCTAGCACTTCAACTGCTGCCTTTTCAGTTGGTAGACTCTGCCGCCTTCTGTGAGTTTGTGGAATGTGCGGTTCCTCAGTGGCAGATACCCAAACGCCACTTTTTCTCACGGAAGGTGATTCCGGCTCTCTACTGGCATGTCTATGCCTCGCTGGACAGGGCGGTCAGCGGTAAGGTGCATATTACCGCTGACTCATGGTCCAGCAGGCATGGACAGGGACATTACCTAAGTTTCACGGCGCATTGGGTGACTCTGCTGGCAGCTAGGAAGGATGCAGGACAAGGTGCAGTAGTGTTGGAGGTTGTTCTGCCACCACGCCTCCAAAATGCTAATGATTGTGACACACCTCTCTTCTCCACCCCCTCCTCTTCTTCTTCCTCCATGGCCTCTTTCTGTGCTTTGTCCTCGGAACCAGCGGTGCTCCGTAGCCGTTCAAGGGGCTACGCAAGTACGCAGGCCAAAAGATGCCATGCGGTGCTTGAGCTGGTGTGCTTGAGGGACAGGAGTCACACTGGGGCAGAGGTTCTGTCAGCTCTGCAGGAGCAGGTTCAGAGGTGGTTGATGCCACGCCAACTTAAGGCAGGAATGGTGGTTTGCGACAATGGCACCAACCTCCTCTCTGCCCTCCGACAGGGACAAATGACCCATGTGCCCTGTTTGGCTCACGTCCTTAACTTGGTGGTGCAGCGGTTCTTGGGCAGGTACCCGCGCTTACAGGATGTCTTGAGGCAGGCCAGGAAAGTCTGTGTGCATTTCCGCTGGTCATATAATGCCAGTGCTCGGCTGGCAGAACTCCAAAAGGAGTTTAACCTGCCCAAGAACTGCCTAATCTGTGACATGCCCACCAGGTGGAACTCAACGTTGGCCATGCTGCTGCGGCTGCACACGCAGCAGAGGGCCATCAATGAGTACCTGTGTGACTATGGCACCAGGACAGGGTCAGGGGAGCTTGTCTTTTTTTCCCCACGCCAGTGGGCCATGATCAGGGATGCATGCACTGTCCTGTCACCATTTGAGGAGGCCATGAGCATGGTGAGCAGTGACAGTGCATGCATCAGTGACACTGTCCCCCTTGTCCACCTGTTGGAGCACACGCTGCGTGGAATAATGGACAGGGCACTTGAGGCAGAACAGAGGCAGGAAGAGGAGGACTTCCTTAGCTCTCAAGGCCCCCTTTATCCAGACAGTGTTCCTGTGTGCCCGCCGATCACACAGGAAGAGGAGGAGGAGGAGGAAGATTGTGTCAGTATGTAGGTGGAGCCTGGCACTCAGCATCAGCAGCAGTCTTTAAGGGATCAGTCCCAAGAAATACATGGACTTGTACGTGGCTGGGAGGAGGTGGCTGCGGACCATGTCATCCTTAGTGACCCAGAGGACTCCGGACCGAATGCCTCAGCAAACCTACGCTGCATGGCCTCCCTGATCCTGCAAAGCCTGCGTAAGCATCCTCGTATTCGTGGTATCAAGGAGAAGGACCAATACTGGCTGGCAACCCTCCTTGATCCACGTTACAAGGGTAAGGTTGCGGACCTTATCTTGCCATCGCAGAGGGAGCAGAGGATGAAACATTTTCGGGAGGCCTTGCAGAAAGGTCTGTGCAACGCGTTCCCAGAGACTGGGAGGTTACAAACTCCTGTTTCTGGACAACGTGTTGCTGAGGCTTCGGTCAGTCAAAGAAGGAGCGGTGGAGAAGGTGGCCGTCTGACCGATGCGTTCAGAAAATTTTTTGGTCCGCAGCCCCAAGGTATGATCGGTTCCAGCAACCATCGCCAGCGTCTGTTTTACATGGTGCAGGAATACCTAGGGGCAAGATCTGACTTGGACACCTTTCCCAAGGAAAATCCTCTGGGTTACTGGGTCTTGAGGATGGATCACTGGCCAGAGCATGCACAGTATGCAATTGAGCTACTGGCCTGTCCTGCATCCAGTGTTCTTTCGGAACGCACATTCAGTGCTGCTGGAGGCTTTGTAACCGATCACAGGGTGCGTCTGTCCACTGACTCGGTCGATCGACTGACCTTCATAAAAATGAATCAGTCTTGGATCACCACCAGCTACCAAGCACCTGATGCTGATGTAACCGAATAATTTTTTTTGAAATCTCAGATCCCTTCAAAGACTGCCTATGCTGATGCTGAGTGACTATCCCTGAGTAATTATCCTCTTCCTCCTCAATCATCACGCTGATAGCTTGTAAGAACATTTTTGGTTCTGGGCGCCACCACCAGTGCCTAAGGCCCAATTTTTCAGCCCCTGTTTAGCAGGGGCGTGTAATTACAATTTTTGATGCAATACTTTGCAGCAGGGCTCGTTTCTGCGTTACAACTAGAGTATCTGTGAGGGGTTGCAGTGTTGTGGCACCAGCACCAGTGCCTAAGGCCCACTTTTTCAGCCCCTGTTTAACAGGGGCGTGTAATTACAATTTTTGATGCAATACTTTGCAGCAGGGCTCGTTCCTGCGTTCCAACTAGAGTGTCTGTGAGGGGTTGCAGTGTTGTGGCACCAGCACCAGTGCCTAAGGCCTAATTTTTCAGCCCCTGTTCAACAGGGGCATTTAATTACAATTCTTGATCTAATATTTCACAGCAGGGCCCATTTCTGCACCCACCAAGAGCGAGTGAGGACTTACAGTGTTGTGGCACCAGCACCACCACCACCAAAGGCCCAATTTTTCTGCCCTTGTTCAACAGGGGCATGTAATTACAATTCTTGATCTAATATTTCACAGCAGGGCCCATTTCTGCACCCACCAAGAGCGAGTGAGGACTCACAGTGTTGTGGCACCAGCACCACCACCACCAAAGGCCCAGTTTTTCTGCCCCTGTTCAACAGGGGCATGTAATTACAATTCTTGATCTAATATTTCACAGCAGGGCCCTGTGAGGGCTTACAGTGTTGTGGCCACAACAACACCTAAGGCCCAAATTTCTGCTGAGTATATAGGGCAGGCCCCTACTTTCAAACATCTAACTTACAAACGACTCCTACTTGCAAACGGAAGGAGACAACAGGAAGTGAGATGAAATCTACCCCTAGGAAGGGAAATTCTCTCCTGTAAGAGTTAATATGGGAAAAACATTTCTCCTTTCCACTGATGCTTTCCAATCCTTGTTCCACAAAAAACCCCAAATTTTCAAAAAACATTTGTCATTGGGACAAAAAGTGAGGTGAAATCTTCTGAAGAGGAGGAAAGACAGCAAAACGAATGTCACAGGGGTGATAAACCTTCCCTATGTTTTCCAAAAAGCTTAAAAAAGATTTTTTGGCTGCAGCTAAACACGTTAAAAATGTACCCGTTCAAAATTACAAACAGATTCTACTTAACAACAAACCTACAGTCCCTGTCTTGTTTGCACCGCCTGTATACTGCTGTTCAGAGTATATAGGGCCTGGTGGCCCCACACCTTTCCTTATTTTAATTTGGGTGCGGGGTTCCCCTTAATATCCATATAAGACCCAAAGGGCCTGGTAATGGACTGGGGGGTACCCATGCCGTTTGTCTCACTGATTTTCATCCATATTGCCAGGACCCGCATTACATTAAACCCGCAAGCAGTTTTAAATGAGATTTTTTCCTTTAAAAATTACATTTTGTGCAGGGACTGTTCTAAACACGGGAAACACGCGCCAATTTACAGGCATACTATAGACACACCCCAGGTACGATATTTAAAGTAATATTTCACTTTTTTTTTTTTACTTTAAGCATCATTAAAATCACTGCTCCCGAAAAAACGGCCGTTTTTAAACGTTTTTTTTTGCATTGATACATGTCTCCTGGGGTAGGACCCGGGTCCCCAAACCCTTTTTAGGACAATACCATGCAAATTAGCCTTTAAAATGAGCACTTTTGATTTCGAATGTTCGAGTCCCATAGACGTCAATGGGCTTCTAACGTTTGTGCGAATTTTCGGTCCGTTCGCAGGTTCTGGTGCGAACCGAACCCCAGGGTGTTCGGCTCATCCCTACCGGTGACTATGAATTATTGATCTCACTCTTGTGTGGGCGGCAAAAAGTAACATGTGTAGCGCAATTAATTTTTTTTATGTGTAGGTGTCAGAGAACTCACACAGCAAGCACCCACCTCCGTGCAGCAGCTGCCAATCCTCGTTCTGCTAATGCTAATGTGCATGCACGGAACCATAGCCAGAGACAAATGAGATCCAGGGTGGGCATGCACAATGGCACCTCAATGCGAACGCACATACGCGCTAACGCGCGCCCGCGAGTGCAAAAGCGCTAATGTGCTAACGCGCATGCGCCAATGTGCTAATGTGCTAACGCGCATGTGCCAATGTGCTAAGGTGCTAATGCGCATGCGCATACGCACGTACGCTGGCGCGAATCCTGGCTCACAGCACCCTATATAGAGAGTCTGCCTAGCATCAGTGCTGGATTGTCTTCAGCTCGTTCCTGTGTTCCTGTTGTGACTCTACCTGATTGACCTTGTTCCTGAAAACCTGGCTATCTTCTGACCATTCTCTTGGATCTCCCCTGCCTGCTGAACCTGCCTCTACCTGCAATACTGACCTTGGCTTGAACTTATGATTACGGCTCTGCCTCCTGATTCAGTACCCTGCTGCCCGTCTGTTGCCAACCCCTGCCTGTTCCTGACTATGGTTTTGCCTTCTGACTTGGTACCCCACTGCCAGCCTGTTGGCGACTCCTGCCTGTTCCTGATTCTGCAGTTGATCCTGATCTGGCTCCCGCTGAACAAGTTTGGTGATCAGTTTCCACATCTCCTCAGCGGAGGTTCCTATATCCCCAAGTTCCAGCCTCCTGCCTGCAGGCACCTGCACCCTTTCGTTGCCCTCGCACTCCCTGTACCCACCACCAGGGTTGCTTGGACTGGAACTGTGCAAGAGGCCACCCTCATCATTTATGGCTCCGCTGTAAGGTACGTGACAGTAGGTGCCCCGGATGTACCCAGTGGGGAGGCTTTTTTGGGTTGATATTTTAGGTGCTTGGGGGTAACTTAAATTTTTATATTTTTTACTAAACTTTTTTCATCACATAGGGGAAATAGTCCCCTATGTTATCATTTTGTTGGGGACAGGTTCTCTTTAAAGGCACATCAGAGGTCATCACAGATCTAAAAGAACCCAGATGCCTCAACTGCCCTGTAATAATCTATAGTGGCTGGGGACAGTGACACCAGGTCCCATAATTGACACTACCCGGGGGCACCTATCCTGCTGGTCTGCCAGTGATCATGCAGAGCCCAGAAAAAATGAAGTGTGCTTGTACAGGGGGGACATTAAGCAACGGGGATGTGTGGAAGCAATGACACAGCCACCAGATCAATCCCATCTGACAGTTGGCTTGTCAGACACTTCTGAAGTCTGCAGCTGCTGTAAGTATGTGTAAAATCCCCCAGAGCCCCCGTAATAGTTTCTATGTTGGTGGCAGTAAAAGTTCTTCTTTAAGGTAGACTCGGACAAAAATGATATACGGTCTTCAAGTAGAACTAAGGGTAAAACATTGTTTTAAGTTTTGGACAGAGAGCAGAGATGGAGTAGAGCACCTGCCAGGTTTTATTGCTGTCTTTACCCTCATTAGGCAGTTCCACCCTGTCCTGTTTACCATTATCATTGAAAGTGGAATTAAAAGAAAAACCCACATTTTGGGTTGTCCCCAGAAAAGTAATAGATGTGAAATCTTCCAATGAGGACACTAGTTCTGGTGACCTGGAAGTCCCAAGAGATTTGCTTAATTTAAATTTTAGTTTTGGCTATGGGACAGGAAGTGAAGGGAAATCTCCCCAATTGGTCACAGATGGCCTTGTTTTGCCTATAGTTTCACTTTAAGGTTTAACAATACCCCTCTAAACAAACCCCATATGCAGTGATTTGTACCCAATTTGTGCTGCAGAAGCACCCCATGCAGTGGGTCCTCCTCCATTTCTCTGGTGGACCCCAGGTTCCCCAGTCTGACCTTGTTAGTATTTCCCTATAGACTGTGGGAGGTATGCAGCTGCTGGTTTATTGGGTTTTTGCCATCCCCTGGTATCTGTACAAATAGAGTGGGACATATTTTTTTTAATTCTATAAAGATACTACCCCATTATTACCTAGAACTAGACATGTGCATGGCAAAAAAAATTTGGATGAATTTTGTTAATTTATTCAGAGAATTTGTTTATATTGTAATTTGGGTAATCCTATATATCCGAATCTCTAAATAATGAAAGATTTGTCCAAATATTATTTTGGAATGAAGCAAACCACCACACAAATCATGATCCAGCCCTATGTAAGGCTGATTTACACAATAACAGTTGTTATTTATAAATTCTATACTGCATACATGTAAATTTATATACTTATGTGAAATTAATTCTGGGATTTTGAAGCTTACCAACCTGCACCATTAGAAGAACATTTTAGTTTTAACATATACTTACTTAACTAATTAATTAAAATTACTATTATCTCTCAAATGCTAATCAGTCTTGCATGTTTCTTTCATTATCACAGTTGATTACTGCACTGTATCTTAATTTTAACTTGCAGTTGCAGCCAGCTGTTAATGTGGGCCATATTTGTCACCACCACCCCCCTCCAATGAATTTCCCTACAGCTTTAGAAAAAGTAATAGCCAATTGACATTTAATCTGCATAAACTGTTGTCACCAGTGCTGTTTTGAAAATTAGTGTGGTGATAATGAGTCACAAGCCTTTATCAGTCATACAAAAGCAAGGGTAGAAAATGTAGAAAGCAATATAATATTTTCTGAATATCTCAATTGCACTGGCACTTATGACTAGTAATTGGGTCATAATCAAAGATTAGTAGGATAACATATTCCTATTATTCTAGAGGAAGTAAATAAGAATTTTATAGGAAAAATTTAAATGAAAATTTTCTTTAACCACTTCACTACCAGGCCGTTTTTCAGTCCTTTCGTAGTTTGACTGACAATTACTTTGTTATACAACACTGTACCCAACAGTATATAATTTTTGAGACAGATAAAGCTTTCTTTTGGTGGAATTTATAAAGCATTGTTTTCCTTAATGTTTTACCATAAAAAGGACAACAAATAAAAAAATAACTTGTTCTCTTTACTTTCTGTTAAAATAAAAATGCTAGAATATTATGAAAGCCCCCCAAAATGCACCCTTTTTTGGAAAGTTCACACCACAAGGTGTTTCATTTGTTGCCACAATATTTTGGAAATTAAGAAACATGGTGGTACTGAGGGGATTAAACACTTAGTTTGAGAATGGTGCACTAGATACATTAACCACTTAAGGACCGGACCATTATGCTGCTTAAGGACCAGAGGACTTTTTCCAATTTGGCACTGGGTCAATTTAACTGCTAATTGCGCGGTCATGCAATGCTGTACCCAAACGGAATTTGCGTCCTTTTCTTCCCACAAATAGTGCTTTCTTTTGATGGTATTTGATCACCTCTGCCGTTTTTATTTTTTGCACTATAAACGGAAAAAGACCGAAAATTTTGAAAAAAAATGATATTTTCTAATTTTTGTTATTAAAAAAATCCAATAAACTCAATTTTAGTCATACATTTAGGGCCAAAATGTATTCGGCCACATGTCTTAAGTAAAAAAAAATGTCAATAAGCGTATATTTATTGGTTTGCGCAAAAGTTATAGCGTCTACAAACTAGGGTATATTTTCTGGAATTTACACAGCTTTTAGTTTATGACTGCCTATGTAATTTCTTAAGGTGCTAAAATGGCAGGGCGGTACAAAACCCCCCCAAATGACCCAATTTTGGAAAGTTGACACCTCAAGGAAATTGCTGAGAGGCATGTTGAGCCCATTGAATATTATTTTTGTTTTGTCCCAAGTGATTGAATAATGACAAAAAAATAAAAAAATTACAAAAAGTTGGCACTAAATGATATATTGCTCACACAGGCCATGGGCATATGTGGAATTGCACCCCAAAATATATTCAGCTGCTTCTCCTGAGTACGGGGATACCACATGTGTGGGACTTTTTGGGAGCCTAGCCGCATACGGGGCCCCGAAAACCAATCACTGCCTTCAGGATTTCTAAGGGCGTACATTTTTGATTTTGCTCCTCACTACCTATCACAGTTTTGAAGGCCATAAAATGCCCAGATGGCACAAACCCCCCCCAAATGACCCCATTTTAGAAAGTAGAAACCCCAAGCTATTTGCTTTGAGGCATGTTGAGTCCATGGAATATTTTATATTTTGACACAAGTTGCGGGAAAGTGACAATTTTTTTTTTTTTTTTTTTTGCACAAAGTTGTCACTAAATGATATATTGCTCACACAGGCCATGGGCATATGTGGAATTGCACCCCAAAATAAGTTTAGCTGCTTCTCCTGAGTATGGGGATACCACATTATTTCACTCTTCACTGCCTATCACAGTTTCAGAGGCCATGGAATGCCCAGATGGCACAACCCCCCCCCCAAATTACCCCATTTTGGAAAGTAGACACCCCAAGCTATTTGCTGAGAGGCATGGTGAGTATTTTGCAGCTCTCATTTGTTTTTGAAAATGAAGAAAGACAAGAAATTTTTTTTTTTTTTTCTTTTTTCAATTTTCAAAACTTTGTGACAAAAAGTGGGGTCTGCAATATACTCACTATACCTCTCAGCAAATAGCTTGGTGTGTCTACTTTCCAAAATGGGGTCATTTGGGGGGGGGGGGTTTGTGCCACCTGGGCATTCCATGGCCTCCGAAACTGTGATAGGCAGTGAAGAGTGAAATCAAAAATTTACGCACTTAGAAAGCCTGAAGGCGGTGCTTGGTTTTCGGTGTCCCGTACGCGGCTAGGTTCCCAAAAAGTCTCACACATGTGGTATCCCCGTACTCAGGAGAAGCAACAGAATGCATTATAGGGTGTAATTTCACATATTCCCATGGCATGTTTGAGCAATATATCATTTAGTGACAACTTTGTGCAAAAAAAAAAAAAAAATTGTCTCTTTCCCGCAACTTGTGTCACAATATAAAATATTCCATGGACTCGACATGCCTCTCAGCAAATAGCTTGGGGTGTCTACTTTCCAAAATGGGGTCATTTGGGGGGGTTTTGAACTTTCCTGGCATTTTATGCACAACATTTAGAAGCTTATGTCACACATCACCCACTCTTCTAACCACTTGAAGACAAAGCCCTTTCTGGAACTTTTTGTTTACATGAAAAAATTATTTTTTTTTGCAAGAAAATTACTTTGAACTCCCAAATATTATATATTTTTTTAAAGCAAATGCCATACATTTTTTTTTCACACAGTATTTGCGCAGCGATTTTTCAAACACATTTTTTGGGGAAAAAACACACTTTTTAAAATTTTAATGCACTAAAACACACTATATTGCCCAAATGTTTGATGAAATAAAAAAGATGATCTTAGGCCGAGTACATGGATACCAAACATTGCATGCTTTAAAATTGCGCACAAACGTGCAGTGGCAACAAAGTAAATACATTTTTAAAAGCCTTTAAAAGCCTTTACAGGTTACCACTTTAGATTTACAGAGGAGGTCTACTGCTAAACTTACTGCCCTCGATCTGATCTTCGCGGTGATACCTCACATGCATGGTGCAATTGCTGTTTACATTTAACGCCAGACCGATGCTTGCGTTCGCCTTAGCGCAAGAGCAGGGGGGGACAGGGGTGCTTTTTTTTTTTTTTTCTTTATTATTTTTTTGCTTTTTTATCTTATTTTTAAACTGTTCCTTTCATTTTTTTTTTTTTAATCATTTTTATTAATATCTCAGGGAATGTAAATATCCCCTATGATAGCAATAGGTAGTGACAGGTACTCTTTTTTGAAAAAATTGGGGTCTATTAGACCCTAGATCTCTTCTCTGCCCTCAAAGCATCTGACCACACCAAGATCGGTGTGATAAAATGCTTTCCCAATTTCCTAATGGCGCTGTTTACATCCGGCGAAATCTAAGTCATAAAATGCTCGTAGCTTCCAGTTTCTTAGGCCATAGAGATATTTGGAGCCACTCTGGTCTCTGATCAGCTCTATGGTCAGCTGGCTGAATCACCGGCTGCATTCTCAGGTTCCCTGTTGAGACAGGAGAGCCAGAGAAAAACACGGAAGACGGTGGGGGGGGGGCATTCCCTCCCACTGCTTGTAAAAGCAGTCTAGAGGCTAATAAAACATAATAACAATAAAACATTACAGAATAGAATACAGTAAAAAAGAGCAGAACAATAGAGAGAGAATAGAGAGAGAGAGAACTATAAAACGACAACTATTTTTTTTTATTTTATTTTTTTTTTTGTGTTTTTTTTTTTTACACTGTTTTTGTAACTGTAACTTTTATAACGGTAACCGGTTCCAGGTTCGGGTCTCTCAAAATGCGATGGCATCTTGGGAGACCCTGTGAAAGTGTGTCCTAGTCTGTGCAATGCTGTACCCTACGCTAATACTCAACTAGTGAATGGTAGCGTTCAAAACATTCACCAATGCAAAACCAGGATTGTCAGGACAGGAGGGACAATAATAGCGGGTGTCACGCCTATATCCGCCCTTGCTGCAGACACGACATCTTTTTTGGGGGGGTTCGCTGGGTAGGGGTACTCGGGAGGACATAAAGAAAATGCCTCTCATGCAGCCGACTGCATTTGGTTGGGGATGTGAATGGGGGAAGTACGCGCGCTGCAGAAGTGGTGGGTTCCCAATTAGGATTGGCGAATGTAGCAGGAAGGGCATTATGGGCACGACGGCCTGTGTTTGTCTTCTTGGTGGCAGCGGGACACTACTTGTGCTTGCCACCTCACCAGCTTGAACTGCACTTATGGGACTCGCCACGTCACCAAGTGTTACTGCAGTGCTGGTTTGACTAAGACCGGGGTGTACTAGGCCGCTGGTGCTTGCCAGTTCACCAAAACGCTACCAAAAAAACTGTTAGCGATCGCAGGGATCAGGCCTGACTCTGCGAATGCTGCAGTTATGCGTTTAGTGTTTTGTAAGTGTCAGTGATCGATCGATACTGCACTTGGGTGGGCTGGGCTGGGCCAGGCGGAGGGGCAAAACGCAGGTGCTAGCAGGTATCTGGGCTGATCCCACTAACACTGCGTTTTTGGGAACCCTAAACTGCTGGGGACGCTAGTATAGATCTGATCGGATCAGATATTGATCCGTTCAGATACTATACCACTAAGGGAGGTGTACGCTGAGTGCGTGGGTGTTAGCGCTACTGGCACTAACCTGACGCTGCTTGGGGCTGGTGCTTGCCAGTTCACCAAAACGCTACCAAAAAAACTGTTAGCAATCGCAGGGATCAGGCCTGACTCTGCGAATGCTGCAGTTATGCGTTTAGTGTTTTGTAAGTGACAGTGATCGATCGATACTGCACTTGGGTGGGCTGGGCCGGGCAGAGGGGCAAAACGCAGGTGCTAGCAGGTATCTGGGCTGATCCCGCTAACACTGCGTTTTTGGGAACCCTAAACTGCGGGGGACGCTAGTATAGATCTGATCGGATTAGATATTGATCCGTTCAGATACTATACCACTAAGGGAGGTGTACACTGAGTGCGCGAGTGTTAGCGCTACTGGCGCTAACCTGATGCTGCTGGGGGCTGGTGCTTGCCAGTTCACCATAACGCTACCAAAAAAACTGTTAGCAATCGCAGGGATCAGGCCTGACTCTGCGAATGCTGCAGTTATGCGTTTAGTGTTTTGTAAGTGACAGTGATCGATCGATACTGCGCTTGGGTGGGCTGGGCCGGGCGGAGGGGCAAAACCCAGGTGCTAGCAGGTATCTGGGCTGATCCCGCTAACACTGCGTTTTTGGGAACCCTAAACTGCTGGGGACGCTAGTATAGATCTGATCGGATCAGATATTGATCCGTTCAGATACTATACCACTAAGGGAGGTGTACGCTGAGTGCGTGGGTGTTAGCGCTACTGGCACTAACCTGACGCTACTTGGGGCTGGTGCTTGCCAGTTCACCAAAACGCTACAAAAAAAACTGTTAGCAATCGCAGGGATCAGGCCTGACTCTGCGAATGCTGCAGTTATGCGTTTAGTGTTTTGTAAGTGACAGTGATCGATCGATACTGCACTTGGGTGGGCTGGGCCGGGCAGAGGGGCAAAACGCAGGTGCTAGCAGGTATCTGGGCTGATCCCGCTAACACTGCGTTTTTGGGAACCCTAAACTGCGGGGGACGCTAGTATAGATCTGATCGGATTAGATATTGATCCGTTCAGATACTATACCACTAAGGGAGGTGTACACTGAGTGCGCGAGTGTTAGCGCTACTGGCGCTAACCTGATGCTGCTGGGGGCTGGTGCTTGCCAGTTCACCAAAACGCTACCAAAAAAACTGTTAGCAATCGCAGGGATCAGGCCTGACTCTGCGAATGCTGCAGTTATGCGTTTAGTGTTTTGTAAGTGACAGTGATCGATCGATACTGCGCTTGGGTGGGCTGGGCCGGGCGGAGGGGCAAAACCCAGGTGCTAGCAGGTATCTGGGCTGATCCCGCTAACACTGCATTTTTGGGAACCCTAAACTGCTGGGGACGCTAGTATAGATCTGATCGGATTAGATATTGATCCGTTCAGATACTATACCACTAAGGGAGGTGTACGCTGAGTGCGTGGGTGTTAGCGCTACTGGCGCTAACCTGACGCTGCTTGGGGCTGGTGCTTGCCAGTTCACCAAAACCCTACCAAAAAAACTGTTAGCGATCGCAGGGATCAGGCCTGACTCTGCGAATGCTGCAGTTATGCGTTTTGTGTTTTGTAAGTGACAGTGATCGATCGATACTGCACTTGGGTGGGCTGGGCCGGGCGGAGGGGCAAAACGCAGGTGCTAGCAGGTATCTGGGCTGATCCCGCTAACACTGCGTTTTTGGGAACCCTAAACTGCTGGGGACGCTAGTATAGATCTGATCGGATCAGATATTGATCCGTTCAGATACTATACCACTAAGGGAGGTGTATGGTGCGTGCGTGGGTGTTAGCGCTACGCGCGCTAACCTGACGCTGCCTGGGGCTGGTGCTTGCCAGTTCACCAAAATGCTACCAAAAAAACTGTTAGCGATCGCAGGGATCAGGCCTGACTCTGCGAACGCTGCAGTTATGCGTTTAGTGTTTTGTGACAGTGATCGATCGATACTGCACTTGGGTGGGCTGGGCTGGGACGGGCGGAGGGGCAAAATGCAGGTGCTAGCATTTTTGGGAACCCTAAACTGCTGGGGACGCTAGTATAGATATGATCGGATCAGATATTGATCAGTTCAGATACTATACCACTAAGGGAGGCGTATGCTGCGTGCGTGGGTGGTAGCAGTACTGGCGCTAATCTGACGCTGCCTGGGGCGACACATATCACCGCCGGGCGATTAGGGGGCTAAACCTTTATTAGGTAATAAACGGCAGGTGCCCTGACACTATAAAAAATAAACGAAATAACCAGCGTCACCCGTAACGGTTATACGGTGGTCAGTGGTGAAAGGGTTAACTAGGGGGCAATCAAGGGGTTAAAACATTTATTAGATAGTATATGGGGGTGCCTGTCGCTATAAAACGCTGACGGCGAACCTAAATATTTACGTCCCTAACTAGCGTCACCAGCGACACTAATACAGCGATCAGAAAAATGATCGCTTAGCGACACTGGCGACAGGGGGTGATCAAGGGGTTAAAACTTTATTAGGGGGGTTAGGGGGGTACCCTAGACCTAAAGGGGGCTAACCCTAACTGTCCTACCACAGTAACTGTCACAAACTGACACCATGCAGTAATCAGAAAAAAAAAAAACTGCTTTTTGTCAGTGTGACAGGGGGGGGGTGATTGGGGTGTGATCGAGGGGCGATCGGGGGGGGATCGGGGGTGTTTTGTGTGCCTGGCATGTTCTACTGTGTGTGTTTGTGCACTCACATTGATGTCTTCTCTCCTCGGCGCCGAAACGGAAACTGCCGAGCCGAGGAGAGATGACATCACATCCTCTGCCTGTGTGTACTACACACAGGCAGGGGAGGATTCTCATTGGCTGGGAGCGATCGCGAGGGGGGCCATGATCGGATGGCCTCCCCCTCATCACTGAATGCTCCCAGACCAACGGCGACCGCCTCAGGCACCGGTGCGGTCCGATCGGACCCCCCGCCCGCGGGAAGGCAATCACGAACCAGGTACGTGATTTTGCCTGCCCGTGCCATTCTGCTGATGTATATCAGCGTGAGGCGGTCGTCAAGTGGTTAATGTATCTAAAGGTCACACACAAAGGAAGGAGAAAGTAAAGGGGTTAATGTACTGGTCACATACAGTAGCAAGATGGAGATGAAGAGGTTAGTCTTGATTTGCAGGACAAGGAAGGTGAAAGGGTTAATATGCAGATCAAATGGAGACAACATGGAGCTAGTATGTGCAGGAGAGGATATGAAAGGATTATTAAAAAGGATATCTGTGTCTGTGTTAATGAATTCATTAATCTGTCCCCATTCATAAGTGCTCTATCACTTACCTTACCCTGGAAGGGGAAGGGGAGGGATCAGCATTGTAAACAGTACACTGTGATCGCTGTGGTGATTAATCACAGTAATCACATGGTACCCAGCCTCTTGGATCAGACACAGTGTCTATGTGTCCATCTAATGACAGCTCAGTTCAGAGCAATTGCCCAGTGGATCAGCTGACCAAAGGCTATGAATATAAATGCACTGGATAGATTAAGAGCTGCTAACGTGCCACTGATAGACATGCAATGGTAGAAAAGTGATGAATCCAGTAGGGCTATGTAATCTAACCTCCAAATGTACTAGAACCTGAACCTGAACTAGAACTAAAATCCTGTATTAGCAGGATTTTACAATCACTCTGCAGTCTCCAATGACTGGTAACCACAAACCACATAATTTTTGATGCCTAATTTGGAAATAGGAATGAGTCTGAAATTTTGTCAAACTTGATTTCAGAGCAAAATTGGCAATTTTGCATTAGACAATATTTTGGGGAAATTGCACTGTATTTTTTTCTTGTGATACTGTAAGGTACAACATTTTAAAAATATGCACACATTTAGCTCTTTGGGCAATCAACAATTTGTGGCCTTATTTTTTTCATAGAATTTGGGTCAAGGATATTAGCGGCCAGGCAGGATTGACTGAAGCAGTCAAAAATCTGCAGCAAGGATACACCCGGCTGGAAGAACGGGTATTAACTTTGTCTAACCCTACCGGGGTCCAGGGAGCCCCTCCTGCTTCCACTTCTTCAGCTGGGCCTCGACCCAAGGGTGGTGATGCTTCCTCCGGAACCCAGAGTTCCAACACCTGAACGATTCTCCGAAGACCGACATAATTTCAGGGCTTTTCGCAATTACTGTGAACTATTTTTTGCTCTTCAGCCACGTACCTTTTCCCTGGAGGCCACCAAGGTGGGCTTTGTGATTTCCTTACTTACAGGCGACCCCCAAACCTGGGCCCATCGTCTCTTGGAACAAAAAGATGTATCTCTGACCAACCTCACCACCTTCTTCGACGCATTGTCCCAGTTGTATGAAGACCCCCAGCTTTCTGTGACTGCGGAAACTGCATTGCATACCCTTCAGCAGGGACGCAGGGCAGCAGAGGATTATGTGGCTGAATTCAGAAGGTGGAGCGCAGACACAAACTGGAATGATGCGGCCCTCCGCTATCAATTCCGAATGGGACTTTCTGATTCTTTAAAGGATGAGTTAGCCAGGGTTGGTATACCACAGACTCTGAATGCTTTGATCGATTTGGCAATTCAGATCGATCGACGCTTAAGGGAACGTAGGGCCGAAAAAGCTACAGGATTTTCTCGCCCAACCTGGATGCTTCCCAAAGTTCCAAATCATACTGCACTAGCACCATCTACCTCCATGTTTAACCCACCTGAACCTATGCAGTTGGGGGTCCTTCGGCCTTCTCTCACCCAGGAGGAGCGTCAACGTCGTTGGATGAAAAATCTGTGCCTGTACTGCAGGGAACCTGGACACTATGTCAGGAACTGCCCTCTTAAACTCCGTAAGTGCCTCTCCCTGTCTACTGACTATGTTGTTCCTCTGGCCAAGAGCACTTCTCATCTTGCTCCCTCTATCTTATTACAGCTCCCAGGAAAGACTCTGCAAATAACCGCCATTATTGACTCGGGAGCTTGCAGCTGTTTCATGGATTCCTCTTTTGCTGCAAAACACCAGATTCCCCTGTTGTCTAAGGCCCATGGACTCTCCATTCATCTGGCTGATGGGACCGCCATCAAATCCGGACCTGTCACTCAAGAGACTGCTCCAATACCTGTTATCATATTTAACTCTCATCAACATCATTGTTTCACCCTTGTTTCCCATAATCCTCGGCATGCCTTGGTTCCAAGCACACAATCCTGACATCAACTGGGCCACAGGAGAGGTTACCTTTTCTTCTTCCTATTGTCAGCAGATTCCAAGACGCTCATACGGCCACTACCTTGCTATGCCTAGACACAGATTCCAGCCTACACCAGTCTATTCCCAAAGTTTACCATGAATTCCTAGATGTGTTTAGTAAACAGGGGGCAGAGGCCTTGCCTCCCCACCGGGCCTATGACTGTCCTATCAAATTGCTCCCTGGAGCAGAGATTCCGTTCGGAAGGTTTTTTTCTTTAACAGAGGTAGAACAAGGGGCTTTAAAGGAGTATATCAATGAAAACCTAAAGAAAGGCTTTATTCGCCGTCCACGTCTCCAGCAGGTGCAGGCATCTTCTTTGTACAGAAGAAGGATCATACCCTTCGACCATGTGTTGACTACCGCAAACTGAATAAAATTACAGTAAAGAATCGCTATCCTCTTCCCCTGGTACGAGAATTGTTCCAAAGACTTGGAACTGCCACTGGGTTCACTAAGCTTGACCTCCGCGGAGCCTACAATTTGGTCCGTATCAGGGGCGGAGACGAGTGGAAGACTGCCTTCCGTACCCGCTATGGGATTGTGTGATGCCCCTGCTACTTTCCAGTACTTCATAAATGATGTTTTACGAGACTTTCTAGATCTGTTTGTCATCGTCTACCTAGACGATATACTAATCTTCTCTTTTTCCCTTGAATCTCACCGCAGGCATGTCAGAAGTGTGTTGGCTTCGACAGCATGACTTATATGCAAAGACAGAGAAGTGTGAATTTGAAAAGGAAAGTATACCATTTTTGGTGTTAATCATCTCTAGTAAGGGCATTAAGATGGATCCTCAAAAGATCGCTGCAATATTAGATTGGCCGGTTCCGACAGACAAAAAGGGAATCCAACGATTCGTTGGATTTGCCAATTTCTATTGGAAATTTATTATAGGGTTTTCACCCATTATCACGCCCATTACCCAGTTAACCAAACAGGGAACACGTTTTCATTGGTTTGCTGAAGCCCAAAAGGCTTTTGAGACCCTCAAGGCCCTCTTTACCTCTGCTTCCGTATTAAAACATCCAGATTCCTCTCTGCCATTCGTACTTGAAGTAGACGCATCTGAAATTGCTGTAGGAGCAGTGTTGTCCCAAAGACAGGGAACTAAGGCCCTGCTGTACCCGGTGGCCTTCTTCTCTCGCAAGTTGTCCATGGCAGAGAGAAATTATGATGTAGGAGACAGAGAGTTGTTGCCAATTAAATCAGCATTAGAGGAGTGGCGCTAACTTCTGGAAGGAGCCGCTCATCCAGTCTTAATTTTTACAGATCATAAGAACCTGGAGTATTTGAGATCTGCAAAGAGGCTGAAGCCACGACAGGCCAGATGGGCTCTCTTTTTCTCCAGGTTCTCTTTTCATGTCACTTACCGCCCTGGTTCCAAAAACACTAAACCCGATGCCCTATCCATAATGTTCCACAAACCCCAAGAAATTACCCCTCTGGATACCATCCTGTCCCCGGGGAATTTTCTCCTGCTTCAGGGAAGCCTGCTTTCCCAAATTAAGCAAGCTTCCGCAGGACTGGGATCCTCTGTTGGGTCAGAACTTCAGATTAAGTATGGGCTACTTTGGCATGAAAGTAAGATTTATATACCCGAAAATCTACGAGTACCTATATTGGAACTTTGTCATGATCATGCACTGGCTGGGCATTTCGGTATAACTAAGACCACGATCTGGTACAGCGTACCTTTTGGTGGCCTCAGTTACGTGAAGATTGCAAAAGATTTGTGGAATCCTGTACAACCTGTATTAGGAACAAGGGTTACAAAACCAAGGCATGGGGGCTACTAAGACCTTTGCCTGTCCCAGACAGGCCATGGAAGATGTTATCCATAGACTTTATTGTTGAACTACCTCCGGCGGGGGGCTACACCATGATCTTTGTAATAGTAGATTGCCTATCAAAAATGGCCCATTTTGTCCCAATGTAGGGTACCCCCTCAGCTTCAGAAACAGCACAAATGTTCATTAAAGAAGTCATCAGACTCCACAGGGTGCCGGCCAATATTGTTTCAGATCAGGGGGTACAGTTTACCTCCCGATTCTGGAAGTCTCTGTGTAAAACGCTGAACATTGAGCTATCATTCTCCTCTGCCTACCATCCTCAGACTAATGGGCAAACAGAGAGAACAAACCAAACTCTTGAACAATACCTACGCTGTTTCTCTTCTTTTGCCCAAGATGACTGGATTTCTGTACTTCCATTGGCTGAATTCGCCTACAACAACTCCATTCATTCCGCTATCAAACAGACTCCATTTTTTGCAAATGATGGCTTTCACCCTTCATTTCTACCTAATTCCCTTCCTGAATGTACAGTACCCGCTGTTCAGGAGAAATTGAATTTCTTTACCTCCAATAATCAAGTTCTGTAGGAAACCATGACCAGGACCCAGGAATACAACAAGACAACTTTCGATAAAAGAAGGCGAGGTGAGCTGTTACTTGCACCCAGAGGAGGAATTCGAGGTGGAATCTATCTTGGACCACAGGAGGAGAGGTAATCAGAATCAATTCCTGATAAAATGGAGGGGGTTTGGACCCGAAGAGAATTCTTGGGAGCCTGAGGATAATATTAATGCTGAAGGTCTGTTGCATCTTTTAAGAGGTCCCACCCCGAAAAATTTGCCTGAAAGGGCATCCGGAGGCTGCCCCTTGGGGGGGCAATGTCAGGAAGATCCTGCCAGTAATCGGCGTTCCAGGCCCACTGGAGCGCAGCCGCTACCGCGCATACGCTCGTGCACACGGGCACTACCGCGCATGGGCACGTGCGCGCGCACCCTCGTTGGCGCCAGGCGGGCTATTTAAACCTGCCTGTCACACTCAATCCCCGCTGTCTGCTCTACAGCGTTCTGATCTGATCTGAAACCTGTTATTTGACCCGGCTTCCTGTTTGACTATCCAGCTATCTGCCCGCATCTGACCCTTTGGCTTGCTTAGACCATTCTCCTGTCTGATCCTTGGTACCACTGCTGTCTGCCTGATACCGACCACCACCCTGTCTGTCTATCCTTCTGGTTGATACCTGCTATCAGCCTGCTACCTGCTGTTGTTCCTGGTTCCGGTCCAGCCTTCCAGTACCCAGCCTGCTACCTGCTGTTCTTCCTGGTTCCAGTCCAGCACTCCAGTATCCAGCCTGCTACTTGCTGTTGTTCCTGGTTCTGGTCCAGCGCTCCAGTATCCAGTCTGCTATCTCCTGTTGTTCCTGGTTCCAGTCCAGCATTCCAGTACCCAGCCTGCTACCTGCTATTGTTCCTGATTCTGGTCCAGCACTCCAGTATCCAGTCTGCTATCTCCTGTTGTTCCTGGTTCCAGTCCAGCATTCCAGTACCGAGCCTGCTACCTAAGTGTATGTGATTAATTGTGCTGATATTATCCTCTTATTATTGCACCTTAGTGTGTAGCTCAATGAGTGATTACATAAATACATAATACCAATAAAAAAAAAAATTACCCTATTCATTCACCCATATAAACCACCTTTGAGGTAAATACCACAATAATCCTTAATTGTAATTGCCAAAAAAATATAAAATAAATATATAAATACATAAATATATAAATAAATATCTTATGTGCGCCAACACTAAATGCTCAAAAGTTCAACTGATAAATTATATCAACATAGGTGAGTTCAGTGCCAATTTGCTGTGAGAAAAAAATGTATATAAAAATATAAAAAATATATAGTTGAAGATTTACTGTCACTCCGTCGCCAGTTCAGTTTAATCTGATTTTCCGCTCATTTCCTTGACATGAAAAATAAAGAAAAACACATCCATTGCGCAGAGATCACAGTAGAATAGTACTACATGCTAGGATACTTAGTTTCATTCACATATCCCCATTCCCAAGATCGCATAAAGGTTACAATGATCAGCTGCATAGAGCCCTGCGCTAAAGGCTCCTCATCCGCTTCCAGTGCTCACACACAGCTACTGCTGGAAACGTCACAGGCTCCTCCTCCCGACACGTTGCGTCACAGACACGTGACTTTTTCAAGGGTGCCCATGTCATTAGCCTGCTGGATTCTTATAGTGTGTGTGTTGGTGGCCATGGTAACCCTGGGAGTCAATGCATCATCATTTCATTAGCGCGATCTCCTTTACATTCAGACGCTCATTACAACCTACGTATTACAACATGATTCTTAGTTCCCTAGTACATTAAAACTTTTATTACAATATATTTAAAATTTTATATAGAATCATATGTTTAAAAAATTTAATTAAAATAGTTTTCGTATATGATTGGGGAGCTCCCCCTTGCGGGTATACTTGGAATTGCACCTTTCCTAAATCTAAATCTAAAACCATTACATAAAATTAAAAATTTAAATACCACTATCATTAAATAAAATTACCTTTCTAACCTACATATGTAAACCTAAATTGATAGTATAAATATTATACCATACATATGTTGTTAATACAAAAATATACAAAATATATAAAAAATATAAAACATAAAAATTGTATTTCTGGAAAAGATTTAGGAGAAGAACCGAAGACATATTAACATTAAAATATATCATAAGTTAAAAATCAAATATGAAACAATTCAAGTCAAATTCTATGTTTAAGCCTGATGGCGTGAGAGTACGCATATTAAATATCCATTTGGATTCCTGTTTACTTAATTCCCTCACTTTATTGCTACCCTGCCAGTGGGGTCTATATCTTTCAATTGCCCAAAATTTCAAAAGTGCTGGATTTTTATTGTGATGTGAGGCAAAATGGCGTGAAACACTATGTTTGGGGAATCCCTTTACTATATTTTGTATGTGCTCTCTGATCCGTTTCCACAATGGTCTTTTCGTTCTGCCTATGTACTGTAACGAGCATGGACATTGTAATACATACACGACCCCTTCACTTTTACATGTCATAAAATCCTTAATCTCATATTTGTGTTATCGCTCGTGGCTTTAAAATCGGTACATTTCTGTCCATTTTGTTTGGTGTTCTTACATGCATAGCACCGCTTGCAAGGATAAAAGCCTTTCCTCTTGAAAAACGATAATTCTTGTGATCTTTTGGGAGGGTCTAAAACATTTTTTGCGATTAGATCTCTCAGCGTGGGTACCCTTCTGTAAACAAATCGTGTTTTTTTTGGTGGTATGTTCCTCAATTGTTGGTCAGCTAAAAGAAGTGGCCAGTGCTTTTTTAAAATTTGTTCTATCTGTCGGTGTTAAATGTTGAAGTCCATAATCATCAGGACATCTTGCCATTGTGCGGGTTCTTTTACCTTATCTTGAACTAATTCATCCCTGGTGATCTCCGCAACCTCCCTAATTTTACTTTCTATAAAGTGCTTGTTGTAGCCTTTTTGGATAAACTTTTCCCCGACAGTCCCAGCCTGCTCCAAAAAAGTGCCTTTTTTCAGTGCAATTCCTTCTCAATCGTATGAATTGTCCCTTTGGGATATTAATGAGCCAAGGATCAAAATGACAACTGTCCACAGGGATAAAACTGTTCCTTTCAACTGGTTTAAAGAAGGTTTTTGTTGAAATTCCATTACTTAATTCTAAATCTAGGTCCAAAAAATGCACAGATTTGGTACTCAATTCATAGGCCAGTTTGATATTTTTTTCATTATTATTTCGTTTCTCCAGAAATTCACGAAGAGGTTCCTCCTCTCCCATCCACAGCATTATGCAATCGTCTATGAATCGTCTGTACATTATAAGTTGTGGGGGGGTATTCGCATATATGGCTTCCTCCTCCTATTCGGCCATTGTACAGACGATTCATAGACAATTGCATAATGCTGTGGATGGGAGAGGAGGAACCTCTTCGTGAATTTCTGGAGAAACTAAATAATAATGAAAAAAATATCAAACTGACCTATGAATTGAGTACCAAATCTGTGCATTTTTTGGACCTAGATTTAGAATTAACAAGTAATGGAATTTCAACAAAAACCTTCTTTAAACCAGTTGAAAGGAACAGTTTTACCCCTGTGGACAGTTGTCATTTTGATCCTTGGCTCATTAATATCCCAAAGGGACAATTCATACGATTGAGAAGGAATTGCACTGAAAAAAGCACTTTTTTGGAGCAGGCTGGGACTGTTGGGGAAAAGTTTATCCAAAAAGGCTACAACAAGCACTTTATAGAAAGTAAAATTAAGGAGGTTGCGGAGATCACCAGGGATGAATTAGTTCAAGATAAGGTAAAAGAACCCACACAATGGCAAGATGTCCCGATGATTGATTATGGACTTCAACATTCAACACTGACAGATAGAACAAATTTTTAAAAAGCACTGGCCACTTCTTTTAGCTGACCAACAATTGAGGAACATACCACCAGAAAAAACACGATTTGTTTACAGAAGGGCACCCACGCTGAGAGATCTAATCGCAAAAAATGTTTTAGACCCTCCCAAAAGATCACAAAAATTATTGTTTTTCCAGAGGAAAGGCTTTTATCCTTGCAAGCGGCGCTATGCATGTAAGAACACCAAACAAAATGGACAGAAATGTACCGATTTTAAAGCCACAAGTGATAACACACAATATGAGATTAAGGATTTTATGACATGTAAAAGTGAAGGGGTCGAGTATGTATTACAATGTCCATGCTTGTTACAGTATATAGGCAGAACGAAAAGACCATTGTGGAAACGGATCAGAGAGCACATACAAAATATAGTAAAGGGATTCCCCAAACATAGTATTTCACGCCATTTTGCCTCACATCACAATAAAAATCCAGCACTTTTGAAATTTTGGGCAATTTAAAGATATAGACCCCACTGGCGGGGTAGCAATAAAGTGAGGGAATTAAGTAAACAGGAATCCAAATGGATATTTAATATGCGTACTCTCACGCCATCAGGCTTAAACATAGAATTTGACTTGAATTGTTTCATATCTGATTTTTAACTTATGGTATATTTTAATGTTAATATGTCTTCGGTTCTTCTCCTAAATCTTTTCCAGAAATACAATTTTTATGTTTTATATTTTTTATATATTTTGTATATTTTTGTATTAACAACATATGTATGGTATAATATTTATACTATCAATTTAGGTTTACATATGTAGGTTAGAAAGGTAATTTTATCTAATGATAGTGGTATTTAAATTTTTAAATTTATGTAATGGTTTTAGATTTAGATTTAGAAAGGTGCAATTCCAAGTATACCCGCAAGGGGCAGCTTCCCAATCGTACATGAAAACTATTTTAATTAAATTTTTTTAAACATATGATTCTATATAAAATTTTAAATATATTGTAATAAAAGTTTTAATGTACTAGGGAACTAAGAATCATGTTGTAATACATAGGTTGTAATGAGCGTCTGAATGTAAAGGAGATCACGCTAATGAAATGATGATGCATTGACTCCCAGGGTTACCATGGCCACCAACACACACACTATAAGTATCCAGCAGGCTAATGACATGGGCACCCTTGAAAAAGTCACGTGTCTGTGACGCAATGCGTCGGGAGGAGGAGCCTGTGACGTTTCCAGCAGTAGCTGTGTGTGAACACTGGCGGCGGATGAGGAGCCTTTAGTGCAGAGCTCTATGCAGCTGATCATTGTAAGATTTACAGTACATAGGTAGAACGAAAAGACCATTGTGGAAACGGATCAGAGAGCACATACAAGATATAGTAAAGGGATTCCCCAAACATAGTGTTTCACGCCATTTTGCCTCACATCACAATAAAAATCCAGCACTTTTGAAATTTTGGGCAATTGAAAGATATAGACCCCACTGGCGGGGTAGCAATAAAGTGAGGGAATTAAGTAAACAGGAATCCAAATGGATATTTAATATGCGTACTCTCATGTCATCAGGCTTAAACATAGAATTTGACTTGAATTGTTTCATATCTGATTTTTAACTTATGATATATTTTAATGTTAATATGTCTTCGGTTCTTCTCCTAAATATTTTTCAGAAATACAATTTTTATGTTTTATATTTTTCATATATTTTGTATATTTTTGTATTAACAACATATCTATGGTATAATATTTATACTATCAATTTAGGTTTACATATGTAGGTTAGAAAGGTAATTTTATTTAATGATAGTGGTATTTAAAATTTTAATTTTATGTAATGGTTTTAGATTTAGATTTAGGAAAGGTGCAATTCCAAGTATACCCGCAAGGGGCAGCTTCCCAATCGTACATGAAAACTATTTTAATTAAATTTTTTTAAACATATGATTCTATATAAAATTTTAAATATATTGTAATAAAAGTTTTAATGTACTAGGGAACTAAGAATCATGTTGTAATACATAGGTTGTAATGAGCGTCTGAATGTAAAGGAGATCACGCTAATGAAATGATGATGCATTGACTCCCAGGGTTACCATGGCCACCAACACACACACTATAAGTATCCAGCAGGCTAATGACATGGGCACCCTTGAAAAAGTCACGTGTCTGTGACGCAATGCGTCGGGAGGAGGAGCCTGTGACGTTTCCAGCAGTAGCTGTGTGTGAACACTGGCGGCGGATGAGGAGCCTTTAGCGCAGAGCTCTATGCAGCTGATCATTGTAACATTTACAGTACATAGGTAGAACGAAAAGACCATTGTGGAAACGGATCAGAGAGCACATACAAGATATAGTAAAGGGATTCCCCAAACATAGTGTTTCACGCCATTTTGCCTCACATCACAATAAAAATCCAGCACTTTTGAAATTTTGGGCAATTGAAAGATATAGACCCCACTGGCGGGGTAGCAATAAAGTGAGGGAATTAAGTAAACAGGAATCCAAATGGATATTTAATATGCGTACTCTCATGTCATCAGGCTTAAACATAGAATTTGACTTGAATTGTTTCATATCTGATTTTTAACTTATGATATATTTTAATGTTAATATGTCTTCGGTTCTTCTCCTAAATCTTTTTCAGAAATACAATTTTTATGTTTTATATTTTTCATATATTTTGTATATTTTTGTATTAACAACATATGTATGGTATAATATTTATACTATCAATTTAGGTTTACATATGTAGGTTAGAAAGGTAATTTTATTTAATGATAGTGGTATTTAAAATTTTAATTTTATGTAATGGTTTTAGATTTAGATTTAGGAAAGGTGCAATTCCAAGTATACCCGCAAGGGGGAGCTTCCCAATCGTATACGAAAACTATTTTAATTACATTTTTTTAAACATATGATGCTATATAAATTTTAAATATATTGTAATAAAAGTTTTAATGTACTAGGGAACTAAGAATCATGTTGTAATACGTAGGTCATAATGAGCGTCTGAATGTAAAGGAGATCATGCTAATGAAATGATGATGCATTGACTCCCAGGGTTACCATGGCCACCAACACACACACTATAAGTATCCAGCAAGCTAATGACATGGGCACCCTTGAAAAGTCACGTGTCTGTGACGCAATGCGTCGGGAGGAGGAGCCTGTGACGTTTCCAGCAGTAGCTGTGTGTGAGCACTAGGGATGAGCCGAACACCCCCCTGTTCGGTTCGCACCAGAACATGCGAACAGGAAAAAAGTTTGTTCGAACACGCGAACACCGTTAAAGTCTATGGGACTCGAACATGAATAATCAAAAGTGCTAATTTTAAAGGCTTATATGCAAGTTATTGTCATAAAAAGTGTTTGGGGACCTGGGTCCTGCCCCAGGGGACATGGATTTTTCAGGAGCAGTGATTTTAATAATGCTTAAAGTCAAACAATAAAAGTGTAATATCCCTTTAAATTTCGTACCTGGGGGGTGTCTATAGTATGCCTGTAAAGGGGCGCATGTTTCCTGTGTTTAGAACAGTCTGATAGCAAAATGACATTTTGAAGGAAAAAACACATTTAAAACTACCCGCGGCTATTGCATTGCCGACAATACACATAGAAGTTCATTGATAAAAACGGCATGGGAATTCCCCACAGGGCAACCCCGAACCACAATTAAAAAAAACAAATGACGTGGGGTTCCCCCTAAATTCCATACCAGACCCTTCAGGTCTGGTATGGATTTTAAGGGGAACCCCGCGCCAAAAAAAAAAAAAAAAACGGCGTGGGGTCCCCCCAAAAATCCATACCAGACCCTTATCCGAGCACACAACCTGGCAGGCCGCAGGAAAAGAGGGGGGACGATAGTGTGGCCCCCCCTCCTGAACCGTACCAGGCCACATGCCCTCAACATTGGGAGGGTGCTTTGGGGTAGCCCCCCAAAACACCTTGTCCCCATGTTGATGAGGACAAGGGCCTCATCCCCACAACCCTGGCCGGTGGTTGTGGGGGTCTGCGGGCAGGGGGCTTATCGGAATCTGGAAGCCCCCTTTAACAAGGGGACCCCCAGATCCCGGCCCCCCCCATGTGAAATGGTAAGGGGGTACTTACCCCTACCATTTCACTAAAAAACTGTCAAAAATGTTAAAAATGACAAGAGACAGTTTTTGACAATTCCTTTATTTAAATGCTTCTTCTATCTTCCTTCATCTTCTTCTGGCTCTTCTTGTTCTTCCTCCGGCGTTCTCGTCCAGCATCTCCTCCGCGGCGTCTTCTATCTTCTTCTCCTCGGGCCGCTCCGCACCCATGGCATGGGGGGGGAGGCTCCCGCTCTTCATCTTCTTCTTCATCTCTTCTTCCTTCTTCCTTCTTCTCTTCTTCTCTTCTTCATTTTCTTCTCCGGGCCGCTCCGCATCCATGCTGTGGCATGGAGGGAGGCTCCCGCTGTGTGACGGCGTCTCTTCGTCTGATGGTTCTTAAATAACAGGGGGCGGGGCCACCCGGTGACCCCGCCCCCTCTGACGCATGGGACATGACGGGACTTCCCTGTGGCATTCCCCGTGACATCACAGGGAAGTCCCATCAAGTCACTTTAAGCATTATTAAAATCACTGCTCCTGAAAAAACGGCCGTTTTTAAAACTTTTTTTTGCATTGATCCATGTCCCCTGGGGCAGGACCCAGGTCCCCAAACACTTTTTATGACAATAACTTGCATATAAACCTTTAAAATTAGCACTTTTGATTTCTCCCATAGACTTTTAAAGGGTGTTCCGCGGCATTCGAATTTGCCGCGAACACCCCAAATTGTTCGCTGTTCGGCGAACTTGCGAACAGCCAATGTGTGAGTCGAACATGAGTTCGACTCGAACTCGAAGCTCATCCCTAGTGAGCACTGGCGGTGGATGAGGAGCCTTTAGTGCAGAGCTCTATGCAGCTGATCATTGTAACCTTTATGCGATCTTGGGAATGGGGATATGTAAGTGAAATTAAGTATCCTAGCATGTAGTACTATTTTACTGTGATCTCTGCGCAATGGATGTGTTTTTTTTTATTTCTCATGTCAAGGAAATGAGCGAAAAATCAGATTAAACGGAACTGGCGACGGAGTGACAGTAAATCTTCCACTATATATTTTTTATATACATTTTTTTCTCACAGCAAATTGGCACTGAACTCACCTATGTTGATATAATTTATCAGTTGAACTTTTGAGCATTTAGTGTTGGCGCACATAAGATATTTATTTATATATTTATGTATTTATATATTTATTTTATATTTTTTTGGCAATTACAATTAAGGATTATTGTGGTATTTACCTCAAAGGTGGTTTATATGGGTCAGAAAAAAGAAGAAAAATAATTGCGCTTCAAAATGTCTAAAATGTGATGAAAAAGCAGCGATATCTAAAATGTGACACAAACACAAAACGTAAGCAAGAAAAAAATTTGGATGATTTGCGCTATATGAAATAGTGAATGTGTGGCCAAATAGTCACACCAAAACCACTAAATGCAACCTGTGTAAGTGAATACATAAACCATGTGTACAATAATATATCACAATCAGTGCAAACAGATGTAAAAATAAAGTCCAAACAGAATGAATCTATTAGAAAATCATTGTGAATGATTAAAAATAGTCCATAAGAAGAACCCAAAAATAGTGAGATAGCAATCACAGGTTTTTCAACCGCATGGAGCCTCAGATGTATGGAACCAATCAGTGCAAACAGACCACAATCAGTGCAAACAGATGTAAAAATAAAGTCCAACAGAATAAATCTATTAGAAAATCATTGTGAATGATGAAAATAGTCCATAAGAAGAACCCAAAAATAGTGAGATAGCAATCACGGGTTTTTCAACCGCATGGAACCTCAAATGTATGGAACCACCACCGACAGTAAGAGACTGGCCGCTTACCAGAACCCCATGACCCCCCGTTACAGAGGGTCTAGAAGGGCTTTTGTGATCCTAGTGGTCCGAACTTTCCAGGAGCGAGGATGGAAATGGAAACTGGAAGGGACATCAGGTGCTGGAATGGAAATGGATGGGTCCACAGTAAGGGGGCTCAGCCCTCAGCAAAGCAATGTCATCATAGGAGAAAAGAAAAGGAGGCCTCCCATAGTGTGAAATCCGATAGCAATTTATTTTAGAAAAAAGTATAAACACTCACATGTAAAATAAGACAATCAGCATCATCAGATGGAAGAACAGACTGTGGCACCGGCCGGATGACCACAGATAGCTCGTCCTGTTAGATGTACAGCGACAGTGGGAGGTGGCGCGATGATACCGCTCAGCCCTACGCTGCGTTTTGCAAAAAAATCCGTCTTCGAGGGGCACTTGGACCTGCTCTCGCTCTATCGATCGCAGCGATACCTTACATGTGTGGTTTGAACACCATTTTCATATGTGGGCGCAACTTCGTATGCGTTCGCTTCTGCATGCGAGCACACAGGGACACGGGGAATTTTTTTTTTTTTTTTTTTATTGTTCATTTTACTATATTTATTTTAGTTTGAGGCTTTTTTCAAAAAATAAATTTTTTGATCACTTTTATGTATATTTTTTTTACACTTATATAATGTAAACATCCCCTGTAATAGGAATATGGCATGACAGGTCCTCTTTACAGTGAGATATGGGGTCAATAAGTTTTAATCGATTTGAAGTCTGTGCTTAGGATTTTTACCGGGGCTGCTGCCTTCCCTTAATTAATTCCTAGTTAGGAGTTAATTGGATGAACTGAAAAAGAGACTGGGGAAATTGGCGCTGCCCTATTCTAATATATTTGCCCAAACATTACAAATAATGCATAAATATGTGAAACAAACAAAATGGGGTACTAATGTGAATGACTTGCCCCTACAATTATAATAGCGTAGAAAGATATATATATATTTCTTAAACGTGAACATGCGACTGCTCTGTGTATCTGGAATAAATATGAAATTGTGCAGATTTGAAAAAAATGTGCTCCACCTCTATTACAACATTCAAAAAAGTGTCAATCAGATGCCGCAAACTTAAGGGTTACCATTAGTCATGTAGGGATCTCCTCATAATCCCTGTGACTGCAGTAACAAAAGTGCACTGTGCATAAAATAAACAAAGGTGCATTAGACTAATAATTGCTAGATTACATACAGACTCAATTCATAAAAACAAAACCATAGGAGCATAAGTCCGACCTGTAGTATTGATATAAAGTGCAAGAAAGTGCATCTGTGAAATAAAAAACCACACCAAGGAAAAAACTCTTAATAAAGTCTTATTTAAAAAAGGAATGTTTGAGTGCGTCAGGATTGATAATGCATTCCCAGCTATCCAAGGGGTAATATTCGGTGACTTCTGTGCATACAGGAACTGGTGACTTCAGGTGCTCCCCCCCCGTGCTCCCCCACTCACCAGATTCCGTCACCCTCAAAGGGGTATTAGGCAAAAGAGTGGGTGCCTCAGGATGGCTGCTGCTGTAGGGTGCCCCTCTCCCGTTCTGTTTGTTCGTTCATAGATCCCTCCTTCTGTGCTGATGGTGAAGTTTCCCTTGTCTGGATCTGGATGTTATCACTAATTGCCACCTCCGTGCTGTTTGAGACTCCTCCCGTGAAGAAAACAGACAGGGGGCTTGTATGGTGAAGTACGTCCAATTTAATCAAGATAAAAGCATTTAAAAACAAAAGCGTTTAAAATCAAAAACCAATCGAAACACCCGCCGCTGTCTGCAATAGATAGGACCAGGAATCAAATCCGAGCGTGCGTCCCACCTTGCGTTCCAGTCGGCTCTTCCGGGTATGGCGTGTGAGCGTGACTCCGCATCTGATTGACACTTTTTTGAATGTTGTAATAGAGGTGGAGCACATTTTTTTCAAATCTGCACAATTTCATATTTATTCCAGATACACAGAGCAGTCGCACGTTCACGTTTAAGAAATATATATATATCTTTCTACGCTATTATAATTGTAGGGGCAAGTCATTCACATTAGTACCCCATTTTGTTTGTTTCACATATTTATGCATTATTTGTAATGTTTGGGCAAATATATTAGAATAGGGCAGCACCAATTTCCCCATGGGGTCAATAAGACCTCACATCTCACCTCTAGGCTGGGAAGCCTGAAATAATAATAAAAAAAAAATGAAAAGATGATCCTGGCTTCGATCTTAGCGGTGAGTCAGTAGAAGCACCTGAGGGCGGCGAGAGGGGGGGTCGTCCCCTTTCGCCTCCTGTAAGAACGATCAAGAAGTGGAACAGCCGATATGGTCATTCTTATGATGTAGGGAATCGCCGGCTGAAAAAGCTGATATCTGAATGATGCCTGTAGCTGCATCCATCATTCAGATATCCCCACACAAAGTCAAGGACGTCGTATGACGGCCGGTGGAGGGGAAGTGGTTAAAACACATTTTTTTAACACAAAATTGTCCATTTATACAATATTTCTAACACACAGCATGTACATACCAAAAATGACCCCCCAAAATAGATTCTCCTACTTCTCCTGAGTACGGCAATACCATATGTGTGAGACTTCCACAGCCTGGCCACATACAGAGGCCGAGTACAGCCGAGTATGGCTGAGCATGGCTGGGTATGGATGAGTATGGCAGAGTATGGCTGGGTATGGCTGAGCATGGCAAAGTATGGCTGGTATCACCGAGTATTGCAGAGTATTGCGGGGTATTTTAGAGTATTCCAGGGTATTTCAGAGTATTGCGGGGTATTGCAGAGTATTGCGGGGTATTGCAGAGTATTGCGGGGTATTGCAGGGCATTGCAGAGTATTGCGGGGCATTGCAGAGTATTGCAGGGCATTGCAGAGTATTGCGGGGCATTGCAGAGTATTGAAGACTATTACGGAGCATTGCAGAGTATTGCGGGTCATTGTAGAGTATTGCGGGGTATTGGAGAGTATTGCACAGGGTATTGCAGAGTATTGCGGGCATTGCGGGGCATTGCAGAGTATTGCGGGGCATTGCAGAGTATTCCAGGGTATTGCAGAGTATTGTGGGGTACTGCACAGGGTATTGCGGGGTATTGCAGAGTATTGCACAGGGAATTGCAGAGCATGGGGGGATGGCTGAGCATGGAGGGATGGATGGATGTGACTGTACATGTCACTGAGCTGCGCTGTGGGCACTACACATCCAGCCCACAGCGCGGCTCCCATCCGATCCCTCCCCCTCTGTACTGATCGGTACAGAGAGGGGAGGAAGGAACCGGCGTCATGACATGACGCCGGTTGGTTTACATGTGATCGCTCCGTCATTTGACGGAGCGATCACATGGTAAACGGCCGCGATCGGCGGTCACGGATGTTCCCGTGTGCACGCCCCAGGGGGAGCGCGGGAGCAGTTTTCTGGAATCACGTCAGAGTTATCCAACCACCCTGCAGCCGTCATTTGGCTATGGGGTGGTTGGCAAGTGGTTAATCACATATTATTTGTGCTGAAGTTACCCATGTCAGCGCTTTAGTATTTTTTAATCAGCCTGCTACCTGCTGTTCTTCCTGGTTCCAGTCCAGCATTCCAGTATCCAGTCTGCTACCTGCTGTGGTTCCTGGTTCCAGTCTAGCACTCCAGTTGTCTGCCTACTTACCTGCTGCTGTTCCTGGCTCCAGTCTGCGTTCCAGTCTCCAGTCTTCTCGTCAGTTCCTGGTTCCTGAGTTTCCACCACTCCAGGACTTCTGGGTGACTGTTGATCCTGCCAGGCACCCATACCACTCCTTACTCCTGTGTCCTCTGTCCCCATTGCAGAGGGCCGAGAGTGGGAGCCGTAGGGGAGGTCTCTCTCTGCACTTCAGGCTCAAAACCTACCACGTACGTGACACAACCCTTGCCCGGTGGTTGTGGGGGTCTGCGGGCGGGGGGCTTAACAAGGGGACCCCCAGATACCGGCCCCCCCCTGTGTGAAATGGTAAGGGGGTACAAAAGTACCCCTACCATTTCACAAAAAATCTGTCAAAAATGTTAAAAATGACGAGAAAGTTTTTGACAATTCCTTTATTTAAATGCTTCTTTTTTCTTCTATCTTCTTTCTTCTTTCTTCTATCTTCTTTCTTCTATCTAGTATCTTCCTTCGGTTTCTTCCTCCATCTTCTTCTTCTTCTTCCCTTCTTCCTCCGATCCTCTGCTTCTTGCTCCGGTGTTCTCGTCCGGCATCTTCCTCCACAGCATCTTCTTCCCTTCTTCATGCTCGGGCTGCTCCGCATACATGATGGGAGGCTCCCGCTGTGTGATGCTTCTTGTCTTCTGATGGTTCTTAAATAACGGTGGGGGGGCCAACCGATGACCCTGCCCCCCCTCTGACGCATGGGGACTTCCCTGTCCACCCCCTCTGACGTCATGGGGAAAGCCTCGGGGAAGTCCCTGTGTGTCAGAGGGGGCGGGGTCACCGGGTGGCCTCACCCTCCATTATTTAAGAACTGTCAGAAGACGAGAAGCAGCAGAAGGGGGATCCCCACGCCTTTTTTTTTTGTTTTGCCGCGGGGTTCCCCTTAATATCCATAGCAGACCTGAAGGGCCTGGTATGGAATTTAGGGGGACCCCCACTCCATTTTTTAAAAAATTTTGGTTCAGGGTTCCCCTGTGGGGAAATCCCATGCCGCTTTTATCAATGAACTTTTATGTGTATTGCCGGACCGACAATTCATATAGCACTATTAAATGACTTTTTTCCTTTGAAATGTCATTTTGCTGTCAGACTGTTCCAAACACGGGAAACATGCGCCCCTTTACAGGCATACTATAGATACCCCCCAGGTACGCAATTTAAAGGAATATTACACTTTTGTTGTTTCACTTTAAGCATTATTAAAATCACTGCTCCCGAAAAAAAATGCCACTTTTAAAACTCTTTTTCCATTGATCCATGTCCCCTGGGGCAGGACCCAGGTCCCCAAACACTTTTTATGACAATACCATGCATATAAATCTTTAAAATTAGCACTTTTGATTTCTCCCATAGACTTTTAAAGGGTGTTCCGTGGCTTTCAAATTTGCCGCGAACATCCCAAATTGTTCGCTGTTCGGCGAACTTGCGAACAGCCGATGTTCGAGTCGAACATGAATTTGACTCGAACTGGAAGCTCATCCCTAATCACAATAATACCAGGTTAGCTATGAAACCAAATACACGGTGCTGCTAGTAAAACAATATCTTATTTATTTCCCAAGGAATTAGGAAACTAACATAAAAGTATTAAAAGGGTATTACAATGTTACATAGCTTACAATCAGAACACAATATACTAAACAGCATATCTCTACAACAAATAACAACAATCAAACATGTAATACAAGAATATACTTATCACATCCTTGGTTGGTCAGTCTCAAGATGTTGAAAAGCGAGAGCTCAATCCTGCATGGAGTTTAGGCTGAAGGGGCAGAGAGACAGAATCGCCTGTGTGTGTGCTCTTTTCATTCAAACATACACGCCTACTCATAGCCACCCCCATTTGCCTTCCATCCAATAGAAATCACCAAGAGGTAATCCTTCAAATGTCTGCCCATTCTTCAGGAAACATGCTGTATTGTCCACTAGGGTCAGCATCTCTATTAGCCCTGGGCCGTCTTAGCTAGCTCTTATTCTCTTTGAAGCCTGTAATCACACACATCACAGCAGGTGGGTTAGAGACAAGCCATTTTGCTATGCAGATTCTGTTTGGGGCCACATTCCTCTGTACTTTTTTAAAACTGTGGAACTGCAAGTGTCAGCATATCTGATCTCGGTTATAAGAACAGATGTGTGGAAACTTTAGACATGTAACATTAGCCCATGTTGACTTCCAACAGAGCCGCTTTGCGCTTAAAGGGCGCATATCACCCTTTCTCAGACACGGCTCCCATTGAACAGTCCATAAATGTTTTCTCCCCAACATGTGTTTCCAAGCCAGTACCTATTGAACAGTCCTTAACTGTCTTAACGTGTTGTGTTTTTCAACATGTGCAGAAACAGCTCCTATGGAACAGTCCATAATGGTCTCACATGTTGCGCTTCTCAACATATGCTTCAGAAACAGCTCCTATGGAATAGTCCATAAGTGTCCTAACGTGCTGTGTTTCCCAACACGTGCCGCTTTGCTACTGGGTGACACACCAACATCATTCTTCCGTGACAGCTTCCATGTCACCATTCTGTATCTTCTTCTTTCTGACATCTTCTTGAAGGGGTATAATACAGACAAGGGGTGTCCATACACTCACCATTCACCAGCACACACTCAGTTCAGAATCTTAACTAGCTTTCAGATATAGAGTCTCGAGGAGGGACTTTCGCCCATGTTACGAGCCTAAAATACACCTTTATCACACTATACCATGACATGAATCAACCCATCATCATAATATATACATATGTGTCCCATCCAATTATGCATCCTGCTCCCAACCTCCTATAACTCCTCACTGTAGATACGGGTCAGGATTAGGCAGGCTTGCTCACAATGGCCTTTCCTACCGCACTTTTGGCATGTCAGCGGTATTGCAGGGATCTGACTTGGCAGCAAAGTCTCTAACTTGTACACAGAGACCCTACCGTCAATGCGTCCTCAACGTGCATAGACAAATGGGAGACCCTTCTATATAAATATCAAGTCTAACAACACATATAAATCTGCAACAATGTCAAAACCCACACAATTCCATCCCTGTGCCTGGATTTAAGAGACCATGCCCAGGGTATACCATGCACCTCTACCTATGGTTAGGTTCAAGGAACCCTCTAGTTCCATGACTAACGTTACATTGGTATTCTTTAGGACAAAATAACAAACTCGTCTATGTCCCAAATAATACCCAGGTGCTTCCTTCCCAGTAATAATCTCTCCATCCCAAACACAGAATGAAATATCTTTCCAACACTTTTTGTTCACCACCATGTATTGACCTGGCATACAAAGGACATCATGGTCATGCTTCCGAACGAGGGAAGTATCAACCTACCTCCAGCTTCCATCTTCTCTGATCACATGTGGGTAATTTAGCCTCAAATGCAACAAGATAGAATCCTCAGTCAGTAATCCCATTGATGCCACCAAATATATAGACCGAGTCTGCACTTTTATGTATGGGATCATACAGCATACCACCTTCCACAATCCAAACTAGTACAGCCCATCCAGGCATTCAACCACCACTTTGGATCAGTGTAAGCGACATGTTTTGGCAAAGTCTTACTGCTAACTCATCAGGCCTCTGCCCCTCATACAGAGACTGTACCATCAGATTAATGCTGGTTGATAATTCCGCCTGCCACTGCGTGCACACCAGAGCCAATGACAGATCTCTGTCCTGTACCTTCACACTCTCTACCAATCTCTCAACATGTTTGAGAAAATCTGGAGCCACTTTAACTTAGGTGTTTATGTGACTTTGTTGACTGCTGTTAAGGATGCCACCAATCTCTCTGAGTAACAAAGCCCTGCTTAAGCCATGGCTGAGAGTTTGTTCCTCCGGACACCGATGTCCACTCCATTAACAACACCCATCCCAGCTCCTATTCCCCCCAATATAGTGCTGAATACATCCCTCCTCTTTCGGGTTACTCCTCAGAAATAAGCATCCTGCATGAACCTTATTCTGTGTCCGCACATCTCTGGGAGCAAGTCACTGGTACAATGACCGCACTTGATTCAGTGTATACTCAGCACATATAGGGTAATAGGTTTTTATCAACCACTGTGAGATGTTGCAGCGCCATGTGGTGAAGGCATATTGTACCCTGGTAGCCAGCGTTTTTTCCCTTTATCTAACGGAGCATGCTCCTGTGTGTATTTACTGGCATTACCTGTGTAGGGTTTCAACCTCTCAGGTGAGACATCATCCAGGCGTATCTCCCCCATGTCCAGTTCTGGTGTCCCACATGACCATTAACCGAGAGCTTCTCTATAGGACTGCTAGGACTGAGACACCACCCCTACGAGGAAGTTTTCATCCCATTGATGTGTCACCTGGCACCCTCTAGTCTAGCCAACTGACACCTTATTATGTATAAGCGCCAGTCTCCTGGGTACCTGCACCATATTACTTCTGTTACGTAAATACATGTCATACATTAAAAACCTTTTCTTCTTTCAATTCCTCCCTCCAACAAAAAACAAAAACATATATTTTACATTTCAGGTTCTGATGGATTGGATGTATATATTCCTTCCCCAACCTCCAACCCATTGCACATGTATTAATAGCACATTTGCATTTATCAGGAGAGACTCCGGCAAAAATGTTTCACAAGTCTTGTTGATAGGCAGTCCTTCAGATTCAGCATTAGCCCTAAATTGTCCATAAGCAAAAACAAGTATTAAACTGAATCTTTTCGTTTGTTCCTTCTCTCCTGATGTTTATCAGAACAAATTTGCGATGTGGTATGGCAAAGACAAACAGCCAACCAGATGAACATCTCTCATCCATGTTCCAAAGACCTCTCCAATCTCGCTCCACCAGGACTCTGGAAGTGAAACACAAGAGCAGAATCAAATTGTATATATTATGGTGATGGGTTGTGTCATGACCTTGCAGTAATACATTCATGACCTGTCTGTCTCTTACCTGGACTGTGTATCAGCCATGAGGCTTGTACTCTCACACCTGCATGCTTAAGTAATCTTCCCTCAGTGTGGCTCCACCCTAGCCTCAACAGGAACCACTATTTAACACCGTATTCTCCAAGCCTGCCTTGCAATATTGTGTGTTTGGCTTCCTGTTTGCCGTGTGCTCTAAGTTTGTCTCTATTACCGATCTTGGCGTGTTTCCGACTATCCCTGTTTGCCTGTGACCCTGACCTTTGGCGTGTTCTCTGTTATCCTTGTCTGCTAGTCACCCCGACATTTGGCTACCTCCTTACTATTCCTTGCTGTCCTGGGCTGCTGTTTCCTCTCCATCCTCCTGTAGCCTACCATGAGCGTGAGCTGGGAGACCCTGGGGGCTGCGACCTGGAGCCAGTTGTAGCCCAGTCCATCCGCACCACTAGAGGCTCTGGTGAACACCTGCTGGCTCTTAGACTCCGCGCCCTGGGGAATCTATGCTCTAACTCCCTGTGGGATCCATGTTGGTGCTCCAGGGGACCTACCTTCCTGAACCACCCCGAGTTCCATCCGCAGCAGTCAGCCTTAGGGTCCACTATCTTAGTGGTGAAGTACGTCCAATTTAATCAAGATAAAAGCATTTAAAAACAAAAGCGTTTAAAATCAAAAACCAATCGAAACACCCGCCGCTGTCTGCAATAGATAGGACCAGGAATCAAATCCGAGCGTGCGTCCCACCTTGCGTTCCAGTCGGCTCTTCCTGGTATGGCGTGTGAGCGTGACTCCGCATCTGATTGACACTTTTTTGAATGTTGTAATAGAGGTGGAGCACATTTTTTTCAAATCTGCACAATTTCATATTTATTCCAGATACACAGAGCAGTCGCACGTTCACGTTTAAGAAATATATATATATCTTTCTACGCTATTATAATTGTAGGGGCAAGTCATTCACATTAGTACCCCATTTTGTTTGTTTCACATATTTATGCATTATTTGTAATGTTTGGGCAAATATATTAGAATAGGGCAGCGCCAATTTCCCCATGGGGTCAATAAGACCCCACATCTCACCTCTAGGCTGGGAAGCCTGAAATAATAATAAAAAAAAAATGAAAAAATGATCCTGGCTTCGATCTTAGCGGTGAGTCAGTAGAAGCACCTGAGGGCGGCGAGAGGGGGGGGTCGTCCCCTCTCGCCTCCTGTAAGAACGATCAAGCAGTGGAACAGCCGCTATGGTCATTCTTATGATGTAGGGAATCGCCGGCTGAAAAAGCTGATATCTGAATGATGCCTGTAGCTGCATCCATCATTCAGATATCCCCACACAAAGTCAAGGACGTCGTATGACGGCCGGTGGAGGGGAAGTGGTTAAAACACATTTTTTTAACACAAAATTGTCCATTTATACAATATTTCTAACACACAGCATGTACATACCAAAAATGACCCCCCAAAATAGATTCTCCTACTTCTCCTGAGTACGGCAATACCATATGTGTGAGACTTCCACAGCCTGGCCACATACAGAGGCCGAGTACAGCCGAGTATGGCTGAGCATGGCTGGGTATGGATGAGTATGGCAGAGTATGGCTGGGTATGGCTGAGCATGGCAAAGTATGGCTGGGTATCACCGAGTATTGCAGAGTATTGCGGGGTATTTCAGAGTATTCCAGGGTATTTCAGAGTATTGCGGGGTATTGCAGAGTATTGCGGGGTATTGCAGAGTATTGCGGGGTATTGCAGGGCATTGCAGAGTATTGCCATGAGCGTGAGCTGGGAGACCCTGGGGGCTGCGACCTGGAGCCAGTTGTAGCCCAGTCCATCCGCACCACTAGAGGCTCTGGTGAACACCTGCTGGCTCTTAGACTCCGCGCCCTGGGGAATCTATGCTCTAACTCCCTGTGGGATCCATGTTGGTGCTCCAGGGGACCTACCTTCCTGAACCACCCCGAGTTCCATCCGCAGCAGTCAGCCTTAGGGTCCACTATCTTAGTGGTGCACTCCTGACCCCAACGGGCTGCATCTGTCACCTGGACTCAGGTGACCTGACAGGTTGATTCATGTCATGGTATAGTGTGATAAAGTTGTATTTTAGGCCCGTAACATGGGCGAAAGGCCCTCCTCGAGACTCTATATCTGAAAGCTGGTTAAGATGCTGCTCTGAGTGTGTGCTGGTGAATGGTGAGTGTATGGACACCCCTTGCCTGTATTATACCCCTTCATGAAGATGTCAGAAAGAAGAAGATACAGAATGGTGACATGGAAGCTGTCACGGAAGAATGATGTTGGTGTGTCACCCAGTAGCAAAGCGGCATGTGTTGGGAAACACAGCACGTTAGGACACTTATGGACTATTCTATAGGAACTGTTTCTGAAGCATATGTTGAGAAGAGCAACATGGTGAGACCCTTATGGACTGTTCCATAGGAGCTGTTTCTGCACATGTTGAAAAACACAACACGTTAGGACAGTTAAGGACTGTTCTATAGGTACTGGCTTGGAAACACATGTTGGGGAGAAAACATTTATGGACTGTTCAATGGGAGCCATGTCTGAGGAAGGGTGATATGTGCCCTTTAGGCAAAAAGTGGCTTATGTTGAAAGTCAACATGGGCTAATGTTACATGTCTAAAGTTTCCACACATCTGTTCTTACAACCGAGATCAGACATGCTGACACTTGCAGTCCCACAGTTTTAAAAAGTACAGAGGAATGTGGCCCCAAACAGAATCTGCATAGCAAAAGGGCTTGTCTCTAGCCCACCTGCTGTGATGTGTGTGATTACAGGCTTCAAAGAGAATAATGCCGCGTACACACGGTCGGACTTTTCGTCTACAAAAGTCCAACGGACACTGACGGACTAAAGCCGGCTGGTAATCCGATCGTGTGTGGGCTTCTCCGGACTTTCAACTGACTTTTTTAGCCTCAAATCCGACGTACTTTAGATTTGAAACATGCTTCAAATCTTTCCGACGGACTCGAGTCCGGTTGAAAAATCCGCTCGTCTGTATGCTAGTCCGACGGACAAAAACCCACGCTAGGGCAGCTATTGGCTACTGGCTATGAACTTCCTTATTTTAGTCCGGTGTACGTCATCATGTAAGAATTCGACGGACTTTTGTGTGATCGTGTGTAGGCAAGTCTGTTCATTAGAAAGTCCGCCACAAGTCCGTCGAAAGTCCGCCAAAAGTCCGTCGAAAGTCTGTCGGACAGTCTGTCGGACTTTTGTAGCTGAAAAGTCTGACCGTGTGTACGCGGCATAAGAGTTAGCTAAGACGGCCCAGGGCTAATAGAGATGCTGACCCTAGTGGACAATACAGCATGTTTCCTGAAGAATGGGCAGACATTTGAAGGATTACCTCTTGGTGATTTCTATTAGATGGAAGGCAAATGGGGGTGGCTGCGAGTAGGTGTGTATGTTTGAATGAAAAGAGCACACACACAGGCAATTCTGTCTCTCTGCCCCTTGCTCTCTCTCTGCTGATGTAGGTCTGTGCAAGCCTCATGTGGCTCGGCCATCTTGAGGCCTTGCTCTGGGTGCTGGTTTCAGCCTAAACTCTATGCAGCATTGAGCTCTCGCTTTTCAACATCTTGAGACTGACCAACCAAGGATGTGATAAGTATATTCTTGTATTACATGTTTGATTGTTGTTATATGTTGTAGAGATATGCTGTTTAGTATATTGTGTTCTGATTGTAAGCTATGTAACATTGTAATACCCTTTTAATACTTTTATGTTAGTTTCCTAATTCCCTGGGAAATAAATAAGATATTGTTTTACTAGCAGCACCGTGTGTTTGGTTTCATAGCTAACCTGGTATTATTGTGATATTAACAATAACATGTGCTCAGAGTTTAATAGACTAACTAGTTATAGGGACTAGACAAATTAATACACAGATATAATATTAATTATTGTATCGATTACTTCACTCCCATAGACTTTTAAAGGATGCTCCGCGGCTTTCGAATTTGCCGCAAACACCCCATATTGTTCGCTATTCGGCAAACAGGCGAACACCCAATGCTCCAAAACTAAAACTGATATCTGCCTGCAACTTTTTCATTGGGTGCAGTGCAATTTCAGCCCATACAAAATTAATGGGCTCAAATCGCACTTCAAAGAAACATATGTGATTTGAAAAGGAATGTTGAGGGGTTCCTGTCCGAATCACATGCGGTTCCCAGCACCACATCCGTTTGAACCTAGGCTCCTAAGTAATCATTTTTCATTAGTCTAAAAAAACTGTCACGTGACACTAAAAATAGGTTTCGGTAACTGGTATTGGGAGAGTACTTGAGAAAAAGTATCGGTACTCACAGTCTTAAAAACTGCTATTGGTGCATCCCTACTTAGTATCCAGTAGTAGTGCTATATCAAAGAAAACAGGCTCCAAGCCAGGTAATAGGGATGAGCCTGAGGTTCGAGACGAACGTAAGTTGGACTCAAACATCGGGTGTACACCTGTTCCCTAAACAACGAACAATATGCGGCGTTCGCGGCAAATTCGAAAGCCGCGAAACACCAATAAAATCTATGGGACACTAACATAAAAAAAACAAAAGTGCTAATTTTAAAGGCTTATATGCAAGTTATTGCCATAATAAGTGTTTGGGGTCCCGGGTCCTGCCCCAGGGGACATGTATCAATGCAAAATTTTTCTTAAAAACTGCAGTTTTTTCAGTAGCAGTGATTTTAATAATGCTTAAAGTGAAACAAAAAAAATGAAATATTCCTTTAAATATCATGCCTGGGGGATGTCTATAGTATGCCTGTAAAGTAGTGCATCTTTTCCCATTTTTAGAACAGTACCACAGCAAAATGACATTTCTAAAGGAAAAAAATCATTTAAAACTGCTCGCAGCTGTAATGTATTGTTGGGTTCCGGCAATATAGATAAAAATCATTGCAGGGCCTGGTATGGATTTTGGGGGGATCCCCACACATTTTTTTTTTTTAATTTGGGTGTAGGGTTTCCCTTGCCGATCGCGCTATAGCCGAATGACGGCTGCAGAGCGGTCAGATAACTCTATGACGTCTTCCCAGAATCCCGCTCTGGCGTGCCCCCTGGGGCGCCCACCTGGGAACATCCGTGACCACCGGGTCCAGAGGAGCTGGCACATCATGGATCACGGTAAATGGCCGCTGATAGCGGCCATTTACCATGTGATTGCTCCATCAAATGACAGAACAATCACTTGTAAACAAACAAGCATCACGTCCGGTTCCTTTCTCCCCTCCCCGTACCTATTGGTGCAGTGCGAGGGGAGAGATCAGTGGCAGCAGCACTGTGGGCTGGATGTGTAGTGCTCACAGCACTGATATGTGCCCATTCCAGCCATCCATCCATCCATCCTACCCAGCCATCCATGCTCAGCATACCCATCCATACTCAGCATACTCATCCATCCATCCATGCTCACCCATCCATACTCAGCATACCCATGAATCCATCCATGCTCAGCCATCCATACTCAGCATACCCAGCCATCCATGCTCAGCATACCCATCCAAACTCAGCATACTCATCCATCCATCCATGCTCACCCATCCATACTCATTCATGCATACTCATCTATACTCAGCATACTCATCCATCCATGCTTAGTCATCCATACTAAGCATACTCATCCATCCATGCTCAGCCATCCATACTCAGCATACCCATCCATACTCAGCATACTCATCCATCAATCCATGTTCAGCCATCTATACTCAGCATACTCATCCATCCATCCATGCTCAGCCATCCATACTCATCCATCCATCCATGCTCAGTCATCCATACTCAGCATACTCATCCATCCATCCATGCAAATTTTAAAGGCAAATATGCTAATTTGCAAGTTATTGTCCTTAATAGGGTTTGGGGACCCAGGTCCTGCCCCAGGGTACATGTATCAATGCAAAAAAAGTTTTTTTAAAACGTCAGTTTTTTCGGGAGCAGTGATTTTAATGATGCTTAAAGTGAAAAAATAAAAGTGAAATATTCCTTTAAATATCATGCCTGGGGGGTGTCTATAGTAAACCTGTAAAGTGGCGAGTGTTTCCCGCGTTTAGAACAGTCCCTGCTCAAAATGACATCTCCAAAGGAAAAAAAGTCATTTCAAACTGCTTGCGGCTTTAATGTCATGACTGATCACGGTAATATGGATGATAATCATTGAGAACCCCCCCCCCCCAGTCCATTACCAGCCCCTTTGGATCTTGTATGTATATTAAGGGGAACCCTGCACCCAAATAAAAAAAAGGAAAGGCGTGCGGCCCCCAGGCCCTATATACTCTGAACAGCAGTATACAGGAAACAAGACAGGGACTGTAGGTTTGTTCTTAAGTAGAATCTGTTTGTAATTTTCAACTGGTACATTTTTTACGTGTAGTTCCAGCCAAAAAATCTATTTTTAAGCTTTTTGGAAAACGTAGGGAAGGATTATCACCCCTGTAACATTTGTTTTGCTGTCTGTGCACCTGTTCAGAAGATTTCACCTCACTTTCTGTCCCAATGACAATTGGATTTTGAAAATGTGGGGTTTTTAGTGAAACAAGGCACTCTTACAGGAGAGAATTGCCCTTCCTAGGGGTTGATTTCATCTCACTTCCTGTCTCCTTTCGTTTGCAAGTAGGAGTCGTTTGTAAGTTGGATGTTTGAAAGTAGGGGCCTGCCCTATATACTCTGCAGAAATTTGGGCCTTAGGTGTTGGTGTTGCCACAACACTGTAAGTCCTCGCAGTTACTCTTGGTGGACGCAGGAACGGGCCCTGCTGTGAAATATTAGATCAAGAATCATAATTACATGCCCCTGTTAAACAGGGGCTGAAAAATTGGGCCTAAGGCACTGGTGCCACAACACTGCAACCCCTCACAGATACTCTAGTTGGTGCGCAGGAATGAGCCCTGCTGCAAAGTATTGCATCAAAAATTGTAATTACACGCCCCTGTTAAACAGGGGCTGAAAAATTGGGCCTTAGGCACTGGTGCCACAACACTGCAACCCCTCACAGATATTCTAGTTGGAGCGCAGGAATGAGCCCTGCTGCAAAGTATTGCATCAAAAATTGTAATTACACGCCCCTGTTAAACAGGGGCTGAAAAATTGGGCCTTAGGCACTGGTGCCACAACACTGCAAACCTTCACAGATACTCTAATTGGAGCGCAGGAATGAGCCCTGCTGCAAAGTATTGCATTAAAATTTGTAATTACACGCCCCAGTTAAACAGGGGCTGAAAAATTGGGCCTTAGGCACTGGTGCTGGTGCCACAACACTGCAACCCCTGACAGATACTCTAGTTGGAGTGCAGGAATAAGCCCTGCTGCAAAGTATTGCATCAAAAATTGTAATTACACGCCTCTGTTGAACAGGGGCTGAAAAATTGGGCTTTAGGCACTGGTGCCACAACACTGCAACCCCTCACAGATACTCTAGTTGGAGCTCAGGAATGAGCCCTGCTGCAAAGTATTGCATCAAAAATTGTAATTACACGCTCCTGTTAAACAGGGGCAGAAAAATTGGGCCACTGGTGGCAGTGCCCAGAACCAAAAATGTTCTTACAAGCTATCAGCATGAACATTGAGGAGGAAGAGGATAGTCACTCTGCATAACAGGATAGTCACTCAGCATCAGCATAGGCAGTCTTGAAGGAATCTCACATTAAAAAAAAAATATTTGGTTACATCAGCATCAGGTGCTTGGTAGCTGGTGATCCAAGACTGATTCATTTTTATGAAGGTCAGCCGATCGACCGATTCGGTGGACAGGCGCACCCTGTGATCAGTTACAAAGCCTCCAGCAGCACTGAATGTGCGTTCCGAAAGAACGCTGGATGCAGGACAGGCCAGTAGCTCAATTGCATACTGTGCAAGCTCTGGCCAGTGATCCATCCTCAAGACCCAGTAACCCAGAGGATTTTTGGTGGGAAAGGTGTCCAAGTCTGATCTTGCCCCTAGGTATTCCTGCACCATGTGAATCAGAAGCTGGCGATGGTTGCTGGAACCGATCATACCTTGGGGCTGTGGACTAAAAAATTGTCTGAACGCATCGGTCAGACGGCCACCTTCTCCACCGCTCCTTCTGTGACTGACCGAAGCCTCAGCAACACGTTGTCCAGGAGTAGGGATGAGCTTCGAGTTCAAGTCGAACTCATGTTCGACTCGAAAATCGGCTGTTCGCAAGTTTGCCGAACAGCGAACAATTTGGGGTGTTCGCGGCAAATTTGAATGCCGCGGAACATCCTTTAAAATTCTATGGGAGAAATCAAAATTGCTAATTTGAAAGGCTTATATGCAAGTTATTGTCATAAAAAGTGTTTGGGGACCTGGGTCCTGCCCCAGGGGACATGGATCAATGCAAAAAAAAGTTTTAAAAACGGCCATTTTTTCAGGAGCAGTGATTTTAATAATGCTTAAAGTCAAACAATAAAAGTGTAATGTCCCTTTAAATTTCGTAGCTGGCGGGTGTCTATAGTATGCCTGTAAAGGGGCACATGTTTCCCGTGTGTAGAACAGTCTGACAGCAAAATGACATTTCAAAGGAAAAAAAGTCATTTAAAACTACTCGCGGCTATTGCATTGCCGGTCCGACAATACACATAGAAGTTCATTGATAAAAACGGGATGGGAATTCCCCACAGGGGAACCCCGAACCAAAATTAAAAAAAAAAAAGACGTGGGGGGTCCCCCTAAATTCCATACCAGGCCCTTCAGGTCTAGTATGGATATTAAGGGGAACCCCGGCCAAAATTTAAAAAAAAAAAGACAAGGGGGGTCCTCCTAAATTCCATACCAGACCCTTCAGGTCTGGTATGGATATTAAGGGGAACCCCGCGCCAAAAAAACCAAAAACGGCACGGGGTCCCCCCAAAAATCCATACCAGACCCTTATCCGAGCACGCAACCTGGCAGGCCACAGGAAAAGAGGGGGGGACGAGAGACACCCCCCCTCCTGAACCGTACCAGGCCACATGCCCTCAACATTGGGAGGGTGCTTTGGGGTAGCCCCCCAAAACACCTTGTCCCCATGTTGATGAGGACAAGGGCCTCATCCCCACAACCCTGGCCGGTGGTTGTGGGGGTCTGTGTGCGGGGGGCTTATCGGAATCTGGAAGCCCCCTTTAACAAGGGGACCCCCAGATCCCGGCCCTCCCCCCTGTGTGAAATGGTAAGGGGGTACCCCTACCATTTCACTAAAAAACTGTCAAAAATGTTAAAAATGACAAGAGACAGTTTTTGACAACTCCTTTATTTAAATGCTTCTTCTTTCTTCTTTCTTCTATCTTCCTTCATCTTCTTCTTTTTCTGGTTCTTCTGGTTCTTCTGGTTCTTCCTCCAGTATTCTCGTCCAGCATCTCCTCCGCGGCGTCTTCTTCCCTCCTTCTCCTCGGGCTGCTCCGCATCCATGATGGCATGGAGGGAGGCTCCCGCTCTTCTCTTCATCTTCTTCTCTTCTTCATCTTTTTCTCTTCTTCATCTTCTTCTCTTCTTCATCTTCTTCTCCGGGCCGTTCCGCATCCATGCTGGCATGGTGGGAGGCTCCCGCTGTGTGACGCATCTCCTCTTCTGACGGTTCTTAAATAACAGGGGGCGGGGCCACCCGGTGATCCCGCCCCCCTCTGACGCACGGGACATGATGGGACTTCCCTGTGGCGTAAACACTTTTTATGACAATAACTTGCATATAATCCTTTAAAATTAGCACTTTTGATTATTCATGTTCGTGTCCCATAGACTTTAACGGTGTTCGTGTGTTCGAACAAACTTTTTTCCTGTTCGCATGTTCTGGTGCGAACCGAACAGGGGGGTGTTCAGCTCATCCCTATCCAGGAGGACCAGGAAATTGTAACCTCTGGAAGCGCATTGCACAAACCTTTCTGCAAGGCCTCCCGAGGGTGTTTCATCCTCTGCTCCCTCTGCGATGGTAAGATAAGGTCCGCAACCTTACCCTTGTAACGTGAATCAAGGAGGGTTGCCAGACAGTAATGATCCCTCTCCTTGATACCACGAATACGAGGATCCTTCCGCAGGCTTTGCAGGATCAGGGAGGCCATGCAGCGTAGGTTTGCTGAGGCATTCAGTCCGGAGTCCTCTGGGTCACTAAGGACGACATGATCTGAAGCCACCTCCTCCCAGCCACGTACAAGTCCATGGGTTTCTTCGGACTGTAAATTAACCCTTGAAGACTACTGCTGATGCTGAGTGCCAGGCTCCACCTCCATGCTGACACAATCCTCCTCCACCTCCTCGTCCTGTGTGATCGGCGAGCACGCAGGAACACTGTCTGGATAAAGGGGGCCTTGAGAGGTAAGGAAGTCCTCCTCTTCCTGCCTCTGTTCTGCCTCAAATGCCCTGTCTATTATTCCACGCAGCGTGTGCTCCAACAGGTGGACAAGAGGGACAGTGTCACTGATGCATGCACTGTCACTGCTCACCATCCTCGTGGCCTCTTGAAATGGTGACAGGACAGTGCATGCATCCCTGATCATGGCCCACTGGGGGAAAAAAAACAAGCTCCCCTGACCCTGTCCTGGTGCCATAGTCGCACAGGTACTCATTTATGGCCCTCTGCTGCAGCATGGCCAACTATGAGTTCCACCTGGCGGGCATGTCACAGATTAGGCGGTTCTTGGCCAGGTTAAATTCCTTTTGGAGGTCAGCCAGCCGAGCAATGGCAGTATATGTATTTGTGCAGGAAAGATCTGGACAGCTGCACACAGGGATGAGCATTTTGCCAGCTTTTTTGAGGAAATAGGAAACTGCTTGAATACCTAAGTGGTGTGGAAAGCTGGAATATAAGCTGGTACCATCACAGCTAATCCACCTAAAGTTATCCTCCCATTTTATATCCTTAAGTTTGCTCAGCAGATGATTGGCGTCTCTTATGTAACTAGGTAGGCTGGTTGTTAGGGGTTGTAATTGGGAATCTATCCATTCTCCTAAACGCTCATTTAACGAGCCTATGCCAGCCACAATTGGTCGTCCCGTGAGGGGATTTAACCCCTTATGGATCTTAGGCAAATGATGAAATACCGGTGTTATAGGATGTTCCGGAATGAATGATTCCTTATCCTTAGATGTAAATATCCCTGCTTGCACTACTCTATCTAGTAATGTCGTGAGTTCTTTCTTAAAGGGGGTGGTGGGATTAGACAACAACCGTTGATATGTGTGTGTATCGGATAATTGGCGTAAGGCCTCTTCTTTGTAAACCTCTGAATCTAATACTGTGACTATCCCACCTTTATCAGCATTTCTAATGACAATCTTGTCAACTGTTGATAAATTTTTAAGCGCTTGTCTCTCCCTAATAGCCACATGTCATTAACCTAGCTAACGAGCACTGAGATCTCATGCTGCTAACTTTCAGCTGCCTAGCATTATTTCATTAATGCTAGGTCATGTGATGTGTATGTTTTATGTATAAAAGTGGTTATCACTCTTATGTAAGCCAGCTATGAGTAAGCGCTCTGTAAGAGCGTGAAACACGTTAGCGGCTAAGCTGTGTTGCTCCAGCAGTGTCATGTACTGATTTTATGCCATGTTTTGAATAAAGAAGATTTTATCTGCTCATCCCTGTGTGCGGCTGTCCAGATCTTTCCTGCACGAATGCAATTGCATCAGGAACTGCCAGCACCTGGGGCTCTCACCCTTTTGCACAGTGTAAGACAGGAGACTTCAACCTGGTTTGCCTAGAGCAGTGGTAACTATTTCCACTGGCAGTATATGACTGGCGGAAATGCACACTGACTTTCCTGGCCTGCCTCAGGACATCCTGTAAGCCCGGGTACCTGCCCAAGAACCGCTGCACCACCAAGTTAAGGACGTGAGTCAAACAGGGCACATGGGTCAATTGTCCTTGTTGGAGGGCGGAGAGGAGGTTGGTGCCATTGTCGCAAACCTCCATTCCTGGCTTAAGCTGGCATGGCTTCAACCACCTCTGAGCCTGCCCCTGCAGAGCTGACAGAACCTCTGCCCCAGTGTGGCTCCTGTCCCCCAAGCACACCAGCTCAAGCACTGCATGGCATCTGTTTGCCTGTGTGCTTGCGTAGCCCCTTGAATGCCTACGGAGCACCACTGGTTCTGAGGACAAATCAGCACAGGAAGAGGCCATAGAGGAAGAAGAAGAGGAGGGGGTGGAGGACAGAGGTGTGGCAGAATCACTACTTGTAGAATTTTGGAGGCGTGGTGGCAGAACAACCTCCAACACTACTGCACCCTGTCCTGCATCCTTCCCAGCTGCCATCAGAGTCACCCAGTGCACGGTGTAAGATAGGTAACCTCCCTGTCCATGCCTGCTGGACCATGAGTCAGCGGTAATATGCACTTTACCGCTGACTGCCCTGTCCAGAGAGGCATGGACATTGCCTTCCACATGCCGGTAGAGAGCCGGAATCGCCTTCCGTGAAAAAAGTGGCATTTGGGAACCTGCCACTGAGGTACCGCACATTCCACAAACTCACGGAAGGGGGAAGAGTCTACCAACTAAAAAGGCAGCAGTTGAAGTGCTAGCAATTTAGCCAAGCTAGCATTCAACCGCTGGGTATGTGGATGGCTGGGAGCGAATTTCTTTTGCTGATGGAGCAACTGGGGTAGGGAAATCTGCCTGCTAGAATCGGACGTTGGTGTACCGATAGCAGATTGCCCGCAAGTACCTGGCAGTGACACACCTAATTCTACACCTTTATTCCTCTCAGTACAGATTTCTGAGGGACTGAAGGTATAGTGGGGTTGCAGATCCCAGCTGATGAGGAGGAACAAGGAGAGGTCTGCCTTGTTCTTGGTGTGGGTCTTTTAGGTAGTGTTGCCAACGGGCTGCATGGGAGCTCAACATATGTCTGATTAAGCATGTGGTGCCCAAGCGCTTGCTGTCTAGTCCACGCTTTATACACTTCAGACATATGTTGCAAATAGCAACGGTGCGATCTGCTGCACAGGTCTCAAAAAAGGCCCACTCCAAAGAACTTTTGGAATAACGTGTGGAGTCACCAGCGCCCTACATTTGCGGAGCTCTGCGGTGTGATGCAGTCGGTTGGCTGCCCTTAAGCTGGCCCCTGGAGGGCATCCTGCCTCATTGGAGATGTGCCTCCTCCTCCTCTCTCCTATTAGGCACCCACGTAGAGTCAGTGAGCTCATCATCCCCTCCCTCCTTGTCCCTGGAGCAAACCTGGCAGTATGCTGCAGCTGGGGAAACATGACGGCCAGTTTGTTGTCCTTCTCGGGCAACTCCTCTCTCTGGGCTCACGTTACTGCCTTCCTCAAGCTGGGTACCATCATCAGAGCCTTCAAAACGCTGCGCATCCTCCTGCAGCATGTACCCCACACTGTGGTCGAACAGTTCGGGGGACTCCTCCGGTGGGGCTAGGGAAGGAGTAACTGATGATGACCTAGAACACAAGGAATAGGCCACTTTGGCACCTGCAATGGCAGCCAAGGTAGCCTGGGTGACAGAGGATGAGGAAGATGAGGACGGCTTGGTCATCCACTCTACCAACTCTTCGGCATGTTGTCGCTCAACTTGGCCAGCTGCCGAGAAAAAGGACAAGCATGCCCCACGGCCACATGCTGATGAGAATGCACCGTGTCCACGACCAGCAATGTTGCCTCTAGACACAGAGCCTGCTTGCCCTCTTTTATTGGCCTGTGACTGTCTGCCTCTCCTTGTTGGCCTTCCAGACATACTGTCTTTGATGTATTGGAATAGGTACTACAGAATGGCCTACAGTGAGATGTAGCTCAACAAAGCTGGGATGTATATACAGTGGGGACAGAAAGTATTCAGACCCCCTTAAATTTTTCACTCTTTGTTATATTGCAGCCATTTGCTAAAATCATTTAAGATCATTTTTGTTCCTCATTAATGTACACACAGTACCCCATATTGACAGAAAAACGCAGAATTGTTGACATTTTTGCAGATTTATTAAAAAGGAAAAACTGAAATATCACAGGGTCCTAAGTATTCAGACCCTTTGCTCAGTATTTAGTATAAGCACCCTTTTGATCTAATGCAGCCACAAGTCTTTTTGGGAAAGATGCAACAAGTTTTTCATACCTGGATTTGGGGATCCTCTGCCATTCCTCCTTGCAGATCCTCTCCAGTTCTGTCAGGTTGGATGGTAAACATTGGTGGACTGCCATTTTTAGGTCTCTCCAGAGATGCTCAATTGTGTTTAAGTCAGGGCTCTGGCTGGACCATTGAAGAACAGTCACGGAGTTGTTGTGAAGCCACTCCTTCATTATTTTAGCTGTGTGCTTAGGGTCATTGTCTTGTTGGAAGGTAAACCTTCGGCCCAGTCTGAGGTCCTGACCACTCTGGAGAAGGTTTTCGTCCAGGATATCCCTGTTCTTGGCCAAATTCATCTTCCCCTCGATTGCAACCAGTCGTCCTGTCCCTGCAGCTGAAAAACACCTCCACAGCATGATGCTGCCACCACCATGCTTCACTGTTGGGACTGTATTGGACAGGTGATGAGCAGTGCCTGGTTTTCTCCACACATACCGCTTAGAATTAAGGACAAAAAGTTCTATCTTGGTCTCATCAGACCAGAGAATCCTTTTTCTCACCATCGTGGAGTCCTTCAGGTGTTTTTTAGCAAACTCCACACAGGCTTTCATGTGTCTTGCACTGAGGAGATGCTTCCATCAGGCCACTCTGCCATAAAGCCCGACTGGTGGAGGGCTGCAGTGATGGTTGACCTTCTACAATTTTCTCCCATCTCCCGACTGCATCTCCGGAGCTCAGCCACAGTGATCTTTGGGTTCTTCTTTATCTCTCTCACTAAGGCTCTTCTCCCCCAATAGCTCAGTTTGGCCGAACGGCCAGTTCTAGGAAGGGTTCTGGTTGTCCCAAACATCTTCTATTTAAGGATTATGGAGACCACTGTACTCTTAGGAACCTTAAGTGCAGCAGAAAATTTTTGTAACCTTGGCCAGATCTGTGCCTTGCCACAATTCTGAGCTCTTCAGGCAGTTCCTTTGACCTCATAATTCTCATTTGCTCTGACATGCACTGTGAGCTGTAAGGTCTTATATAGACAGGTGTGTGGTTTTCCTAATCAAATCAAATCAGTATAATCAAACACAGCTGGACTCAAATGAAGGTGTAGAACCATCTCAAGGTTGATTAGAAGAAATGGACAGCACCTGAGTTAAATTTAAGAGTGTCACAGCAAAGGGTCTGAATACTTAGGACCATGTGATAATTCAGTTTTTCTTTTTTAATAAATCTGCAAAAATGTCAACAGTTCTGTGTTTTTCTGTCAATATGGAGTGCTGTGTGTACATTAATGAGGAAAAAAATGAACTTAAATAATTTTAGAAAATGGCTGCAATATAACAATAACAATATAACAATATAATAATGTAAGGGGGTCTGAATACTTTCCGTCCCCACCGTATATACTGATTATACTGCAGATAGCTGAATCGCCTGCCTGCCTGTAGTATTATTAGGAAGAAAACAACAGGAATTGTCTCAGTGAGCTTTAGCTGCCCACTGTGCCCAGTATACAGCACAATAATATACTGCAGCTAGCTGAATCAACTGCCTGCCTGTGGTATTATTAGGAAGAGAACACCAGCAATTGTCTGCAGTTAGCTTTAGTTGCACACTGTGCACAGGATACAGTACACTGATTAAAAATACTGCAGCTGCCTGCCTGTGGTATTATTAGGAAGAGAACACCAGCAATTGTCTGCAGTTAGCTTTAGTTGCACACTGTGCATAGGATACAGTACACTGACTGAAAATACTGCAGCTGCCTGCCTGTGGTATTATTAGGAAGAGATCACCAGCAATTGTCTGCAGTTAGCTTTAGTTGCGCACTGTGCACAGGATACAGTACACTGACTGAAAATACTGCAGCTGCCTGCCTGTGGTATTATTAGGAAGAGAACACCAGCAATTGTCTGCAGTTAGCTTTAGTTGCACACTGTGCACAGGATACAGTACACTGACTGAAAATACTGCAGCTACCTGCCTGTGGTATTATTAGGAAGAGAACACCAGCAATTGTCTGCAGTTAGCTTTAGTTGCACACTGTGCACAGGATATAGTACACTGACTGAAAATACTGCAGCTGCCTGCCTGTGGTATTATTAGGAAGAGAACACCAGCAATTGTCTGCAGTTAGCTTTAGTTGCACACTGTGCACAGGATTCAGTACACTGACTGAAAATACTGCAGCTGCCTGCCTGTAAGTATATTAGGAAGAGAATAACAGGAACGGATCTAGCTAAACTGAATACAGTGTATATGTGTATATATATATATATATATATATATATATATATATATATATATATATATATATATATATATATATATATATATATATATATATATATATATATATATATATATATATATATATATATATATATATATATATATATATATATATATATATTTATATATATATATATAACACCTAGGATGCATATATATACTAAATACACTGACTGCAGCTAACTGACTCGCCTGCCTGCTCTATCTAACTCAAATGAAATGACACTGTCTCTCTCTCTCTATCTCTCAGCACGCTGGAACACACTACACAAGGCCGACTTCCAGGTGGCCTTATATAGTGTGGGGTGTGTACTAAATCCCCTGAGGTATAATTGGCCAAAGCCACCCTGCCTTTGGACAATTATGGCTCTCCGTTCTTACTGCGTGTGATTGGCCAAAGCATGCGGGTCATAGTGCATGCTTGGCCAATCATCAGCCAGCAATGCACAGTGAATTATGGGCCATGACGCGCCACTCGAATTTGGCGCGAATGACCCATAATGTTTGTAATTCTACGAACAGTCGAACGGCCGATGTTCGAGTCGAACTTACGTTTGACTCGAACTCGAAGCTCATTCCTATTCAAAAGAATCATTATGCCTCATAGATTATACATTGGGTTGTTTTCTTTCCAAAATGGGGTCATTTTTGGGGCGTTTCCATTGTCCTGGTTCTCCAGGGCCTTCAAAAGTGTAAGAGGTAGTCAAGAAATTATATGTGTAATTTATTCTCCAAGAACGCCTGATGGCACTCCCTATATGTTGGGCCTCTGTATGTGGCCACGCTGTGTAAAAGTCTCACACATGTGGTACTGCCATACTCAGGAGGAATAGTAGAATGTGTTTTGGGGTGTAATTTGTGCTATGCATATGCTATGTGTGAGAAATAACCTGCTAATATAACAATTTTGTGAAAAAAAAGAAAAAAAATCTTGATTTTGCAAAGAATTGTGGGAAAAAATTCCAACTTCAAAAAGCTCACTATGCCTCTTACTAAATACCTTGGAATGTCTACTTTCCAAAAAGGGGTCATTTGGGGGGTATTTGTACTTTCCTGGCTTGTTAGGGTCTCAAACGCAAAAAATAAAAAACCCAGCGGTTTTTACCACCAAAAGAAAGCTCTACTTGTGTGAAAAAAGGACAAAAATGTCATATAGGTACAGTGTTGCATGACTGAGTAATTGTCATTCAAAATGTGAGAGCACCGAAAGCTGAAAATTGGTCTGGTTAGGAAGGGGGTTTAAGTGCCCAGTGGGTAAGTGGTTAATATCCATAACAGACCCAAAGGGCCTGGTAACGGACTGGGGAGGGGGGCATGCCATTTTTTTCAATGATATTTATCTATATTGCCGGGACCTGACAATACATCATAGCTGCAAGCAGTTTTTTTTTTAAAAATAACATGTTTATTCACATTTAGGACATACATGTGTGGTATAGTTAACAAGTTAACATACATCAACATGAGTAGGGTATGCATTATATCTAAGCAGAGGTTATATTCACATTATACTCTAAGTTTGCTTCTATCATAACATCTCCTAGAGTGACATGGTATTTAGTACTCTAGTCATCTTTCTCCTTTTGCATATATCTCCAGCATGCTATACATCATAATATGTATTGTGGCGAGGTGTGAAGTTTATCATGGTCTCTCTTCCCCCCTATATTTCTTGTTACTGTCAGTTATTCCGTACAGGTGTCACTGGAGTCTAGCCACCTATCCCAGATCCGGTTGTACTTGTTCGGGCAACCCCTATGCTTATACAACACCTTTTTGTTTGGCAATGTCTTGTTAATTTCAGCAATCCAGGTTTGGATTGTGGGGGAAGTGGCCCTCATCCAATGTTTAGCAATTACTTTCCTGGCACAAAAAAGAGTTTCGTATAGGAAAGTAGCCAAATACTTTTCAATTGTGATGTCCGGGAGCAGCCCCAGTATGCACAACTTGAGGTCAAGCTGTACGGGCGAACCCATTTGCTCATGTAGGAATTTAATGATTTGTGCCCAGTAACTCTGGATATGTGGGCATGACCATATCAAATGAAAAAACGAACACGGGTTCTCTAAACATCTTGGACAGTTTGGATTCTGATCTTAACAGAATTTAACTATAGCCGCAAGCAGTTTTAAATTACTTTTTTTCCTTTAGAAAGGTCATTTTGCTGCGGTACTGTTATAAACATGGGCAAAATGGCATGTAACAGCTAAAGCTTTTGACACACAAATATACAAATGATTCTTCTGTTAATTTTACCTAACCTGAAGGGGAGGTGGTATTTGCTTACTATACCAGTGAAAGAATCGTTTTAATCTTATATTCTACATTTTTATAATAGAATTCTAATATGTACCATTATTAAAATATGGTATGATGTAAAAATGTAAAATATATATTGAATCATTCAGATTAAAATCAGAACACATGGTAATTTAGATGTTAAATATGAAATAATGCTAATAAATCAGAACACTGTACACATTGTCACTGCCGCATATGGACAGCTAAGCACCTTACTAGTGCTGTCAGCAGCATGCCTCTTGAAAGTGGTTATGGTTTCCTTAGTAACAAAGATCATGATTGCCAACATGAATAAAGTAAACTCCATTCTATTCCAGCCTGTCACTTCCCAAACACAGTTTTGCTTCCAAATTCTCTATAAGAAGCACACAATGGTAAAATGCCTCATTTCTCAGATGACACATTCTGTCTTAAGGCATTAAGTCTGATTTAATCAGCTTTTGCTCTCAGTCGGCCACATATAAAATCTATAATAAAAAGCTACATATTTAAGCAGGAAAGGGATTTCCAGAAATCTGTCTTACACAAATAGACATAAGCACATATTTAACATTCACTCTGCCAAGGTTCCAACTGGTACTTCTAATCAAGATTTTTTTTTGTTTTTGTTTTTTCTTCTTTGCATTAATTTTTCTCCTTATGCCGTGTACACACGAGCAGTTTTGCCGTCGGAATAAACTCTGAAGGTTTCTCCGACGGAATTCCGATGGCAAAGTGCAACTGTCAAGAGCGCGGTGACTTACAGCACGTATGACGGGACTAGAAAAAGGAAGTTCAATAACCAGTAGCCAATAGCTTCTGTCTCATACTTGCTTCAGAGCATGTGTCGTTTTTGGTACGTATAGGAATTGGTTCCATCTGAAAAATGTAGAATATGTTCTCTTTCTAGGTCCGTCAGAATTTTCGACATAAAAAGTCAGATGGGGCATACACACAATCGGAATATACAGTGGCTTGCGAAAGTACTCGGCCCCCTTGAACTTTTCAACCTTTTGCCACATTTCAGGCTTCAAACATAAAGATATAAAATTTTTATTTTTTGTGAAGAATCACCAACAAGTGGGACACAATTGTGAAGTGGAACGAAATCTTTTGGATTTTTGAAACTTTTTTAACTAATAAAAAAATGAAAAGTGGGGCGTGCAAAATTATTCAGCCCCCTTGCGTTAATACTTTGTAGAGCCACCTTTTGCTGCGATTACAGCTGCAAGTCGCTTGAGGTATGTCTCTATCAGTTTTGCACATCGAGAGACTGAAATTCTTGCCCATTCTTCCTTGCAAAACAGCTCGAGCTCAGTGAGGTTGGATGGAGAGCGTTTGTGAACAGCAGTTTTCAGCTCTTTCCACAGATTCTCGATTGGATTCAGGTCTGGACTTTGACTTGGCCATTCTAACACCTGGATACGTTTATTTGTTAACCATCCCTTTGTAGATTTTGCTGTATGTTTGGGATCATTGTCTTGTTGGAAGATAAATCTCCGTCCCAGTTTCAGGTCTTTTGCAGACTCCAACAGGTTTTCATCCAGAATGGTCCTGTATTTGGCTGCATCCATCTTCCCCTCAATTTTAACCATCTTCCCTGTCCCTGCTGAAGAAAAGCAGGCCCAAACCATGATTCTGCCACCACCATGTTTGACAGTGGGGAATGGTGTGTTGAGTGTAATGAGCTGTGTTGCTTTTACGCCAAACATATCGTTTTGCATTGTGGCCAAAAAGTTTGATTTTAGTTTCATCGGACCAGAGCACCTTCTTCCACATGTTTAGTGTGTCTCCCAGGTGGCTTGTGGCAAACTTTAGACAAGACTTTTTATGGATATCTTTGAGAAATGGCTTTCTTCTTGCCACTCTTCCATAAAGGCCAGATTTGTGCAGTGTACGACTGATTGTTGTCCTATGGACAGACTCTCCCACCTCAGCTGTAGTTCTCTGCAGTTCATCCAGAGTGATCATGGGCCTCTTGGCTGCATCTCTGATCAGTCTTCTCCTTGTCTGAGCTGAAAGTTTAGATTGACAGCCAGGTCTTGGTAGATTTGCAGTGGTCTGATACTCCTTTCATTTCAAAATGATCGCTTGCACAGTGCTCCTTGGGATGTTCAAAGCTTGGGAAATCTTTTTGTATCCAAATACGGCTTTAAACTTCTCCACAAGTAGAGAAGAAATCTTGATTAGAAGTACCAGTTGGAACCTTGGCAGAGTGAATGTTAAATATGTGCTTATGTCTATTTGTGTAAGAAGTTTATTACAGACCTGCTTGGTGTGTTCCTTGGTCTTCATGATGCTCTCTGCGCTTTCAACATAACCCTGAGACTATCACAGAGCAGGTGCATTTATACAGAGACTTGATTACAGACAGGTGGATTCTATTTATCACCATCGGTCATTTAGGACAACATTGGATCATTCAAAGATCCTCGCTGAACTTCTGGAGTGAGTTTTCTGCACTGAAAGTAAAGGGGCCGAATAATTTTGCACGCACCACTTTTCAGTTTTTTGATTGCTAAAAAAGTTTAAAATATCCAATAGATTTCGTTCCACTTCACAATTGTGTCCCACTTGTTGGTGATTCTTCACAAAAAAATTAAAATTTTATATCTTTATGTTTGAAGCCTGAAATGTGGCAAAAGGTTGAAAAGTTCAAGGGGGCCGAATACTTTCGCAAGCCACTGTATGATGAAAAGCTTCAGTCAGGCTTTGTCTGTCAGAAATTCCACTCGTGTGTACACGGCATTAGAATTATGGCATGCCAGGTGTACAGATTAGTATCTCTGTTCTTTGATGGTCATTATAGATCCCATGATTCCATCCTATTACTCTTTAACACAAGGCTGCTACTTTAAAGTTTATCTCTGGTCACTGCCTGTTGGCTGTCAAGCAAAATATGGACATCTAAAGAAGGACCTTGCTGCTCGTAAACTAAAGAAGAAAGAAAACTTGTGATTGGAGCAGCACCTGACCACAAATTTAGGTGAGTAAAAAGTGAATTTAGGCATCATAGTCAGCAAATAGTTAAAAAGGGGTGGGGAGATAGGGGGATCCAAGAGATCAGCTTACCTCAAAACAGCTAAGGGTCACCAGATTCTTCAGCACCACCATTCTTGTCCCAGGAGATATTGGAAATGGAAGGAAGTTTATACTAAACTTCACTGAAATCCCTCTTGGGAGTAGCACATCATAAGCAAGGTGGTTAGCATTTCCTGATAGCTATAATGACAATGATATCCAAATCTGCATTTTATAAGAGATCATAGGGAAAGCTTCACACTGTTTTCTGTAAATTATGTAGCAAAGGAGGGAGGTGAGGTGGATGGATTTTATTTGAGTGTATAATACAGTATTGTGTCTGTGTGTGGGCTCATAATGCTGTATTGTGTGTTTACTACATTACAATGTGTGCATATATGTGTGTTCATAGTGTTGAACTATGCATGTATGTGTGTTTGTGTATGTGTAGGTCTGCAGTGTATGTGTATAAAAATATTATTTAAACTGAAAGAAGAACATGCCAAAAGAAAACACTAGCGATTTTACTGAGTTTAGTTCCAGATGTAATATATTATTCTGATTTTTTTTTCTGATATTGTTTCACATGGCTAGTTATGTACAGTTATGGTTTTACTGAGTTTTTATGTTACCAAACTGCTCTTTTTAATACATGCAGGGAAAAGAACTGGGTTCACCTCACTAGTGACTTTCCCAGCTTCTCTTGCCTGCTACACATTTTCTTACCTTGTCCTTTCACCACTAGAAGTGAAGAGAAACAACTGATACTGCTACAGAAGAACATGTCACATATTCTCCCTCTTCCCATGTGATAATACTGCTGCTTGGAAATTGGCACCAAGCATTATCACATAGGCACAGAAATTAGAAATCTGATAATAATACTCAATAGCCATATGTTTGCCTATAGGTGAATAAATGTTGCCCGCCTGAACAGCATGAGTTTGATCATATATTCACCTTATATGTGAGTAAAACTAAATGTGAGTTTTGGAGGCAAATATATGATCATACCTATGCTGTTTAGGTGGGCAACATCTATTCACCTATAGGCAAACATGTGGCTAATGATCATTATTATCACATCCCCAAGGTAAGGTTTTTGTAATGGGGGTGGGATTGGAACAAAGTTCTCTTACAAAAAGAATTAAGATGGATCTATACTCTCCGAACCAATAACCCCCTAGGTTTAAATAAAAAGGTTAGATAAAAGTCCTTCCTTGATGGGTTTGTATCTGCCAAATCAGAAACGCTCCTTTGATGATTCACTGTGGTTTTTCTTTTTTTTTGTGTATAAAAATAAGGTGTGTTTTTATTTTATTTGGTATGACTTTTGTATTTTGTTTCTCTATTATCTTTTGTTACACATATACTGTATACCCCTTCATTCTGTTTTGGAATATGTTTAGAGATTTATTTGTATATTATACATTTTTTTTGTATGTTCAATGCATCTTTTGGTTGTCTGCTGTCCTGCTAGGTCATGCTATTGTGAATAGCATCCAGCACGCATAGGGCATTTCCTTCCCCCCTGCTGGTGGGAATTATGGCAGGGGTTTTTTGGTTTCTCTGGTTAGCTTTGTCATTTGGTGAGTGGGATGTAGGTTAAGCAGGGGGAACCTTGCTGTGAGCCCAGAGCCTCCTCCCCTGTCCATGCTTTGTATGCTTGTGGTGTAGGTCCTCTGTGAGGAGAGGAATGACTGTGTGTGTCAACGCCCACTGTTGCGCAATGACATCATTACCATGAGCTATGAGTAAGCACTCAGTTTCGAGTGTGAAACGTGTCAGCTGATCCTGTACATCCTGCATGATTGTCTTGTACTTTTGATGGTCCTATCTCTACAATAAAGACAAGTTTTCTACTTTATCCAGTGTGCGGCATCCAGATCTTTCTATCCAATACCTTGATCATTACCATGCTGTTTGACATTGTCATGACTAGAAGTGACAGGGAGCATAAACAGGATACAGGAAGTGATTCACCTCCCTATCCCTTGGGGTGATTTGTGCCCCCTGTGCTGGTTGGTGCCATTTAGATGTTGTCCCATTGGTGATTTTTGGTCACATAAGGATTTTGGCTTTTTGTATTAGTTATATTACAGAGATGGATGTGTGTTGCTACTGTTAACTCTTTGAGTTTAGGCATACAGCAGGGTGGGTGTGAGTTTATGGGGGCAGCGCTCTATGATAGGTCCTGTAGGAAAGTGGTGAGACTCTTACTGATTTCTGGAGGGTTTAAATGCTCTATTTTTGGTCCCACTACTCTTTTCCCATGTTTGTCCACTTGCAGTATCCCCTTAGATCATGGGGTTTTCATGGGAAACATGTCTAATTTCAGCTTCTCTAGAGATTTTTGTAGGCAAGCCTTATGGGGTGTTTTTTTTTATTGGTAAATAAATATTTTTTATAGTCCTTGCAGTTGGTGGGGGACTTCCGATGCTCCTTGTGCTGTACCCTATTGCACTTGGGTGGTGTCAGGATCACTTAGTGCTCCTGCTCCACCATTCCAGCATCCGGGTGTTGGCTGTTGCATTGCCCCTGTCTGTGTTCACCTGCAAGGTGATTGATCTGGTCAGTCACCTGATATAAGCAAACAGAACACTCTATCCCTTGCTTGTGATAGAGACAGCGTTACCTGCATTGTTCCTGATCAAGCCTCCCTTTTGTCTGCCCTGCTTTGCTGTTGGATTTCCCTGTGTATGACCTGGATTGGATATTGGACTATTCCCTGAACTCAGCCTGCCTTTTACCTGGACTATCATAGAACCATGCTATCTGTCTGCTAAACTGCAAGTAGTCTGTTGTTTGCTCTGTTCATGTCTGCCCTGGTGTGGTGGCCAGGCACTATAGCATTGTGTATAAATCCTGGGGGCAACAAAGTACCGGTAGGCCTGCTTGCCTTAAGGGAAAGGGGGCTGCTATAGGGATAGCACACGGTAGCTGGCTATAGTGTCTGACTGTAATACAAAAAAACGCTGGTGATACACTTATCATACAATATCCTTGAAAAGTAAGAGTCTTTAGAAGGTATATAACACCAAAAAAAAGTAAAGAAACATGTGTATGTGTTGATAGGAGATCCACCACCACTTAGATTGGGGCCTTACCGGAAAGATTGGACACAGATGGGTGTACACCCACTGAGTCAATCTAGCTTGTAACTGTGGGGATCCACGGTGGTATCTGTATAGCATGAGCGTTAATCCAGGTGACCCAGGTACTTGCGAGTATTATATGTGGCAAAGGGAATAAATCCACTCAGGCATCCAGAGTATACATGGAAAAAACGTGAGAGTACATAGTGTGATACTGTATAAAAGGTTTAAAACTCATTTATTGAAGGTAAGAACACTCACATTTCAGAAGAGAAACAGCGCTTTAAAATGCAGATATCTGGCAATGTTGGTGGTGTCAGCAGTTCATACCGACGCATTTCATCCTAGGGGACATCATCTGGGGTGCTGCACCACCCCAAACATTGCCTTTTTATATGTTAAGGGACCCCCATGCTGGACTGTGGCTCCAATCCGCTTCCTCGCTCGATTAGAGCGACTTCCGGGTATCGGCAAGATGGCGCCGGCCGTGTGCGTCTCAAGCCTCACTCTCAGGTAGAGAGAATGGAACGCACGGGTCACAGCGTCATGCGCTCCAAGACTCACTTCAGAAGCGCTGGCATGAACCACATCTTCCTACAGTAAGCAGTGTGTGAGTAAAGGGGGCAGCATCATGATGTCACGGCGCTGTCTCCCGGGTCTAGTAGCGGAGGGGGAATAGATGAAGCGCACAAGGGGGAAGTCCTAAAATTGATTACAAAACATTTAAAACAGGGGATGAAGAAGTCACGTGTGGTGTGACGTCACGCGTAAGGACGGGATAGGCTGTACACACTGTGAGAAGCTTACGAGCTCGCCGCTCGTCAGATACAACCACTGTTTTCTCAATTGCTAATGTGAGTACCTGCATTTGTCTAATAAAACAAGTTATCTTAAGTAAACTGAATTACACTATTGGGTTCTTTTCTGCTCTATTATCCTTATAACCCCCCCGCACTACATCTGAGGTAACCATATCCTAGGACTTAGGACGGTGAGGGATTCGCAGGAGCCCCTAGGTGGATGAGAGAAAAAAAGCCCTTTTGGTCATATGCTGTTGCCCTATTACTTTAAGGTAAGGGGCCACTACCCACTGAAGTGTCTGCACACAAAGATGCACGAGATTTGATTCACCAAGCACTTTAACTGCCACGTGTGCATGCTAGCACGTTGCTGTCACAGATTTCATTTAAAAAGGACATTTTTTTGTGTTAAATTCATTTTTTCATTATATATATCTTTATTGTTTTGGGACATTAATTACTGTATTTATTTCTGGAGTTTTTTGCACATTTTGCACTTTATATGAAGTTTTGTTCATTAACACCGTATGCAATTAGAGGTGTAGCCATTTACATTGTGCACATTGTTTGCACAATGCACACTGTCACTTCTGGACTGTATATGCATATAGTCCAAATCACTTTGCACTTTATTTAAAATTGTTTTTTGTCACTAACGTTGAGTTAGATATTTATTATGGTGATTTATGTTTGTAATATGCGTATTTTATTATATATATTTGCTTACACCCATACTATTTCTATTAAGTCCAGTGAGACGCATCACCTGTAGGAGTCATCCTACCAGTCTTTTTAATACTTTTAATTTATTTATATATATTTTGGTGATACAAATTATGATCAACATTTAAACCACTTTGGTTTTACATTTAGGACTAGCGCAGCACCACCCATCTATATATTCAACTAAAAGGTCAGGTGTTTACCCGAATAGGTGCATGCAGCTTTTCCACCTCCAGCCACCTCCATATTTGATAGCGCAGGAATATTTCTCTTAAATATTGATGTTCTATGATTGGTTAATAAAAGCATTAATTCCCACTCGACATTGAGTCCCAATGGCGAGTGGGACTGGATCTCATATATCCAATAAGTTTATAATTGTGATACACCACGAGTTAGAGCCCCTCCACGCCACGGGGGAATATATCTATCAATAATAAGGAATTGTGTTCCGGGTTCTGGATGGATCTCAATTGTGATGCTGTCTGTAATGTCTAGGGACAGCATGTTTGGTATCGCCCCCAATGATTTTTGCCACATGTTCACCTACCCGAGTGGAAAAGGTCATAGTAGTGCGGCCCACATAATGTTTTCCACAGGGGCAGGTGATAAGGTATACAACATGCTTTGTTGCACATGTGCAGAACATTTTTATTGGGTAGGTTTTATTAGTCACATTTGATCGAAATTCAAGTGTTTCGTGTCTACCACTAATGTTATATTGGCACACTGTGCACTTTTTGCATGGAAAATAGCCCACTAGTTCGTGAAAGAAGGTAGGACGTACAGGGGGAATGATTATATTTGGGGCAACTTTATTCTGTATAGAGGGAGCCCCTCTATAAATGATTTTGGGTCTTTCTGGTAGAATGTTGCCTAGAACGTGATCACTTTTCAATACCTCCCAGTGGCGTTCTATAATGGTTTTAATATCTCTGTGTTGAATTGAAAAGGAAGTCATCGGAGAATATTTATAGGTGTCACTGGGTCTGTGGGAAGTTCTAGGACTCAAAAGTGATCTCCTATCTGTTTCTAAGGCATGTTGTATCTCAGATTCAAGTGTGACTAAATCATACCCTTCATCTAAGAACCTTTGTTTCAAAGATAATGCTTGTGTTTGAAACACATCAATAATACTGCAATTCCTTTGCAGCCTTAGGAACTGGCTGCGAGGGACTGATCTCAACCAGGACTTATGATGGCAACTGTCCATAGGTATGAAGCTGTTGCGATCAGTTGCTTTAAAGTGAGTTTGAAATTTAAATTATCGAGAACTGATCTCTATGTCCAAGTCCAGAAAATTTACTTTAGTAAAACTATATTCAAGAGTTAGAGAGATTCCCCTGTCATTACTATTAAGGAATGAAAAGAAGCCCTCAAGGGATTCGGAAGGGCCATCCCATAGGAGGAGGATGTCATCTATGTATCTGGCCCAGAGGATCAAATTAGGTCTCTGTTCTGAATAGACGACATCCTCCTCCCACTTGGCCATAAAAAGATTTGCGAGACTGGGGGCAAATTTAGCCCCCATTGCTACGCCCTTGTGTTGCAAAAAAAACTTATCATTAAACCAAAAATAATTGTGTGATGTGGCAAACTCTAGTAATTCCACAATATATTTGTCTTTGGATGTCATTGAGTGATAAATCTTTATTCAAATAATACGTGACTGCCTCAATGCCCAAATAGTGTGGAATACACGTATAGAGTGATGCCACATCTGCCGTGGCTAATAGATAATCTCCTTTTAACTGAACACCCTCCAACCGTCTAATGGTATCTGTGGTGTCTTTTAAATATGATGGTGTTTTTTTGACTAGTGGTTGTAAGTAAGAATCAACATAGCGGCCAATACGAGATGTTATCGAGTTGATACCACTTACAATGGGCCTTCCTGGTGGATGCAGGGGGTCCTTATAGATTTTTGGTAAGTGATAGATTATGGGAATCCTAGGTGCCGTGGGTATCAGATATGCCTTCTCTTTTTTGTTTAGTATCTGTCTGTCATATCTAATGCAACCAGATCCTTCTTATAGCGATTAGTGGCTTTCAGGGGTAATTCCGTGTATGTGTCCTGATCACTCAGGATCCTGTACATTTCAGCAGTGTAATCAGATTTATCCATTACAATAATTCCCCCCCCCTTTGTCTGCCGGGTGGACAATAAGGTCTTTGCGATCACATAGTGACTTGAAACCTTTTATGTTCATAGACTGATTATAATATTTTTTGATGGGTAGTTTGGCTAGATCCTTAAATATTAAGTCTTTAAAGATAGTGACTGCAGGGGCAGTAGGCACAGGAGGCTTGAACAGAGAAGGGTTCGCCAGACCCGAGTGTGCTGTCCCTGAGGTTCCAGCCCTTTCCATAGGGGGGACTGTATTGGAAACAAGATAACGTTGAATGTTAATCTTTCTGACAAACTTATGGATATCGATAAACGTATTGAATTTGTCTAATGTTTTGGGTGGGGCAAACTTGAGGCCTTTATCAAGGATGGCCAACTCATCCTTGGTTAGCTGTTTAGTACTCAAATTGAATACTCCTTGGCCTATTACACTCTTTTTCTTTTTCCCTTGGATTCTCCTCCCCCCTCTGGACCCTCTCTTGGATCTATGGGCCTTTGCAATCCTTGTCTGACCTGCTGAAAATCCTTCCTAGAAGAATCATGGCCATATTGGTCCTGGCCATAATAGGTTCCTGTATATTCATCACGATAATCATCATGATTACCATAGAGGGGGGCGAACCTATTTTGGGTATTAGTGGGGGTCCGGTTATAATAATGGGAATCATGAGTGGATGGTATACTTTGATGGTTAAACCTCCTGGGGGAATCTGCATATGTCCTATTGCCTTGTTCATAAGGAGGCCTGGACTCATACTGATTACACCTAGGTCTTCCTCTTTGTCCTTTTACATTATGATTACTGATACCTCCTCTATGTGTGTGGGGAGGGGTATAGTATCTGGGAGGTCCTCCCCTTTGGGGGGGTGGGCCTTCCCTATTGTTGTGGGGATTCATCGTGGGTCTAGATGGTAGTCTGGGTAGCCCAGTATTGGTTGAGTTGGTGTTTCCCTGGTTCTCACCAGGTCATAGATCTGGTTGGTTAGTTACAGTAGAGGGATCAGGGGCGGATGTGATGGTTGTCTGCCACCTGAAAACTGTTCCTGATTTGTAATCTCCAACATCCCTGGAATACTTTTTATGTTTTTTTTCTGGTCTCTGTCCTCTTTCTCCTTTTCACCTGCCCCTGTGGAAAACATTATGTGGGCCGCACTACTCGGACCTTTTCCACTCGGGTAGGTGAACATGTGGCAAAAATCATTGGGGGCGATACCAAACATACTGTCCCTAGACATTACAGACAGCATCACAATCGAGATCCGTCCGGAACACAATTCCTTATTATTGATAGATATGTTCCCCCGTGGCATGGAGGGGCTCTAACTCGTGGTGTATCACAATTATAAACTTATTGGATATATGAGATCCAGTTTCACTCGCCATTGGGACTCAATGTCGAGTGGGACAATGCTTTTATTAACCAATCATAGAACATCATTGCCTTCTCATATCTGTCCTCGATTTACTCTCCCCTTGATTTGTAAGATTTTTTTTCTTTATTTGTTATTGTTATTTTTATTTTTTCATTTTTTATTCAATTTGAATATTATTTAATATTCATAGTATGATCATACAACATGCATTGGCCATTTTGACTTATAATATCTGCTATGATGGACCTTCATGTTGGACCGTGGACCCTTCTGATCTGACTTTTATTTTCAAATAACACTTCTTTTTTTAGCTTTTTAATTTCTCCTTGGATTTACATCCTTTTTATGTTTTTGGTACTATTATGTATGCTGAGCCATAGTAACCATGCGTATATATGGGATGTACCAACCTATATGTCATCTAACAGCCAACAGAGGGGACGTGCTTTATGTGCTGCCCTCTTTATATACATAATTTTGATTGTATGTCTCCACATATATTCTATCCTATTGACATACTTCCTAATAGGACTTTTTTAATTTTCTTATTTTTAAATGTTTTGTAATCAATTTTAGGACTTCCCCCTTGTGCGCTTCATCTATTCCCCCTCCGCTACTAGACCCGGGAGACAGTGCCGTGACATCATGATGCTGCCCCCTTTACTCACACGCTGCTTACTGTAGGAAGATGTGGTTCATGCCAGCGCTTCTGAAGTGAGTCTTGGAGCGCATGACGCTGTGACCCGTGCGTTCCATTCTCTCTACCTGAGAGTGAGGCTTGAGACGCACACGGCCAGGGCCATCTTGCCGACACCCGGAAGTCGCTCTAATCGAGCGAGGAAGCGGATTGGAGCCACAGTCCAGCATGGGGGTCCCTTAACATATAAAAAGGCAATGTTTGGGATGGTGCAGCACCCCAGATGATGTCCCCTAGGACGAAATGCGCTGGGATGGACTGCTGACACCACCAACATTGCCAGATATCTGCATTTTAAAGCGCTGTTTCTCTTCTGAAATGTGAGTGTTCTTACCTTCAATAAATGAGTTTTAAACCTTTTATACAGTATCACGCTATGTACTCTCACGTTTTTTGCCATATATACTCTGGATGCCTGAGTTGATTTATTCCCTTTGCCACATATAATACTCGCAAGTACCTGGGTCACCTGGATTAACGCTCATGCTATACAGATACCACCATGGATCCCCACAGTTACAAGCTAGATTGACTCAGTGGGTGTACACTAGGGATGAGCCGAACACCCCCCGGTTCGGTTCGCACCAGAACCTGCGAACGGACCGAAAATTCGCACGAACGTTAGAACCCCATTGACGTCTATGGGACTCGAACGTTCGAAATCAAAAGTGCTCATTTTAAAGGCTAATTTGCATGGTATTGTCCTAAAAAGGGTTTGGGGACCCGGGTCCTGCCCCAGGGGACATGTATCAATGCAAAAAAAACTTTTAAAAACTTCACTTTTTTCGGGAGCAGTGATTTTAATGATGCTTAAAGTAAAAAAAAAAAAGGTGAAATATTTCTTTAAATATCGTACCTGGGGTGTGTCTATAGTATGCCTGTAAAGTGGCACGCGTTTCCCGTGTTTAGAACAGTCCCTGCACAAAATGTCATTTTTAAAGGAAAAAAATCTCATTTAAAACTGCTTGCGGGTTTAATGTAATGTCGGGTCCTGGCAATATGGATGAAAATCAGTGAGACAAACGGCATGGGTACCCCCCAGTCCATTACCAGGCCCTTTGGGTCTTGTATGGATATTAAGGGGAACCCCGCACCCAAATTAAAATAAGGAAAGGTGTGGGGCCACCAGGCCCTATATACTCTGAACAGCAGTATACAGGCGGTGCAAACAAGACAGGGACTGTAGGTTTGTTGTTAAGTAGAATCTGTTTGTAATTTTGAATGGGTACATTTTTAACGTGTTTAGCTCCAGCCAAAAAATCTTTTTTAAGCTTTTTGGAAAACATAGGGAAGGGTTATCACCCCTGTGACATTTGTTTTGCTGTCTGTCCTCCTCTTCAGAAGATTTCACCTCACTTTTTGTCCCAATGACAAATGTTTTTTAAAAATTTGGGTTTTTTTGTGGAACAAGGATTGGAAAGCATCAGTGGAAAGGAGAAATGTTTTTCCCATATTAACTCTTACAGGAGAGAATTTCCCTTCCTAGGGGTAGATTTCATCTCACTTCCTGTTGTCTCCTGTTTGCAAGTAAGAGTCGTTTGTAAGTTAGATGTTTGAAAGTAGGGGCCTGCCCTATATACTCAGCAGAAATTTGGGCCTTAGGTGTTGTTGTGGCCACAACACTGTAAGCCCTCACAGGGCCCTGCTGTGAAATATTAGATCAAGAATTGTAATTACATGCCCCTGTTGAACAGGGGCAGAAAAATTGGGCCTTTGGTGGTGGTGGTGGTGGTGCTGGTGCCACAACACTGTAAGTCCTCACTCGCTCTTGGTGGGCGCAGAAATGGGCCCTGCTGTGAAATATTAGATCAAGAATTGTAATTACATGCCCCTGTTGAACAGGGGCAGAAAAATTGGGCCTTTGGTGGTGGTGGTGGTGCTGGTGCCACAACACTGTAAGTCCTCACTCGCTCTTGGTGGGTGCAGAAAAGGGCCCTGCTGTGAAATATTAGATCAAGAATTGTAATTACATGCCCCTGTTGAACAAGGGCAGAAAAATTGGGCCTTTGGTGGTGGTGGTGGTGCTGGTGCCACAACACTGTAAGTCCTCACTCACTCTTGGTGGGTGCCGAAATGGGCCCTGCTGTGAAATATAAGATCAAGAATTGTAATTACATGCCCCTGTTGAACAGGGGCTGAAAAATTAGGCCTCAGGCACTGGTGCCACAACACTGCAACCCCTCACAGACACTCTAGTTGGAACGCAGGAACAAGCCCTGCTGCAAAGTATTGCATCAGAAATTGTAATTACATGCCCCTGTTAAACAGGGGCTGAAAATTTGGGCCTTAGGCACTGGTGATGGTGCCACAACACTGCAACCCCTCACAGATACTCTAGTTGTAACGCAGAAACGAGCCCTGCTGCAAAGTATTGCATCAAAAATTGTAATTACACATCCCTGTTAAACAGGGGCTGAAAAATTGGGCCTTATGCCGCGTACACACGGTCGGACTTTCTATCCTACTTGGTCCGGCACACTTTCCGACGGACTTTGTCCGCCAGGTGCGCCGGACTTTAAAACGGACGGACTTGCCCACACACGCCCGGACTTTGCGGCGGGCTAAGTCCGCCCGTCTTTCCGACGGACTTTCGCCGGAGTTCCGGCGGACTTTCAGAATGAACGGACTTGCCCACACACGGACAAGTCCGTTCATTTTGAACGTGACTCAGGTGCGACGGGACTAGAAAAGGATGTCAATCTTGCCGCTTTTATCGGCGAGATTGACACCTTGCGAGCCCCGTCGCGGGGCATACCAGGCCCTTAGGTCTGGTATGGATTATAAAGGGGAACCCCTACGCCGAAAAAACGGCGTGGGGCCCCCCTAAAATCCATACCAGACCCCGATCCGAGCACGCAGCCTGGCCGGTCAGGAAAGGGGGTGGGGACGAGCGAGCGCCCCCCCCCTCCTGAACCGTACCAGGCCGCATGCCCTCAACATGGGGGGTGGGTGCTTTGGGGGAGGGGGGCGTGGTCAACATCACCCAGTGACCACGCCCCCTAAACGTCACAGTCCCAGCATGCCCAGGGACTGTGACATCAAAAGGGGGCGGGGTCTCCGCCTATATAAGTCACAACGCAGCCCTCGGAGAGCAGTCCAGCCGGAGAGAGCGTCGTGTCAACATCTGGGGAAGAGAAGAAGCCCAGAAGTCCGGACCTCTGCTGGCAAGAGAGCTACCTGAAGACAGCAGAGGAGCCGGCCGAAGAACTGGAGAGAAGAGAGCGGAGAAGAACCAACCGGACGCCGGGAGAAGATGAAGCGGAGGGACCCCCGAAGCCGGAAGAAGACCCCCGAAGCCGGAGGAAGATCCCCCCGGAGCTGTTTAATAAAATATTTAAAAAACCTGTGTAGTGTGTTTTATTACTTACACTTTTTTCCTAGGTGAATGGGTAGGGGTACCATGTACCCCATACTCATTTACATAGGGTGGGGGGCCGGGATCTGGGGGCCCCCTTATTAAAGGGGGCTCCCAGATTCCGATAAGCCCCCGCCCGCAGACCCCGACAACCAACGGCCAGGGTTGTCGGGAAGAGGCCCTTGTCCTCATCAACATGGGGACAAGGTGCTTTGGGGGGGGCGCAAGGCGCCCCCCTCCCCCAAAGCACCCACCCCCCATGTTGAGGGCATGCGGCCTGGTACGGTTCAGGAGGGGGGGGGGGCGCTCGCTCGTCCCCACCCCCTTTCCTGACCGGCCAGGCTGCGTGCTCGGATCGGGGTCTGGTATGGATTTTAGGGGGGACCCCACGCCGTTTTTTCAGCGTAGGGGGTTCCCCTTTATAATCCATACCAGACCTAAGGGCCTGGTATGCACCGCGCTCGCCGCAATAGGAAAATTAGTTTTTCCTATTGCAGCGAGCGCGAGATGCAATACCCTGCCCTCGTGTTGTATCTGGTCCGTCGGACCAGCATACACACGAGCGGGCTTTCCGTCGGACCAGCACACACACGAGCGGACTTTCCGCCCGAAACTGAGTCCGGCGGAAAGATTTAAAACTTTTTTCAAATCTAGGTCCGGCGGGCTTTTGGGAAAAAGTCCGCCGGAAAAGTCCGCCGGCGCCCACACACGGGCGGATTGTCCGGCACACTCTGGTCCGCCGGACCAAGTATGCCGGAAAGTCCGACCGTGTGTACGCGGCATTAGGCACTGGTGCTGGTGCCACAACACTGCAACCCCTCACAGATACTCTAGTTGGAACGCAGAAATGAGCCCTGCTGCAAAGTATTGCATCAAAAATTGTAATTACACGCCCCTGTTAAACAAGGGCTGAAAAATTGGGCCTTAGGCACTGGTGGTGGCGCCCAGAACCAAAAATGTTCTTACAAGCTATCAGCGTGATCATTGAGGAGAAGGAGGATAATTACTCAGGGATAGTCATTCAGCATCAGCATAGGCAGTCTTTGAAGGGATCTGAGATTTCAAAAAAAAATATTCGGTTACATCAGCATCAGGTGCTTGGTAGCTGGGGGTGATCCAAGACTGATTCATTTTTATGAAGGTCAGTCGATCGACTGAGTCGGTGGACAGACACATCCTGTGATCGGTTACAAAGCCTCCAGCAGCACTGAATGTGCGTTCCGAAAGAACACTGGATGCAGGACAGGCCAGTAGCTCAATTGCATACTGTGCAAGCTCTGGCCAGTGATCCATCCTCAAGACCCAGTAACCCAGAGGATTTTCGGTGGGAAAGGTGTCCAAGTCAGATCTTGCCCCTAGGTATTCCTGCACCATGTAAAACAGACGCTGGCGATGGTTGCTGGAACCGATCATACCTTGGGGCTGCGGACCAAAAAATTGTCTGAACGCATCGGTCAGACGGCCACCTTCTCCACCGCTCCTTCTTTGACTGACCGAAGCCTCAGCAACACGTTGTCCAGAAACAGGAGTTTGTAACCTCCCAGTCTCTGGGAACGCGTTGCACAGACCTTTCTGCAAGGCCTCCCGAAGATGTTTCATCCTCTGCTCCCTCTGCGATGGCAAGATAAGGTCCGCAACCTTACCCTTGTAACGTGGTTTAAGGAGGGTTGCCAGCCAGTATTGGACCTTCTCCTTGATACCACGAATACGAGGATCCTTATGCAGGCTTTGCAGGATCAGGGAGGCCATGCAGCGTAGGTTTGCTGAGGCATTCGGTGTCAGGAAATGTTCCATCCGCTGGTAGTACCTGTTATTTGGCATGCAGTACTGAGGCCCACCAGCAGGTGTCTCCTGGCAGTTTGGAACTGTCAGGAGAGCTTTTCCCTGTTAATAGTATATCATCTTTGGGCCGCAGTACTGGCGTCCACTAGCGGATGGATCCTGGCAGTGTGGAGCAGACAGTACCTCCTGCAATCAGGTGTCACTTGAGGCCAATTACAAGCCTATAAATACCCGGCAAACATTCACATGTTTGCCTTGATCTATTCATTGCCTCCTGACCTGCTAGCGATCTGATCCTGTGCCCTGAACCTGATCCTGTCTCCCTGTCTCGGACCCTATCCTGTCCCACCTGTTACCTTGCATCCCTGCCTGCAGTCTGACCCATCCATCCTCTCCCTGTCCTGTGTTCCTTGCCCCATCTGCTGATCTCCCTGTGTATGACCTTGGCCTGGCTTACGTTTATGTCTCTGGAACATCCCCTGTCCATCTGCTGGTCTGCTGTGTATGACCCTGGCCTGGCTATTGTTTATGAACCTGGTATTTCCCATTTATTGCACTTATCTGTCTATTGTTATTTGTGGGTCTCTGTCTGTGGTTGGTTATTGCACTGTGTCATATTGGAGTTGGTTGTATTATATTACTTACTTTCCTTAATAAATTAATATATTTTCACTTATATACGTTTTGGTGTCCTCTGTCGCAGACCACACGGTTCTGGTCACACCTGTTCATGACATTCGGTCTGGAGTCCTCTGGGTCACAAAGGACGACATGGTCCACAGCCACCTCCTCCCAGCCACGTACAAGTTCATGTGTTTCTTGGGACTGATCTCTTAAAGACTGCTGCTGATGCTGAGTGCCAGGCTCCACCTCCATACTGACACAATCTTCCTCCTCCTCCTCCTCCTCCTCCTTTGTGATCGGCGGGCACGCAGGAACACTGTCTGGATAAAGGGGGCCTTGACAGCTAAGGAAGTCCTCCTCTTCCTACCTCTTTTCTGCCTCAAGTGCCCTGTCCATTATTCCACGCAGCGTGTGCTCCAACAGGTGGACAAGGGGGACAGTGTCACTGATGCATGCACTGTCACTGCTCACCATCCTCGTGGCCTCCTCAAATGGTGACAGGACAGTGCATGCATCCCTGATCATGGCCCACTGGCGTAGGGAAAAAAACCCAAGCTCCCCTGACCCTGTCCTGGTGCCATAGTCGCACAGGTACTCATTGATGGCCCTCTGCTGCGTGTGCAGCCACTGCACCACGGCCAACGTTGAGTTCCACCTGGTGGGCATGTCACAGATTAGGCTGTTCTTGGGCAGGTTAAACTCCTTTTGGAGGTCCGCCAGCTGAGCACTGGCATTATATGACCGGCGGAAATGCACATAGACTTTCCTGGCCTGCCTCAGGACATCCTGTAAGCCCGGGTACCTGCCCAAGAACCGCTGCACCACCAAGTTAAGGACGTGAGCCAAACAGGGCACATGGGTCATTTGTCCCTGTCAGAGGGCAGAGAGGAGGTTGGTGCCATTGTTGCAAACCACCATTCCTGCCTTAAGTTGGCGTGGCGTCAACCACCTCTGAACCTGCCCCTGCAGAGCTGACAGAACCTCTGCCCCAGTGTGGCTCCTGTCCCCCAAGCACACCAGCTCAAGCAACGCATGGCATCTTTTGGCCTGCGTACTTGCGTAGCCCCTTGAACGGCTACGGAGCACCGCTGGTTCCGAGGACAAAGCACAGGAAGAGGCCATGAAGGAAGAAGAAGAGGAGGGGGTGGAGTAGAGAGGTGTGTCACAATCAGTAGCATTTTGGAGGCATGGTGGCGGAACAACCTCCAACACTACTGCACCTTGTCCTGCATCCTTCCCAGCTGCCAGCAGAGTCACTCAATGCCCCGTGAAACTTAGGTAACGTCCCTGTCCATGCCTGCTGAACCATGAGTCAGCGGTAATATGCACCTTACCGCTGACCGCCCTGTCCAGCGAGGCATGGACATTGCCTTCCACATGCCAGTAGAGAGCCGGAATCGCCTTCCGTGAGAAAAAGTGGCGTTTGGGTACCTGCCACTGAGAAACCGCACATTCCACAAACTCACGGAAGGGGGCAGAGTCTACCAACTGAAAAGGCAGCAGTTGAATTGCTATCAATTTTGCCAAGCTAGCATTCAACCGCTGGGCATGTGGATGGCTGGGAGCAAACTTCTTTTGGCGGTGCAGCAGATGGGGCAGGGATATTTGCCTGGTACAATCTGACGTCGGTGTACCAAAAGCAGATTGCCCACAAGTACTTGGCTGTGACACACCTAATTCTACACCTTCATTCCTCTCAGTGCAGGTCTCAGAGAGGACTGAAGGTATAGTTGGGTTGGAGATCTCAGCTGATGAGGAGCAAGGAGAGGTCCTCTTTGTTCTTTGGTGTGGGTCTTTTAGATACGCTTGCCAACGAACTACATGGCAGGTCAACATATGTCTGGCCAAGCATGTGGTACCCAAGCGGGAGATGTTTTGGCCACGCGAGATACGCTTGAGACATATGTTGCAAATAGCAGCGGTGCGATCTGATGCACTCGTCTCAAAAAAGGCCCACACCAAAGAACTTTTTGAATAATGCGCAGAGACTGCAGCGCCCTGCACATGTGGAGTTTTGGGGTGTGATGCAGTCAATGTGCTGCCCTTAGGCTGGCCCCTGGAGGGCATCCTGCCTCGTTGGTGATGTGCCGCCTCCTCCTCCTCTCTCCTATCAGGCACCCACGTTGAGTCAGTGACCTCATCATCCCCTCCCTCCTCATCACTGGAGCAAACCTGGCAGTATGCTGCAGCAGGGGGAGCATGACTGCCAGATTGCTGTCCTTCTTGGGCACCCCCTCTGTCCGTGCTCATGTTACTGCCTTCATCGAGCTTAGTATCATCATCAGAGCCTTCCAAACGCTGGGCATCCTCCTGGAGCATGTACCCAACACTGTGGTCAAACAGTTCGAGGGACTCCTCAGGAGAACATGGTGGGGCTAGGGAAGGAGTCACTGATGACATTGAGCCGAGGGAAGAGGCCGCTGCTTTGCCAGACAAAGTACCCTGGGCATGGGTGAGAGAGTATGAGGAGGATGAGGACGGCTTGGTCATCCACTCAACCAAGTCTTCCGCATGTTGCGGCTCAACACGGCCAGCTGCCGAAAAAAAGGCCAAGCGTGTCCCACGGCCACGTGCTGATGAGGATGCACCATCTCCACGACCAGCACTAGACACAGAGCCTGCTTTCCCTCTCTTATTGGCTTGTGACTGTCTGCCTCTCCTTCTTGGCCTTCCAGACATACTAATGGCCTGTAGCTGCACTAAGCTGGGATATATATATATATATATATATATATATATATATATATATATATATATATATACTGATACTGCAGCTAGCAAAATCAACTGCCTGCCTGTAGTATGAGAACACCACCAACCTTCTACAGGTAGCTTTAGCTGAACACTGTGCAGAGCTCGCAAAAAACTAACTTGTAGCTTTTTTAGCTGCCTGCGGTAGTGATAGGATCAGGAAAACACCACCAACTTTCTACAGGTAGCTTTAGCTGAACATTGTGCAGAGCTTGCAAAAAAATAACTTGTAGGTTTAGCTGAACACTGTGAGGAGGACGCACCACACTAACTTGTAGTTTTAGCTGAACACTGTGAGCAGGACGCACTGCACTAACTTGTAGCTTTAGATGAACACTGTGAGCAGGACGCACCGCACTAACTTGTAGTTTTAGCTGAACACTGTGAGCAGGACGCACCCCACTAACTTGTAGTTTTAGCTGAACACTGTGAGCAGGACGCACAGCACTAACTTGTAGTTTTAGCTGAACACTGTGAGCAGGACACACCGCACTAACTTGTAGTTTTAGCTGAACACTGTGAGCAGGACGCACTGCACTAACTTGTAGCTTTAGATGAACACTGTGCAGAGGTCTCACTACACTAACTTGTAGTTTTAGCTGAACACTGTGAGCAGGACGCACCGCACTAACTTGTAGCTTTAGCTGAACACTGTGAGCAGGACGCACCGCACTAACTTGTAGTTTTAGCTGAACACTGTGAGCAGGACACACCCCACTAACTTGTAGTTTTAGCTGAACACTGTGAGCAGGATGCACTGCACTAACTTGTAGTTTTAGCTGAACACTGTGAGCAGGACGCACCGCACTAACTTGTAGTTTTAGCTGAACACTGTGAGCAGGACGCACTGCACTAACTTGTAGCTTTAGATGAACACTGTGCAGAGGTCTCACTACACTAACTTGTAGTTTTAGCTGAACACTGTGAGCAGGACGCACCGCACTAATTTGTAGTTTTATGGTGTTGTAAATGAGAGGTGATTGGACGCAGATTCCTTTGTTTAGCAAGGGTAATGGGGAGAGGTCACTAAAAATCTGCAGTTTTGCCCCTTTATATACAAATTAGGATTTATTACGTCACTATAACATCTCTGGGTCTAGCTCCAGCCGGAGGTTTTGGGCCCAGGGAACGGTGGGCTCTATCTAAGCGCCAGTCTATATCCACCACTGTGGGGGCCAGGGTGTTGAAAAGACCCAAGAGATAGGTGCGTAGGTCAGGGTCCCCCACTGTTTCAGGGATACCTCTGAAGTGCAAGTTCTGCCTTCTTTCCCTGTTTTCAAAGTCCTCCTGCTGTAGTTGGGAGACTGAAAAACGTAAATTATGATTTTCCTCCTCAATAGCCTGCACATAGTTAATCATCTCATCCAGTTTATATTCAAGAGTATCTGTACACTCCCCTATTTGATTTATTTCCCCTCTCAGTTCTGAAGCTAGCTTGTTCACCTCTGCTGAAATGTTTCATGTGATTTGTTGAAGTAAGAGCTGCAGTTTAGCATCCAACTTGGCATCCAGAATGTCTGGGTTGAGGATCATATGTGGAGAGGAAGGAGCAGGGTCTGGACTCTGGGTGCCAGCCAGTGGAGGGTTTACAGCATTCTCCGTACCTAGGAATGGATCCATCGCGGCGAAAGGATCCACGGAATTATTTGAGACCGCAGATTAGTAACAAAGCGTTCCATGTTCGATCCCTCACGCGGTCCAAACAGCGGCTTGTAATATCGCTGCTGTTGGTCAACTTTGCCCATGGGGTGCCCAAGGAGTGAAGTGGTTGGTCAGGCTTACTCCCGGAGCTATAAGTGGCTAAAGTAGTATCTCGGAGGTCTTGGAGAGCAGACGGGGCCCAGAGCTCATTCAAATGGCATCCTCCATATTAAATGTAAAAAGTGTAGCGCTAAAGTGCAAAACCTCTATGTCAGTGGTTCTCAACTCCAGTCCTCGGGACCCACCAACAGGCCAGATTTTAAGTATTACCTTGGGGAGTTGCAGACTAGAATACTGCAATCACTGAGCAGCAAGTGATATCACCTGTGATGTATTTCAGCTATCTTGCAAACCTGGCCTGTTGGTGGGTCCTGAGGACTGGAGTTGAGAACCACTGCTCTATGTGAAAGAAGTTACAAAATAATAAAGCAATTCAACACTTAAGTGAAAAGTAACTGTATCCAGTCTCAAAACTATACAAATAAGCAAACTCAATTCTAGATGTATAGTCTAATAGCATATAAAACGCTCATTCATGGGTAGTGAGGGAAACGTGAGCAATTACAAAGATATAGTAAATAAATGTGAACAAAAAATATAAAGTAAAGTGAAAAAAATATAGGTGAAAAAAATTTGTTGTAACCCACAGGGTAATAATTAGAATGTCCGCCTTATAGATGGAGAAAAAATGCAGCAAATAAACATAGCGGTGATAATAAAATGTCCACAAATCTAATAGGAGGTGTAGCCATCGAATGAAGCATAAAACTTGTCTAGTCCCAATATTATTTCATGTAAATAAAGTGAATTCAATATAATGCGGATGATACTTTGATAACTCCTCTGCAGTACTCCGAATCAACATAAGGGATAAAGCACTCTTACCGACTTGGGTGGACTCACAGGCCGTCGGCGGTGAGTCAAACAGGCTTGCACTGTCTTAAGATGAACGACAGTATGGGAGTGGACCGTGCACTGGTGGACTTCCTCCTCAGATGGGGGACCCGGATCCTGCCCAGATGGTCCAAACGATCACCGACCTTTACGGTGATCGTATGGACCATGGACTAAGACTGGGATGCCATTAAAGTTCATGTGTGTGTAAAGAGTAGGCCGAAGCCGTGGTCTTTCCTAAGAACGGCCGCCGTACTGGTGAGCTCCGCTTCCATTAGGGCCACAGTCTCCCCCCAGGGACATATATCAAATCCCAGCCGGTTAGATGGACAGTCACCTCTTGGGATACCAGGGATAAGCTAATGTCCTGATACTCACTGTGCCTGAGAGGGGCGGCTGAGCCTGGATCAGCAGGCTTCAAGATGACGCCTGGATACCAGAGCTGTCTGTTAGGGCCCTTCTAATGACTTCCTCCCGCAGTGGATCTGCTCTATTCCCTCCAGGGGAGTAGCGGCTGTTGGGCAGGGATGAAGCGCCCGTTAAGCACTTGAATCACGGCAGTCAGGTGCGCAGTGTACAGGAGGTTCCACAGGCCTCAAGATGGGGGCGGGCTTCAGCAATGTGATGTCAGCTGCAGGACAAGTGCGCGTACAGCCGGCCAATCTTAACAATATCAGCTGGGGCTATAATAGAAGATATCCAGGGACGTGTAGAGTTAGATTGGAGTGTCACCGAAGTGAAATAAGCAGAGGATGGCGTTGGATTTTCTCTGGATGTGCAGAGCTCTGCATCAGCACGTCCTCCCTGCTTCACGTCTGGACACGCCCCCCTACCTTGCTATATTTCTGACCATCACAACAACTCGTCAGACCTATTACCATGGGCAGAGTTTGCTCACAACAGTGACTTGAATTCTGCTTCCCGATTGTCTCAGTTTATGGCGAATTATGGTTTCCAACCTTCCATGTTGCCTGACTTGTTTGTTCCGCAGAGTATTCCTGCTCTAGAGGAGCATCTCCGTGGTCTTCGTTCCACTTGGGCACAAGCCCAGGAGGCTTTGCGTCATGCTAATGATAGGTACAGACTCAATGCTGACCGCAGACGCCTGCCTGCACCTTCCTACTAGGTTGGGGATAGGGTCTGGCTGTCATCCCGCAACCTCCGACTTCGTGTTCCCTCACTGACATTCGCACCTCGGTTTATTGGGCCTTTCCATATCCTTTGCAGGATTAACCCAGCGGCTTACGCGTTGGACCTTCCTCCTAGTATGCGCATCTCAAATGTGTTTCATGTCTCCTTATTGAAACCGTTGGTCTGCAACTGCTTTACCACTTCAGTGCCACGTCCTCACCCTCCGCATCCAGCATGGTGGGAGGCTCCCGCTGTGTGACGCTTCTCCTCTTCTGAAGCACAGGGACTTGATGGGGACTTCCCTGTGGCATTCCCGTGATCTCAGAGGGGGGCGGACAGGGAAGTCACCGTGCATCAGAGGGGGGTGGGGTTACCGGGTGGCACCCGCCCTCCGTTATTTAAGAACCGTCAGAAGAGGAGAAGCGTCACACAGCGGGAGCCTCCCACCATGCTGGATGCAGAGCGGCCCGAGAAGATGAAGGGAAGAAGATGCCGGTGCCGCGGAGGAAGATGCCAGACAAGAACACCGGAGGAAGAGCCAGAAGAAGAAGATGGAGGAAGAAACCGAAGGAAGATAGAAGATAGAAGAAAGAAGATAGAAGATAGAAGAAAGAAGAAGCATTTAAATAAAGGAATTGTCAAAAACTGTATCTTGTCATTTTTAACATTTTTGACAGCTTTTTTGTGAAATGGTAGGGGTACATACCATTTCACACAGGGAGGAGGGCCGGGATCTGGGATTCCAATAAGCCCCCCGCCCGCAGACCCCCACAACCACCGGGCAAGGGTTGTGGGGATGAGGCCCTTGTCCCCATCAACATGGGGACAAGGTGTTTTGGGGGGCTACCCCAAAGCACCCTCCCAATGTTGAAGGCATGTGGCCTGGTATGGTTCAGGAGGGGGGTGCTCTCTCATCCCCCCCTCTTTTCCTGCATCCTGCCAGGTTGCTTGCTTGGATAAGGGCCTGGTATGGATTTTTGGGGAGACCCCATGCCATTTTTTTTTACATTTTGGTGCGGGGTTCCCCTTAAAACCCATATCAGACCTGAAGGGTCTGGTATAGATTTTGAGGGGGACCCCATGCCATTTTTTTTTTTTAATTTTGGCTGGGGTTCCCCTTAATATCCATACCAGACCTGAAGGGCCTGTGAACTTTTATGTGCATTGTCAGACCGACAATTCATTAATAGCCGCGAGTAGTTTTAAATTACTTTTTTTCCTTTGAAATGTCATTTTGCTGTCAGACTGTTCTAAACACGGGAAACATGTGCCCCTTTACAGGCATATTATAGACACCCCCCAGGTACGAAATTTAAAGAAATATTACACTTTTATTGTTTCACTTTAAGCATTATTAAAATCACTGCTCCCGAAAAAACTGTCTATTTTAAAGCTTTTTTTTTGCATTGATCCATGTCCCCTGGGGCAGGACCCAGGTCCCCAAATACTTTTTATGACAATAACTTGCATATACGCCTTTAAAATTAGCACTTTTGATTATTCATGTTCGTGTCCCATAGACTTTTACGGTGTTCGCGTGTTCAAGCAAATTTTTTGCCTGTTCGCATGTTCTGGTGCGAACCGAACAGGGGAGTGTTCAGCTCATCCCTATTGAGAACCATGAGGAGTATGAGGTACAATCCATTGTTGACTTCCGTAGGTTCCGTGGGCGCACACAGTACCTGGTGCATTGGAAGGGGTGGGTCTCATCCTCGGATGTACATGCTCCTGCCCACCTCTGTGATTTCCATAGATGTTTTCCCCTCAAGCCCGGTGGTCCTCCGAGGGGGAGGGGGTCGTTGAGGAGGGGGGTACTGTCAGGGCTGGCTCAGCCCTTCCTTCTCTGAGCTGGCTGCTCAGCTGTCGGCTAATTGCCAGCTCTCATCTCTCCCCAGAGTTAACCAGCTGTTGTGGATCTGGTCGTCAGTCCCGCCTACTTAAAGATCTCCAGCTCACTTCATTCCTGCCTTCGCCTTGGTCACATCACAAGAAACCATCTTCTGCGTTCCTGTTTAAAGACTGGCTTTGCTGACATCCCTTCTGGCTCCTTATCCTGCGTGCTGTTCCTCTACTTGAATCCCTGACTTCTGGCCTGGCTGGTAACCCGATCTGGTTACTGAACTCTGGCTTGGCTGACTACCCGATCTGGTTACTGGACTCTGGCTATGCTTTAACTACGCTTACTCTATTTATCTTTTTTTATTATTAATAAACAAGTGTGATTTTACTGTACTTCTGTCTCAATCTGGTTCATGGTTTCTGACAATTATACATCATCTTTATCCAACCAATAAAAGAAGGACCAAACCCAAATCTCTCCAGGACACACCAGATATATTCCCACTCTAGTCTATCAAAAGCCTTAGTCACATCCAAGGACAGCAGGGCTCTTGATCCTACATTTTCTGATTGGGGCTGGATATTTAGGGAATGCCCTTCTGATATTCATGCTAGTAGATCAACCAGCGATGAATCCTGTTTGATCTGGATGTATGAGTTTTGTAATGATTTTATTCAACCTATCTGATAATACCCTTGTGAGTATTTTAACATCCGTACATAACAGGGATATCGATCTATATGATGCTTTGTCTAGTGAATCCTTCCCCTCTTTATGGATCACTATAATAGTTGCCTCTAACATTGAATTGGGTAGTTTCCCCTCTGTCACCACTCCCCTCAATGTCCTGAGCAACTCTGGAAGTAGTATTTCCCCGTAATACATGTACGTCTCCACTGGGAGTCCATCTGACCCAGGGGATTTTTGATTAGCCATCCCGGCCAGTGCCTGTTGAAGTTACCTCAAAGTTATTGGTGCTTCCAAATCCTCTTTAACTTCTTTGGTAATAGTTGGTACCTCCACATTCTCTAAAAATGTACCCATTTCTCCTTCCTCACCCACCCCCTGGGATCTATACAGTACTTTATAGTAGGCAACAAATTTGTTCACTATCTCTAACCAAGGAGGAGATACCTCTGTTTGTAATCCTGATTGTTGATATAGCAGAGGGGGGGGGGGTTATTTTCACTAAAGGAGCCTACATTCGTCCCCACACCTTCCCCCTCTCCAAAGGCCTGTTGCCTCTGGAATAATCGCTTATTCTCTTCCCTTCTTATAATTGCAATTCTATACCCTTGCTGTTTATTTAGCAATGTTTTTTGTTTCATCGGGGTTGGGTCTTTTACATAGTTATGTTCTGCTTCTAACACTTCCTTCCTAATACTTTCCTCCCATCCCCTAGATTCTTGCTTTTATTTTGACCACCTGCTGAATCAGAATGCCTTGAGGGCATCCCATATCACACTAGTTGGCGCTGTGCCTACATTGAACTCTATAAATTCTTTCAGCTTTGGTAAAACCTCTTCTGCATTCTTCATTATTCCAAGCCAGAATGGGCTTATTTTCCATATCCCCGGTTCTCTTTACCCCCCCCCCCCCCCAGGCTCAATAACAAAACCAAAGGCGAATGGTCCGAGACCCCTTAGGCAAGTATACAATAGTTTTCACATTTTGTGACGCTTCCTTCATTGCCCAGAACCATATCTATCCTGGAGAGTGTGGAGTAAGAGCTTGAGAAGCAAGAATATTGATGAACATTCCTCTCTCTCCACATATCTGATAGCCCTGCTTCCTCCAAAAAATGGCTCAACCGGCTTCCCCCTGAGTTCTCGGGTTGAAGCCCAGGAGGAAACCTGTCAATACCCTTATCGAGAACCTCATTAAAATCCCCCACCATTATAACCGGGATGTCTTCCTTGTCCACCATAAATTCCATAAACCTGTACATAACCTCCAACTTAAATGGCAGTGGTATATATATATATATATATATATACATATATATATATATATATACCCTGTTTCCCCGAAAATAAGACCTAGCGTGATTGTCGGTGATGGCTGCAATATAAGCCCTACCCCCCAAATAAGCCCTACCCTGTTTCCCCGAAAATAAGCCCTACCCTGAAAATAAGACCTACAAGGACTTTAACTAGGGCTTATTTGGGGGGTAGGGCTTATATTGCAGCCATCACCGACAATCATGCTAGGTCTTATTTTCGGGGAAACAGGGTATATATATATATATATATATATATATATATATATATATATAATATATTTATATATATATATATATACATACCAAGACATAGCACCTATTTTCCAACCAGCAGTGAAGAAAGATGTGGTGACCCATTTCATCTATAATGATCTGTTTGCAGGAAAGTCACCCCAGTTATCACCATTATACTCACCCCCCTAGAATAGGAGGAGTACACTGAGTGATACTGGTATTGGTAGTTCCTATTCTTTAATCGGTATATTGTTAGTTTTGTTAAATGTGTTTCCTGCAGACAGACCAGTCCAATTCCATGTCTCTCCAGCATGGAGAAAACTGCAGCTCTCTTAACCGGACTACCCAATCCCCTGGCCTTCCAAGAGCCTATATTAAGTATTTTAGCTTGCATAAAATGTCAGAAAAAATATATAAAGAGAGAGGGACAGTAAAAAAATATAACACCATTATTGAATAAATTTAAACAAAAGTGCAATATTTGTAGCTGGCTTCCTCTGTTGGTAGCAGGCTGATGCAGTCTGATTAAGATGATATGGATGCCACAACTGTTATATTTGTTACATAATTCCCCAGTGTGTATCTGCAAAAAATGGTTTAATAAAATTTGAAATCCTCTTTCGAGAGTTGATTTGGAAAAAGGATCAGGCAAGGATCCGGCTCCAAAAGTTGCAGTTGCCGACAGAGGAGGGGGGTTTAGCGGTAGCTCACCCTAGGAGTTATTATTTGGCAGCACAACTACAACATTTAATGGGCTGTGATATCACTGGTGGAGGTTGCCCAAGTGGGAGAATAATGCTGGCAGGAGCTCTACATAACACATCAGTGGATGCACTGGAGGCAGATTCTTTCCTTCATAAGAACCCTACAATAAGGGTGGTAGCTAAGGTATGGAAAACCGTAAAAATATTGATGGGATATACAGGAACACTGGAGTATACCCCTCTCTGGAATAATAAAAATCTACAGGAGCTGTTGCCAATGGGAAAGATTAAAATATGGGAAACACAAGGTATAACTAGGTTGATCCAATTATACGATGGGAATACCCTGAAAACATTTTCAGGTCTGAGAAAAGAATATAATATACCACACTACTTTATTCTATAGATATCTACAGCTCAGACATGCCCTATCAGCTCAGTTCAGGGCACATATACTAGAATGGAATAAGACTCCCCTTTTCCAAATGATATTTAAAATGCACAAGACTAGAGGGCTTATTTCCATAATATATGGACAGATACGTAATAGAGCTAATGTAGGTCTGGATCCCCTTAGTCAAAGGAGGAGATAGGAAGTGGATGTGGGAGAGATAATGAACAGTGGAGGAGAATACTGGAGCTGGGGCCGATGGTATCGGTCCCCCCCCTACTGAAAGTATTGCATTTAATGCTGATACACAGAGCTAATTATACCCCTGAGAGATTATTCCTGTTTGTTAAAAGAACTGATGCTAACTGTCCCAGATGCCAGGGATTTGGAGACCTTATACATATATACATTGAAACTATAAACAAAATCTTTGTGACGACTTTGGAAATGGATCCCAGGCTCTGTGTGGTGGGATATTGGAGGGTGTTGGGGGTAGGGAAGAGTACTACAATAGCAGTGATACGTTGCTTATTCCAAGCACGGAAACTCATTGCGCAGAGGTGGCAATCAAAGAGACCCCCATCAGTGAGTGAATAGATCCATATCATTAGCAAGGTATTATGGAAGGAGAAAGCAGCCTATATAAAAATAGGAAACCTTAGGGAATTTGAAAAAATGTGGATTCCATGGCTGGTTGAGATGGGATATATTCCCTTAAAAAGGAAAGACTTATGCCCCATACACACGGTCGGACTTTGTTCGGACATTCCGACAACAAAATCCTAGGATTTTTTCCGAAGGATGTTGGCTCAAACTTGTCTTGCATACACACGATCACACAAAGTTGTCGGAAAATCCGATCGTTCTAAACGCGGTGACGTAAAACACGTACGTCGGGACTATAAACGGGGCAGTGGCCAATAGCTTTCATCCCTTTATTTATTCTGAGCATGCGTGGCACTTTGTCCGTCGGATTTGTGTACACACGATCGGAATTTCCGACAACGGATTTTGTTGTCGGAAAATTTTATATCCTGCTCTCAAACTTTGTGGGTCCGAAAATCCGATGGAAAATGTGTGATGGAGCCTACACATGGTCGGAATTTCCGACAACAAGGTCCTATCACACATTTTCCGCCGGAAAATCCGACCGTGTGTACGGGGCATAAGAGTAAGAAAGGGGCAAAACCCAAGAAATGGAATGGGTTTGTAAATATGCTTTGCACTACTGTTTAAGTTGGATTGGAAAATATTTTTTATAGGATATAATGTCTGGTATAAAATTGCTAATGTGCACTGATATGTATGAAAGAGGGAGGAAAAAGGGAAGGAAAGGAGTAAAATAACCACAGAGCTAAGAGAGAAATGGGATACTAAATTAAGGGGGTGTAAAAGGGACAGGGGGAAGTGGGTGGGAAGGGGATACAGTTGGTTGGGAAATAAAAGTGATATGGGTAGTGGGGGGGAAGGGGGGGAGAAAGCTGGATTATTGGAAGATATTTTGAACGTGGTGTATTTTGGCTTCTCTCTTCTCCTTTGTTACTCCTTTTTATTATGTAGTTTGTAATAGGGAAAAACTCAATAAAGAATATATAATTTTAAAAAAAAATAGGCACAAACAAATGTAGTTAACCCGCATCTGCCAAAAACGATGTATTAGTGGTTGAACAAACAATGTTTAATACAAACAATTCCTGTGCCCACGAACCTCAAACTTGGCATTTTAAGCTGTACAACGGTAAAGAAAAGCACATGGACCAGCACAAAAGGAATAATAATAATAATAGGAACACACGACAAATACTTACTTTTTTGCAGCACTTTCCTGATCTTTCTATACTGATCTTGCTCCCTTAATTTCAGGTCTGACCAGTGTTTCCTCAATTGCTCCTTGGAGCGTCGTACTCCAAAAGTCCTGTGCAGACTTCTGACAACTTTTGCCATGATCTTGGCCTTTCTCACATTAGGGTTTCTGTAAGGCCCATGCTTCCCATCATAGTCTGTCCTCTTCAAGATGTCCACCATCTCCACCATCTCTTCAAAGGACATATTTGAGGCCTTATATGTCCTCCTGGATGTGGAACTGCCTTGCTCCAGGCTTTCCTCATTGTTGCTGATAACAGCACACACCTGCTGTGTCTCCGCTATGTGCTCTCCCACTGCCCCGAAAGAGTAGAGGCAGGGAATACACTAGAAAGAAGGACAGGGGCGAAGTTTCAGGCATGCGCAGTGTATATAAAGCATAACATGCGGGCAACATACATACGATCTGTGAATGGAGGACGGAGGATTGTTAGCGCTGATCGTTCAAACGAAGGTACAATTGTAACTTGGGGCATCAGTGGTTAGTGGCTTATACTGCTTACAGATTGAGGCCTATATTGGGACAAGATTATGAGAGTTTAGCCTGACATTAGGGTTTGTCTTGTGTTGTGTCTTGCAGATAAAATGGTTGACAAATTCACAGCCCCTGATTTCCTGCCCAACTTTATTGATAAATACAGGTAGCTGCCATGTCTCTGGCAAGTCCAATGCAGGGACTATGCTAACAAGCAAAAGAGGAAGGCAGAGCTGAATAAACTGATGGAATAGGTGAAGCCTGTGTATCCCATGGCAGACATCAACTTTTTGAAGGCCAAAATTGGTAGCCTGAGGAGCACATATAATAGGGAGCACAAGAAAGTCCAGGATTCCCTGAGATCCGGAGCAGCAGCAGATGACGTATATGTCCCCAGGCTGTGGTACTACTACAGCCTGCGTTTTTTTGTCTGACCAGACGGAACCCAGGCCGTCGCTATCAACACTTCCTTCCACATCAGCTGAGGCTCCTGAGGTCCAACCTGGGCCTTCCACTCAGGAAGAAGATGTGGAGGAGCCCAGCTTGGCCTGGGTATAGCATTGTTGAACATATTTCTTGTCAAAAATTGAATGATGTTAACTAGATGTTACCGATCACTAATTTCTGATTTAACAAAGTGGTTTACATATCAATAGACAGTAGTAGCCAAAAATGATTGGGACAAAAATGAAAAATGCTGGGGTCAGAATGATAGTCTTTTCTATTTGTTAACATTCAATTTGCAACAGTCATGAGCTCAAAATTGTGTGTGATTTATGACCAAAAACCTAAAACTATGTACCATTTTCACACACAGAAAAGTCTCAGCCAGGAGAGGCCGTGGCAAGCAGCCTGACGAATCCCAGGTTCCTCCCCTCCGCCCTCTAACCAAAAGGACCAGGATCCTGGAGGAATCAGCAGCTGTTTTCCTTCTCCAGGCTACTGCGGCACTTAACATGACCCCTGGTGTCAATGAGGCATTTGGCTGTGTGACAGCAAGCAAGCTCAAACACATGGAGGAGGGACAACGCACAATCTGTGAGGAAATCATTTTGAAAGGCCCTTAACAAGGGGACGAGGGGCGAACTCACAACTCAAACCCACCTGTGTGAGTTGGACCGTACTCCTCCACAACCTCCAGCAACACCACAGCCACCCAACCCACCACAGCAGCATGTAAGAAAGCGTGGAAGGAAGTGTTGAGAGTGATGGCCTGGATTTGGTGTGGTCTGGCAAAAAACGCAGGCTGTTATAAGACCACAGCCTCGGGACATATATGTCATCTGCCGCTGCTCCTGATCTCTCGGAGTCCTGGACCATATTGTCCTCCCTATTAAATGGACTCCTCAGGTTAACAAGTTTGACAGTCAAATAATTGATGTCTGCCCTGGGGTACAAAAGCTTCACCAATTACAACTGTTTCTCCAGCATTGCCTTCCTCTTTATTTTGTTATGACCTTGTGCTCCCTATTAAATTCTAAATTTTTGTTTTGACAAATACTTGGCTATGTGTTTTACTTCAGAAAGGACAGTTTGTTTTTGAGTAGGCATGTACATTTCAAAAATACAATGTCAAATTAACAAGGGACACCAACAGAGTTGTATCTTTGAGGTTAAAAAATTCAAGATGAATGGTGTTGTGAAACTTGACACACAAAATGAAAAAAAAAATATTATGGAGATCACTAGTAAAAAAAAGAAAAAAAAAGATTATTCTGGAGATTCTGAGAAAAAAAAGAGAAAAAAATTATGGAGATCACTAGAAAAAAAAAGAAAAAAAAGATTATTATTCTGGAGATCACAAGAAAAAAAAATATATATATATATTATTCTGAAGATCACTAGAAATAATAAAAAATATGTTTGTCAGAACTCTGTTAATATCAGCAGCAAAGCAACTTCATTATTATACCATTATAAAATAGAAGAGAATGTGCTGCATTGAGAGATTTCATAATATGCTGCATCACGAATGTGATATCTTCATTACGAACGCTAGTTTTACAAGACCGAGCGCTTCCGGCTCGTACTTGATTCCGAGCATGCATGGACTTTTGTGTGATGGACTTGTGTACACACAATCGGAAAGTCCGAGAAACAAAAATTTGTTGGCGTAAAATTTGAGAACCTGCTAGCCAACATCTGTTGGCAGAAAGTCCGACAACAAATGTTCAATGGAGCATAAACACGGTCGGACTTTCCGCCAACAAGCTCATTACCAACATTAGGCATTAGGGTATCAGTCCAGACTGGTTGCATTATCAACCATAATATGCTAGGAACGTTTTTTAATAATATTTTGTAATAAAATATAGTCAGGTCCATAAATATTGGGACATTGACACAATTCTAATCTTTTTGGCTCTATACACCACCACAATGGATTTGAAATGAAACTAACAAAATGTGCTTTAACTGCAGACTTTCAGCTTTAATTTGAGGGTATTTACATCCAAATCAGGTGAACGGTGTAGGAATTACAACAGTTTGTATATGTGCCTCCCACTTTTTAAGGGACCAAAAGTAATGGGACAATTGGCTGCTCAGCTGTTCCATGGTGTGTTATTCCCTTATTATCCCATTTACAAGGAGCAGATAAAATGTCCAGAGTTAATTTCAAGTGTGCTATTTGAATTTGGAATCTGTTGCTGTCAACTCTCAATATGAGATATAAAGAGCTGTCACTATCAGTGGAGCAAGCCATCATTAGGCTGAAAAAACAAACCCATCAGAGAGATAGCAAAAACATTAGGTGTGCCAAATCAACTGTTTGGAAAATCCTTAAAAAGAAAGAACGCACCGGTGAGCTCAGCAACACCAAAAGACCCGGAAGACCACTTTGGTAGATGACGGAAGAATTATTTCCCTGGTGAAGAAAACACCCTTCACAACAGTTGGCCAGATCAAGAACACTCTCCAGGAGGTAGGTGTATGTGTGTCAAAGTCAACAATCAAGAGAAGACTTCACCAGAGTGAATATAGAGGGTTCACCACAAGTTGTAAACCATTGGTGAGCTTCAAAAACAGGAAGGCCAGATTGCCAAACAACATCTAAAAAAGCCTTCACAGTTCTGGAACAACATCCTATGGACAGATGAGACCAAGATCAACTTGTACCAGATTGATGGGAAGAGAAGAGTATGGAGAAGGAAAGGAACAGCTCATGATTCAAAGCATACCACCTCATCAGTGAAGCATGAACTGGTTCTCTTGTATTTATTGATGATGTGACTGCTGACAAAAGCAGCAGGATGAATTCTGAAGTGTTTCGGGCAATATTATCTGCTCATATTCAGCTAAATGTTTCAGAACTCATTGGACGGCGCTTCACAGTGCAGATGGACAATGACCCGAAGCATTCTGCAAAAGCAACCAAAGAGTTTTTTTAAGGGAAAGAAGTGGAATGTTATGCAATAACCAAGTCAATCACCTGACCTGAATCCGATTGAGCATACATTTCACTTGCTGAAGACAAAACTGAAGGGAAAATGCCCCAAGAACAAGCAGGAACTGAAGACAGTTGCAGTAGAGGCCTAGCAGAGCATCACCAGGGATGAGACCCATCATCTTGTGATGTCTATGCATTTCAGACTTCAGGCTGTAATTGACTGCAAATGATTTGCAACCAAGTATTAAAAAGTGAATGTTTGGATGATTGTCAATCTGTCCCATTACTTTTGGTCCCTTAAAAAGTGGGAGGCACATATACAAACTGTTGTAATTCCTACACCGTTCACCTGACTTGGATGTAAATACCCTCAAATTAAAGCTGAAAGTCTGCAGTTAAAGCACATCTTGTTTTGTTTCAAATTCATTGTGGTGGTGTATAGAGCCAAAAAGATTAGAATTGTGTCTTGGTTACTCAGTTTAACTCCAGGCAAAAGAAATGGAGAGGGAAAAAAAGAAAGGTGAGTATGCGTAGCCGTGGAGTGCAGCATTTGCCCTGCTAAGGAAAAGACAGATTTTTTTTAAGTAAATGTAAAGGCAAAAAAAAAAATTAGTGCATCTCTGCAATGCATGCACATTACCCCATTTTGTCTTTTAAAGTGGTAGTAAAGCCTTGAAAGCAAACTAAAAGAAATGGCCCCCCTGCAGGTTTAAGTCACTGTACTAGTATGCGCTGCATGTTAGTACATTATGACAGACTTACCGACACACAGAGCCCTCCAGCAATGTGCTGTCAGGGCTTTCCCCGGTCCACAGCTTTTCCATCTTTACCTGGTCTTCCTTCTGGGTTTTGTGTTTTCGACCGCTTGATTGGCCTGGCCAAGGTGACGTCACTTCTACGCCCATCACCACAGCACACAGAGCGGTCTGAACTGTGCATGTTCGGCTCATATCACATTGCCCACTGAAAGCCAGGGGAGACATTTATGACAGAAAAGACCTCCAGGGTCTTTTCTAATATAAAAAGCCTGCTTGACAATGGATTTTTAAATGTATGACTTTACTACCGCTTTAAAAAAAACACAGGTACAGAAAATACCTTAGTCTGCCAGAAACCCAGTGTGCTTCTAGCTTCCTGTCTAAACCGACATGACAGCCGACATTTTCTTTGCTGCACCAAAATCCCAAGCACTACAGAAGAACAACAGAACACCTCCCCTATATGTTATTGAGTTGAGAAGAGGGCAAGGTGTTCTGAACAGAACTAATAACTGACAGATTAACAGATATTTTTTGCACTTGCAGCATTGTTAAAGAGACAAAGCATAAGAAATGGGCATATATTGCGTACTTGTACTGCAGTTTTTTTTGTTTATTTTTTACTTTAGCCCTCCCATACACTTTAGGCACATATATATCCATAGTAAATAAAAAAAATGACTGCTAGGTAACATATTTTTTACTTTTGGTTTGAGTTGGTTTGTTAAAGTAGAATTAAACCACCTCTAAAATTCTTTTTTAATTGGACCCCAAGAGCTTTTATCCATAATTTGCGAGTGTACACAACATATTAGCACATTATGATCAATTTACTTACTATAGAGTTTTTACTGTTGTAAAATCCTGTCAACATTTTCTTTTTATGTTAAATTCCACTTTAAATGTCTTAAAGCTCGACTCTGGGCAGATTTAAAATAGACCAATTAATGCAGCTCTGCATTCATAATACAGCATTAAATATATTTTAAATACAAGCAGTGTGTGTATCTGACTCTGACCTGGAATCAGCCTCTTGTCGTGCCCTATACAGCAGAGTTCAGACTAGCAGAGGGAGAAGCAGCACAGGGAGTCATTCAGTTGCACTGCATTGCTCATGTTCAAGTAGCATACCGATAGGAGGAGAGAGTAGACTAATGCCGCGTACACACGGTCGGACTTTTCAGCTACAAAAGTCCGACAGCCTGTCCGACAGACTTTCGACGGACTTTTGGCGGACTTTCGACGGACTTGCGGCGGACTTTCTAACGAACAGACTTGCCTACACACGATCACACAAAAGTCCGTCGAATTCTTACGTGATGACGTACACCGGACTAAAATAAGGAAGTTCATAGCCAGTAGCCAATAGCTGCCCTAGCGTGGGTTTTTGTCCGTCGGACTAGCATACAGACAAGCAGATTTTTCGACCGGACTCGAGTCCGTCGGAAAGATTTGAAGCATGTTTCAAATCTAAAGTACGTCGGATTTGAGGCTAAAAAAGTCAGTTGAAAGTCTGGAGAAGCCCACACACGATCGGATTACCAGCCAGCTTTAGTCCGTCAGCGTCCGTTGGACTTTTGTAGACGAAAAGTCCGACCGTGTGTACGCGGCATAACAGAGACATAGGTTCATCAGTCTGCTGCTTTTCTTTTCACTGTCCAGTCACAGGCTGCAGAAGGAACAAGAACTGTAAGTGGTACTTAAAGTGGAGTTCCACCCTAAATAAAAAGTTTATTGAAGATCAGTAACATACAATTTAAGAAAAGGATTCCATAACATATAGGAGACTAACAGAGATTGTATCCTGTCACAACTATCGCCATATCCAAGAAGATAGCAGAGAACCTATGAATTGTAGATAAACAAGTTTTGCCATAGGACACTTTGCACAATGAAAGTTAAGTCATCCAGCAATAACAATCAAGTAGGGAGTCGAGACAGTCGGGAGGTGTCACTCCCGGAAAGCAATCACAGAGAGAGCAAAATTGTTACTTTCCGGTGCTATAACCTCGCTATCCCCCCTAGGTGCCCAAACGCCCCACCCCAATGGGCTCTTACTGTGAAGACATCTGGGGGGTTCCCAGGGGCTCTAAACTTAGGCACCGACACCCTCAACTGAAGGAGTTGGTTGTATCTGAAGGGGAGATCACCTTCCTGACTGTCCACCCTCCACATAAATAAAGAAAACAAACAAAAATACTTCAGTAGTGCTTTTTCAGAAGTGACTATTTGTCAGTCGGGATACGGGCAGAAGGCCCAGAAAAAGAGGAGAGAAAACGTGTGAAAAGGAGGGTGCAGTTAGAGAAGTAGAGGTCAGTGGGGAGGGGAAAGGTTCCGGGACGTCTTTCCCATACCAGGGAGGATTGGAATATCGCAGAGCGTGGCCCATGGTTCCCAAGTAGTATTAAATCTTTCAATTTTATCAGTCAGCTTTGCCACTATAAGCTCTTGTGCCATAATCCACGAGATTTTTCGTTTGCAAGCCTGAAAGGAGACCGAAGGCTTCTTCCAGGCTTTTGCCAAGGTAATTTTAGCTCCCACCAGAATGAAGAAAGAAAGTACTTGTAACCGTTTAGTCAGATTAGGTATGTATTGATTTAGTAGAGCTATCATAGGATTAGGGGCGATCGTTTCTCCTGTTAGGGAACTAATTGTGCGAAAAATTTTCTTCCAAAAGGATCTGATGCGAGGGCAAGTCCACCATACATGAAACATTGAGCCCTCTAGCTCACATCCTCTAAAGCAAAGCGGGGAAGTTCCCGGGTATATTAATGCCAATCTAGAAGGGACATAATACCACCTATTCATAACTTTTAAGCTAGCTTCTATTAAAGAAACGTTGCACATACCTTTCGACGAGCGCAACGAAACCCAGAACCAATCAGAGACATTCCAGACGCAGCCCATGTCCTCCTCCCAGGCCCGAGCGTAGGATGGTTTATCCAAGTGCGATTGAAGTGCTGCATAAATCAGGGAGATACCCCCCCTCTGGTCCATGGAGTCAGTGTACCATTGCTCATAAGGTGTTATATAGGGAGGATCCTTCCTGGAGGACCAGAAAGTGTGTAAAAAGTGGGAAATTTGCGTGTATCTAAACCTTTCAGAATCCGGCATACCTAGATTTTTCTTACATTGGGCCAGAGTAAGAGGGCCCTTGGAGGACAGGAAGTGCCCTATACGGTAGAGGCCCTTGTCTGTCCACCAGCGGAATGCCTGAATGTTAAGTCCCGGAGGGAACTTCGGGTTATGGAAAAGGTGAGCCAGAGGTTTCAGTTGGGAGATCAAGGAGTGATTCATGTAGAGTTTGGTGCATAGAGCTATCGAGTGGGATAGGGTGGGGGCCATAATAGCTGGCCTACTTCTGGTGTCTGACCATAAAAGGTAATCGATAGTGTTAGGAGGGATCGCTTTCCTTTCCATTGAGACCCAATCCGGTTTGTAGTTCCTGGAGTAAATTATTGATAATTGTGCTAATTGAGCTGCCTGATAGTAACCCCACAAATCTGGCAGACCCAGACCCCCTTGTGATTTTAGGCGTACTAAAATGCTGGACGGGCATCTGTAACCCTTGTTCCCCCAAACAAAGCGGGTTATGTCAGACTGGAAGGTACTGAGGAAGCGTTTCCTTATGGGAATCGGGAGTGAACGGAAAAGATATAAAAGGCGTGGGAGGAGCGTCATCTTGACTGCATGCACCCTACCTAGCCAGGATAGACCACTTCTAGACCACTTAGTCAGGTCTGCTCTGCATTTATTAATCATCGGTGGGTAATTAGCAGTAAAGAGATTATTTATGTCCAAAGTCAGTTTAATCCCTAGGTAAGGGAGTGCGGCTGGTGCCCATGAAAAGTCAAAGTTGTTTGAAAGAAGAGCGAGAGAATCGTTAGGTACTGTTATATTTAAAGCCATGGATTTAGACAGATTTACTTCTAAACCGGAAATCGCCGTGAACTCCTTCAGCGTCTTATAAATCATAGGCGTAGAGATTAAAGGGGAAGTAATATAAAGTAGGAGGTCATCAGCGTAGAGTGCACACTTGTGTTCCTGTCCCCCACACATCACCCCCTTAATGTCAGGATTCGATCTGATCGCTATGGCCAGCGTTTCGATGGCCATAGCGAAAAGCAGGGGCGAGAGAGGGCATCCCTGCCTGGTACCCCTACTGATCTTGAGAGATGATGAGTATCTGCCCATCAGTCGCACTTGAGCAGAGGGGTTAGAATAAAGTGAATTGATTAAGTTCAAAAAATGATTACCAAAACCCCATCTCCATAGGATACCAGACAGGTAAGCCCAGTCCATTGAGTCAAAAGCTTTGTTTAAATCAATCGAGAGGAGAAAGCCTTTCTGCGGGGATCCCCCATCCCACTGCGACTGCAGGAGTGAAATTATATCTATGGATCGGCGGATTTGGTCTGGGCCCTGTCTCCCAGGAATAAATCCCACCTGGTCCCCATTTATATATGATGGGATGAAGCTCCCTATTCTATTTGCCAGTATCTTAATCATAATTATGATGTCATTATTTATCAGCGAGATGGGTTGATAGTTGCTCACCTCACTGGCGTCTTTGCCCTGTTTTGGTATAACTGAAATATATGCTGAGTTGAGGTCAGTATCGAGATGTGACCCCTCCCGAAGTGTATTGAAGAGTTTCGTCAGATAAGGGGCTAGACAATTGCCAAATTTCTTATAGTAACCATTTGAAAAACCGTCAAGGCCTGGAGAGGAGCCCACCTTTAATGTTTTAATGGTGTCCAGAACTTCCTGGATTGAGAAGGGATCCTCGAGGAGGTCCCTGTGTTCCAGTGACAGAGTAGGTAGTGTAAGGGAGTCCAGGAATGAACTCTGCGAACTTCGGGGGGGAGAATTTCGGATTGTAAAGCTCTGAATAGAATTTATGGAAAGCTGCCATAATCTTTTCGGGATTTTGGGTCAAGTCGCCTGAGGGTAGCCTAATTTTTGGGAATGCCAAAGAGCGGGGTTTGGGGCTTAGTTTGACTGCCAGTTTAGATCCTATTTTGTCCTTTTGGGAATAAAGCTTAGCCCCCGACCATCTAAGGTGTTTTTCAGCTGCTGTAGTCAGCTGTAGGTTTAGGAGGGTTCTGGCTTTCTCCAGATTTTCTAAGGATTTAGGCGAGGGGTTCTGCTTATGTGCCTTCGTAGCTTTATGAAAATCCTCAGTTAGTCTGAGTTTGTCTACTCTGTGCTCTGCTTTAAGTTTGGATGACATTTGTATCAGTTTCCCTCTAATTACTGACTTGTGGGCCGCCCAGACCGTTACCGGGGAAACCTCACCGGTCGCGTTAATTTGAAAATATTCATTAATGGCTTTTTCAACTAAGGAACATTGAACCGGGTCACTCAGTAGGGATTCCTGCAGACGCCAGCGAGGTGAGCTCCCTGTGCCCCCAGACCTTTTTAGGATGAGTGTCACCATCGAATGGTCGGATAAGGAAGTATCTACTATCCTAGATCTTCTGACCAGTGGGATTGTTGCTGAGCGTGTGAAAATGTGGTCTATCCTGGCATAGGAATTGTGCGGTGCCGAAAAGTGGGTGTAATCTTTTGTACGTGGGTTAGTCTCTCTCCAGATATCAATCATACCCGCCTCATGAAGCAACCTCGCAATTTTGACGCTCTGTCTGGAGGAGCGTCTAGATTTCTGCTTATCCCCAGAAGACTTATCAATGGAGAAGTCAAATGCCGTGTTGGAGTCTCCTCCCTCAATGATCGTGCCTCGCAGATGGGGTTTAAGTTTATGTAAAAGTGATTCAAAAAAAGTTTTTTGTCCCCTATTAGGAGAGTAGTAGGAGACAAAAGAGTATAGATCCCCGTCAATATGGCCAGACACCAGAATATACCGGCCTTGAGGGTCAATTATTACCTCTGATTGTGAAATATTGATGTGTTTGGCAAAGCAGATAGCTACTCCTTTGGTTTTATTATCTCCGGAAGCTAAGAAAAATTGTGGGAAGCGTTGGTGGAGAAAGGAAGGCTTATATCTAGAAGGAAAATGGGTCTCTTGGATGAGTAGGACATCCGCATGCATGGAGTGATATAGTTGGAATAATTTCCTACGTTTTATGGGGGAATTCAGGCCCTGCGTATTGTGAGAAATTATGTTAAGGGAGGGTGTAGAAATGGGAGTGTCAGCCATGAACCATAGGAGGTGCGTCTATGTAAAAAAACTCTGGCTTACCCCTTTTGAACGTAGGTATCCAAACAAGCAGCCCAACGAATCCTTGGGCCAAATAATGCGAACCTGCTGTGGGAGGACACGAACCTGCCCGGAACCTTGATGTGCTCAGATGAGCAAAGAGAAAAGTAGAGGAGAAAAGAAGGAAAGAAGAGAGGGAGGGAGGCAAAAACATACCATTAGTCTGAAGTATATGCATTACAAACCAATAAAATCCCTGAGAACCGTGAGCCGAGGGGTCCTCGCCCCCCTTCTCACCCCTGAGTTGAAGTGAGCTCGTCACCTCAACTCCCTAACCCTAAGAGGACCAGATGCCCCAGCTAGGGGATCTGGTAAAGGAAACCAAGTGCACCTGCTGTGTACCTGGATTCCACTGGAGGCGTGCTGGGTCCACCACAGCCCCGACGCCTAAAAAAAAGAAAAAAGGATAACTAAAGGCCAATCTGAGGCCTATGCTGAATAATGCCCTGAACGAGCCCACCAAAAATGAATTACTACTAAGAAACTAGTGGATCACTGTATGTGAAGAACCTTGTCCTTTTGGCGCCCCGTTCCCCAGTCAATGAGACTGGGAACCCAGGAAAGCCATTAGGTGTCAAACTGGCGTAGAGCCTGGGCTCCGAATGGATAGTAAATGGAGACTGTATCCCAAGGAACTCACCCTTCACACCGCCCGCGATGATCCCATCGCCAACCGTGTGAAGGGGCAACCAGTAACCACAAAAATACTGAAAATCCGAGGATATTAAAAAAGGGAGATATAAACATAACAACCTAGAACTCCCATAACCTGTTCAAGAGCCCCAAATAGCGTGAGACTTCGTGTCCTACCCTAAAGGGTCTAGGCGAGGAGAAAAATAACTCACAAGTATATACTAGATTATCAAAAATAAAGAAAAAGTAAAGGAGACTGTAGGGGAGTACTACCCCCTTCCTTTCCCCACGTCTGAGTCCGACACCATCGGGTGTAGGTGACTTCCAGTCCGTTACAAACGTGGACCGAATCCCCCTCCCAAACATAGCTGATGGGGATAAAGGTGCCCAGTAAACCATTTAGTGATGGGGGATACTTGGAAGGCCTAAAAGAGATCTGTGTCTGGACTGGGGGGAAAAACAGCAAGTCTCCAGGTAGTGACAAAAATCCTGATCATAGCCGGACAGTCATGTCGGAGCATTTTCTTTGGATCGTTTGTGGCTTGATTGGAGCCAGGTGGGTTGCAGCGGACTCGCTGGTGGGGGTCTTTTGGAGGACGATGATGATCCCTTGGTTGACTTGGTGCTAGGGGGTTCCTGCACAATTAGGCCCAGGTGCAAAAACAAGCGCTCCCCTTCTGCAAATGATGAGAATGCGTAGTTCTTATTTCTGTAGGAAAAGTTCAAACGGAGCGGGAAGGACCACCTATATGTGATTTCTTTTTCCGTAAGGATCTGCAGGAGCGGTTTAAGTGCACGTCTCTTCTGTACCGTGTATGGTGATAAATCAGCAAACACCTGTATTTTGTGTCCCATTAGCATTAGATTTTCTGAAAGCCTGGACTTCTTCATGACCTCCTCCTTCACCGAGTAAAAGTGTGGTTTCACGATGATATCTCGAGGGAGACCGTCTGAGCGGGGAGATTGTAGGGCTCTGTGTGCCCTATCCAATTCCAAACGATGTTCGGGTATGCCTGGAATGATAGCCTGAATTAGGGATTTTACAGCAGCATGCACATCTTTTTCAGACTCAGGGAGCCCCCTGAGTCTATAGTTATAACGCCTGGACGTGTTCTCGAGGTCATCGATCTTTGCAAATGCCGCTTCTAGCTGGTCCTGAACATCCTGAATTCTGGCTGAGTTCTGGTTAATCCTCGCCACTGATTGATCTGCTTTCCTTTCTATATTGTCCATTCTCAGACCGATTTGCTGCAGGTCAGCATGGATGGAAGAAGTAATTTGGGCTGCGTTTGCTGCTAAGCTTTTAGAAAGCAGCAGAGAGAAAGCTGTCATCATGGAGGGGAAATCATTTGGAGAGGGGATGGCAGCCATTTCCTCACTCACTGACAGAAGCATGCCTGTGTGTGGATCAAGCATGGGTGTGGAGGGGAGGTCGTCATTCATTCTGTGCAATAGGGACTCTGTTGAGGCAGGAGAAGCAGCCCATTCCCGGGGGGGAGATGAGGTACCTGGGGATTGTGGCGGTAGTGAGTCCTGGTCCGCGATGGATACCTCAGGATCCTCCGTGCTGTGTAGGCCGCGCGCCGCCATCTTGGCATAGCTGAGGGGAGCGGCCGCCGCCGCCATCCGGTCGCTCAGGTTCCTCCTCACTTGAGAAGAGGACATCTAGTGACTCCCCAGCGTCTCCACCACCCGATCCACCCGGTGGCAATCTCACGGGCTCGTTCTGCGGGCTCCGGCGGCTATCAGCGGGCTGTGGTGGAGCGGAGCTCTAGAAGGCAGTGGCCATCTTGCGAGCTCCCGCGCATGTGCCTCTCTCTTCTTCAAAGTTTTAGTGACACATGAGTTTGCTGGTGGCAAAACGGCACCAACACAAAAACCCTCCTGGGTCGCTATCATGTCTACAACTAGAAAGAAACAGAGAATGTCAGATAAGGAGATGGTTATTCATTTGGATAACATTGTCAGAGACTCCTTTATGGACACTGCAATGTCTTACAACTGGAATCACCATTGGAATCAACTGACTCCTGAGCGTTAGGAGGCCTTGTGACAGTCTCCAGCGGTGAGCTCTGAGAACTACTTTCTGCCCATGTGCCCTACGTACAGACCTTTACTACAGAGTTGCAGCTTTGGAGGACTCTCAAGTGTTGGAATACAATGTTAATTTGTATTTTATGCAACAACTACTACAATATCAGTATTTGGTAGAGATATATTCTTCAACCAGTAAATGGCAGTGTTTAAAAGTTTTTAGCTGCATCTAGGACTATACTCTATAACTTCTTCCTGAATACAAGTTCCTTTTCCTGTCTGGTGTTAAGCAGCAAAGCTCCTGTGGACTGTGCACTGTTCTGTAGGTCTATATACAGCATTTCTAACATCAAGCAACAATGGAATCATGGCTAGGAGTCTTGGAAACAGCCAGTGCTGCATATATTTAGGTTCTTACACATCTGAGACAAAGTGGATGACGATGAAAAATGCAGCAGACAGAACAATGTTAGAATCCAGGGCATTCATTAGTAGAGGCCTAGATTTGAAAGTAATGGTTCTAGCACTCGTCTCCAATACACCAAGCTCTTGCCACACTACCACCATTACCTTGCACATACATAAAGTATTGGAACGCCTGCCTTTACATGAACTTTAATGGCATCCCAATCTTAGTCCGTATGGTTCAATATTGAGTTGGCCCACCCTTTGCAGCTATAACAGCTTCAACTCTTCTGGGAAGGCTGTCCACAAGGTTTAGGCGTGTGTCTGGGAATGTTTGACCATTCTTAAAGAAGTGCATTTGTGAGGTTAGGCACTGATGTTGGATGAGAAGGCCTGGTTCGCAGTCTCCACTCAAATTCATCCCAAAGGTGTTCTATCAGGTTGAGTTCAGGACTCTGTGCAGGCCAGTCAAGTACCTCCACCCCAAACTTACTTATACATGTCTTAATGAACTTTGCTTTATGCACTGGTACGCAGTCATGTTGGAACAGGAAGGGGCCATCCCCAAACTGTTTCCACAAGGTTGAGAGCAGGAAATTGTCCAAAATGTCTTGTTATGCCTACTCCTTCACTGGAAGGGGCCAAGCCCAACCCCTGAAAAACAACCCCACATCATATTCTCCCCTCCACCAAATGATTTGGACCAGTGCACAAATCAAGGTCCATAAAGACATGAATGAGCGAGTTTGGGGGGGGGGGACTTGACTGGCCTGCACAGAGTCCAGACCTCAACCTGATAGAACACCTTTGGGATGAATTAGAGCAGAGACTGCGAGCCAGACCTTCTCATCCACATCAGCGAATGACCTCACAAATACACTTCTCGAAGTATGGTTAAACATTCCCATAGACACACTCCTAAACCTTGTGGACAGCCTTCCCAGAAGAGTTGAAGCCGTTTTAACTGCAAAAGGTGGGCCAACTTAATATTGAACCTTACGGACTAAGACTAGGATGCCATTAAAGTTCATGTGCATGTAAAGGCAGGCATACCAAAACTTTTGGTAATATAGTATATATTATACACTCAAATTAATTCCTGCCCTCAAGGAGCTTACAATCTATTGTCCCTAACTCACATATACTAGTGCTAACAACTTAGCCACTGTGTTCTATATGAATAAGTATGTGATTTAGGCCTCATGCGGCCTCATGCACACTGGGTGTCAAAAGCACCACTTTAGGGTGTTTGGCTTTTTTTTTCTCTAACTGTCCCCGCATGTTAGCCTATTTTTTAATGCATACATGCCTTAAGAGGCAGGAGCGTTTAGAGGCAGAAAATAAATTCCATCACTTGCGTGTTCAGAAGAAGAGCATTTTGGCACAAAACAGGCTCCATCCATCTATACACGCCTAAACACGCACCTAAAAGATACGTTTAGTGCTTTAGCATTCATTCATTCAGTGGCCAGAATAACCTAATGTTCTGTCCAACGGAATGAATGAATACCCATATGCTTAGCGCTTAAACATACCTAAAGGCACCTAAACATGTTTGCAAAATGTGGCTTTTGGAGCTTTTTTATGCTGCCTTTCTCCTGCCAGGAAAAAAGGTGTTCAGAAGAGCTGGGCAAACACCCAGTGTTGTTATGCTTGCATCTACAGTGCCTTGCGAAAGTATTCGGCCCCCTTGAACTTTTCAACCTTTTGCCACATTTCAGGCTTCAAACATAAAGATATAAAATTTTTATTTTTTGTGAAGAATCACCAACAAGTGGGACACAATTGTGAAGTGGAACGAAATCTATTGGATTGTTGAAACTTTTTTAACTAATAAAAAAATGAAAAGTGGGGCGTGCAAAATTATTCAGCCCCCTTGCGTTAATACTTTGTAGAGCCACCTTTTGCTGCGATTACAGCTGCAAGTCGCTTGGGGTATGTCTCTATCAGTTTTGCACATCGAGAGACTGAAATTCTTGCCCATTCTTCCTTGCAAAACAGCTCGAGCTCAGTGAGGTTGGATGGAGAACGTTTGTGAACAGCAGTCTTCAGCTCTTTCCACAGATTCTCGATTGGATTCAGGTCTGGACTTTGACTTGGCCATTCTAACACCTGGATACGTTTATTTGTGAACCATTCCTTTCTAGATTTTGCTGTATGTTTGGGATCATTGTCTTGTTGGAAGATAAATCTCCGTCCCAGTTTCAGGTCTTTTGCAGACTCCAACAGGTTTTCATCCAGAATGGTCCTGTATTTGGCTGCATCCATCTTCCCCTCAATTTTAACCATCTTCCCTGTCCCTGCTGAAGAAAAGCAGGCCCAAACCATGATGCTGCCACCACCATGTTTGACAGTGGGGATGGTGTGTTGAGTGTGATGAGCTGTGTTGCTTTTACGCCAAACATATCATTTTGCATTGTGGCCAAAAAGTTCGATTTTGGTTTCATCGGACCAGAGCACCTTCTTCCACATGTTTGGTGTGTCCCCCAGGTGGCTTGTGGCAAACTTTAGACGAGACTTTTTATGGATATCTTTGAGAAATGGCTTTCTTCTTGCCACTCTTTCATAAAGGCCAGATTTGTGCAGTGTACGACTGATTGTTGTCCTATGGACAGACTCTCCCACCTCAGCTGTAGTTCTCTGCAGTTCATCCAGAGTGATCATGGGCCTCTTGGCTGCATCTCTGATCAGTCTTCTCCTTGTCTGAGCTGAAAGTTTAGAGGGACAGCCAGGTCTTGGTAGATTTGCAGTGGTCTGATACTCCTTCCATTTCAAAATCCTCGCTTGCACAGTGCTCCTTGGGATGTTTAAAGCTTGGGAAATCTTTTTGTATCCAAATCCGGCTTTAAACTTCTCCACAACAGTATTACGGACCTGCCTGGTGTGTTCCTTGGTCTTCATAATGCTCTCTGCGCTTTCAACAGAACCCTGAGACTATCACAGAGCAGGTGCATTTATACAGAGACTTGATTACACACAGGCGGATTCTATTTATCACCATCAGTCATTTAGGACAACATTGGACCATTCAGAGATCCTCGCTGAACTTCTGGAGTGAGTTTGCTGCACTGAAAGTAAAGGGGCCGAATAATTTTGCACGCACCACTTTTCAGTTTTTTAATTGCTAAAAAAGTTTAAAATATCCAATAGATTTCGTTCCACTTCACAATTGTGTCCCACTTGTTGGTGATTCTTCACAAAAAATAAAAATTTTATATCTTTATGTTTGAAGCCTGAAATGTGGCAAAAGTTTGAAAAGTTCAAGGGGGCCGAATACTTTTGCAAGGCACTGTATCTAGCAAGGTTACCTTGCATTATAAGCAAGGAAACTGAGACCTCTGCAGTGTATAAATGTGACTGACAGATATATCAAGCAAGATGCCTAGCAAATAAGCAGAAAATATGGTCTGTAACAGTAGAAATACGCTTAAAAGTTACTTAACTCCAGTTACTGTATGTTTATGATTTCCGTTGACAACTGGGACTCAGGCTTCTTAAGCAATTGCTGGTAATCAGGTATCTTTCTTTTTGGCTGGTTAGAGACTTTTCCTGGTTCTAATGCATGATGAAGTCTGTCTATCAATCTCTGATGCTCACTTTTATTTGGGCTTTTGTTGACATTGGTTACAAACTTGTTTACCTTAACAATCCACTGTTCCAACTGTCAACAGTTCCCATTGTTTGAGGACAGCCTGTGTACTTGTTACCAAGGCATTAGTTTGAGAAGCATCCTCAAACAAACTCAACAGTAACCTGATTCCTGTCTCTATCCAGAATGCTAGAAAAATCACCAATATATTTTCTATCAAACGCAACACATTCCGCCCTTGATTTTTCTCTTAGACTTCACACAGACTAATAATTCATACAAACATTAATTTGCTTTGAATGCAGCCCCTCCCATATTTCTGCCACTGAGAAGATGTTTTAGTCTTTGGCTATAGGGCCTATGCCTGTACTGTGGACTTAAAGGATATTTGTTATCTTGTGCAAGTGTCGATGCAGTAAACTGGAGAAAGCAGCAAAAACAACCCTAACCCACAGACTGGTATGTATGGAGGAAAAAAACTTGAATGTATCTGAAAAAAAACATCTAGAACTTTAGAAATATCTCGGAATAAGAAAATATATTCAAAGACAGGTGCATGAAAAAGCCACAATAATGGGTATATTACTGTAGTATTAAAAACGTATATATGGGAAAAAAAGCCCAGAGGTCCAAAACCAGGACAGTGGGTCCACATATAGGGCTGCCTTCAATGGGAATGAAAACCGGGTTCCAAAATCCTGAGAAGAAGCACAAAAAGAGAGAGGCGGCTCTAGGTGTAGACGTAAAAAACAATTTATTCATTAATCTTGTGTCAATCACACTCACATTTAGGAAGTCATCAAGAAGGCATGTAAATGTGGGATATCCATCATAAAGGTATCATCAGATCGGTCACCTGCTTGTGGAGGGACACCGCTAAACTGGATAAACTGGATAAACTGGAAATGCCTGTCGTGACCTAAGAAAAAGGTTTTATATGGATGGTTTAAAATGTTGTTGTAACTATGTGTTTATTATTACTTTTTCTATTATAGTCGTATAATAGTTTTTTCACTCTATTGTTATTACCATTATAATTTCTTATTTTATAGACTGGATCAACATCTTGTTTCAAACGCCTGCCTATGTCAATGTATCAAATTGTTCCATCTCTTGTATCACAAACTATATCGTCATTGACATTAGAATTCTATGTTAGTTACACCTTATGCCTTATAGGAGTAAGAGATGGAAGCTGCTCCCTTTTGCTGAGGTCTCAGCATTTGCTGACACTTATTTATATTTATATTTATTTTTATTATTTTTTTCCCCCATATTTTGTATTTGCCATATACATATAAATAGGTCATTTAATAGCAACAGCTAATATAATAAACATTTCCTTCTATTTTATGACATATATATTTAAATACATCTTAATGGCACCACAGAAATTCTGTCTGACATTATGTTATCATCTTATACCCAGCTCGGAACCTAAATATCCTTTGTTGATGCTTATACACAAACAGGCCGACTTCGGCACACATTATTCTGACCTTTTCGGCATAAACTTATTTATTTTATTTTAGCAGCTCTATACAAACCCTGGCCGATATTATATTACTGCCGACATCATGTCATTGCACTTTACACTTGGGTTTGAACTCAAATCGTCCATTATCATACATACATAGGCCGATTTTGACTTATATTTAATCATCTTGGTTCTTAAACACATTTTTAACAACATCATTATATTATCTCAGTCACCTTTATTTTACCGTATATCACTCTACTCCAACATTATTCGTGTCTTACTTCTGCACATTTTTTCACATTCACCACCACATGACGGCACATATATTTTGTCCATATTGTGTTTCTTTTATTAACTTTCAACCATCCATTTTATACACAGGCGACTTCTTTGTTTGCACAGTAATATATACATATATTCTTATTTTTTGATCTCTCATTTTTTCACATATATACTTTCACTTCTGATATACCTATATTTATATATAGTTTTACCATTTATTGCACTACATTTTATTTTATTTTGTTATGTCCTGATTATTTCTTAATCTATATTTATTGGGACAATCAATTTTCACCATATATCATCCATATATCCTCACTTTTAACATACTAACTTGTATATACATTTTCACATACACACACATTATATAATATCATCTATTATATACATATTTTTTTACTTATTATTTTTCCTTTTTCCTTTTTATTCTGTTGCTTATATATCATTAACATGGGAGTCTCCATTCTAAAGCCTGTTCACCTGACAGCAATTGCTGAGACCTCGCATAGTCGGCTTTCAGATGTTCTTGATTACTTATATAATTATGTGATCACATGGTTTGAAATATAGGTGTTATATATGATTTTTATTCCCATGTTTGTCAGATATGAGTAAGCACCCGTCATGAGTGTGAAACGCGTCAGCTGATTTCTGTACGTCCCTGCTGTAGTGTCTTGTACATTTTGTGATCCAGCTTTTTATTAATAAAGGCACTTGTTATCTTGTCCGGTGTGCGGCATCCAGATCACTTCATCCACTTCTGCTCCACCCAGCATCAGCCAGCACCTGGGACTCTTCCCCTTTGAAGGATTTCAACTTATTTATCCACTCATTGATTTAGACCTACCTGAGCGGTGGAATTTTCTTTGCTTTGTCTGCATTTCTGGATTTATGCTTTTCATCCATCAGCCCGGAGGTCTTTCATGGACTCTATATTTTGTCACTTCATCTATCCTTCAGTGTGTGTTTTATCCTCTATATACCTGAAGAGTCTGCCTTGTCTACTCACATGGATCATACAGTTACCTCGACACCTATGGCAGAAGTTACGTACAGCAGAACTCTCAAGGCACCATCTGACAACCCATTGAGACAATCATCGCAGACACACACATCACGATTGTCTGACGGCGATGGAATTCTTTTGATACTTCATTTTCAAATTGGAGCATTTGATGGCCAGAGAAATTAGAGATTTTTGGGATATCAGCTTCTTATCAAATTATCTGTCATTGGCACATATTCCACGAGGATTACGGATCAAGAAATTCCCCACCTCTGAACTATTCGATGACCAATTTAAAAAGGAATGGACTGACACTCTAGACACATGTTCCTTTAAGTTAATGAACATTCTCATTTCCGCAAAGAAAAAAGAAGTAGAGGTATTAGTCGGACATGTCTCTAATTCAAAAAGAGCTTTCCTCCTTACAAGCCCACACGGCATTTACAGACCTTGATGGTCGTCTAAACAAATAATTAGACAAAATGGAAAAATCGGTCATTGCTAGCAAAAGAGGCAAGATGGCCCAGGACAAGAATCACTATGAGAGCAACAAAGTTTATGTATGGAAGAGACCACCATTTACCCCAAACTGATCATGCAGGAATCAAGTGAAACAAGTCAGTTTTTCTGACCAAGAAAGTGAACTAGCAGACGACACTTTTTTTTTCTTTTTTTTGCCACATCAGCGAGATGTTCATCCGGGAGACGTATTTCATTTATTAAAAATTCAAACTCGTCCCTTCATTTCATCACATCATAGTGGCAGTTTTTATCTGCATTTTTACAAGACAAGTATATCGCTGGGATATATATATTTCACACTATAAAACCCTTTTTTAATCCAACCTGGAACACTCCCCCCTCCCCCCTCCTGCTGCCTCCCAACCCCCAGACCACCCCTCCCTTATTTCACCCCCCCTATCCCACTCCCGCTCCATTCTCCTCTTGTCTTCCCCGGTGTCTGCACGTCACCCCTAACTTGTTTGTCACTGTCAGTCGAAGTCCTATTCCCTACGCTAGATAGCTCATACCTCCGCGGCTCTTAGTGAGTCCTTAAACTCCACCCATGCCTTCCACTTCGTCTCAAATACCGCCATTTTAGTCCCTTCACTAAACCTAAGATATTATAGGCTTTGAATTTCGTTGATTTTATTGAACCATTCACTCATCACGGGTCTTCCTTTCTTTTGCCAATACCTGGGTATGAGACTTTTGGCCGCATCAGTGAGCTGTGGTAGTATAGTTTTCAGGTAAGTTTTTGTGGGCATTTCGCTCTTATGAAATAGACATACCCAGGGGTCGTCAGCGATGTCTATACTAGTGATTTCTTTGATAATTCCCCTTACCTCCACCCAGAATTTTTTGATTTCTGGGCAAGACCACCATATATGGGCCATTGACCCTATTTCTTTGCAACCCCTCCAACAAAGTTGCGAAGTTTCCTTATGGCATTTATGCACACGATCGGGGTCATGAACATTCTCGCTAAACACTTATAGTTCAGCTCCAATATTTTGCAGTTAACCGAAGTGGCGTTCACTCTCCTCAGTATCTGCCACACTTCTGGGTCTGTAAGCTTACTTTCTATTTCCTTCTCCCACCTCCTTATGTATGCTTGGGCATCTGTGTTCCCCAACTCTATTAGTACTTTATAGGTCTTAGAGAACGTCCCCTCCTGTTGATTTCCGTGCATATTTTCTCCAATGGGAGTAGGTTGTCTGCCGATCTAATTGGCTGTGGGAGAAAGTCAATGAAATGGCTCAGTTGGTTGTACCGCCCTGGGTCAATGACTAACAAATTTTCCCTGTCTTTAAGTTCCTGAAATGAACAAATTGTATCCTGATGCATTACGTCTTTTAACCACTTGCCGACCGCCTCACGCCTATATACGTGAGCAGAATGGCACGGGCAGGCAAAATCACGTACCTGGTACGTGATTGCCTTCCCGCGGGCAGGGGGTCCGATCGGACCCCCCCCCGGTGCCAGCTGAGGTCGGCATTTGGCTGGGAGAAGTGAGAGACGAGGGGGAGGCCATCCGATCGTGGCCCCCCCCTCGCGATCGCTCCCAGCCAATGAGAAACATCCTCTGCCTCTGTATAGTACACAGAAGCAGAGGATGTGATGTCATCTCTCCTCGGCTCGGGAGTTTCCGTTCCGGCCCGAGGAGAGACGACATGTAAGTAACTGCACAACACACACACAACACAGTAGAACATGCCAGGCACACTAAACACCCCGATCCCCCCCCCCGATCGCCCCCCGATCCCCCCCCAATCACACCCCCCCCCTGTCACAAACTGACACCAAGCAGGTTTTTTTTTTTTTTTTTTCTGATTGCTGCATAGTGTCAGTTTGTGACAGTTACAGTGTTAGGACAATTAGGGTTAGCCCCCTGTAGGTCTAGGGTACCCCCCTAACCCCCCCTAATAAAGTTTTAACCCCTTGATCACCCCCCGTCACCAGTGTCACTAAGCGATCATTTTTCTGATCGCTGTATTAGTGTCGCTGGTGATGCTAGTTAGTGAGGTAAATATTTAGGTTCGCCGTCAGCGTTTTATAGCGACAGGGACCCCCATATACTATCTAATAAATGTTTTAACCCCTTGATTTCCCCCTAGTTAACCCTTTCACCACTGATCACCGTATAACTGTTACGGGTGACGCTGGTTAGTTCGTTTATTTTTTATAGTGTCAGGGCACCCGCCGTTTATTACCGAATAAAGGTTTAGCCCCCTGATCACCCGGCGGTGATATGCGTCGCCCCAGGCAGCGTCAGATTAGCGCCAGTACCGCTAACACCCACGCACGCAGCATACGCCTCCCTTAGTGGTATAGTATCTGAACGCATCAATATCTGATCCGATCAGATCTATACTAGCGTCCCCAGCAGTTTAGGGTTCCCAAAAACGCAGTGTTAGCGGGATCAGCCCAGATACCTGCTAGCACCTGCGTTTTGCCCCTCCGCCCAGCCTAGCCCAGCCCACCCAAGTGCAGTATCGATCGATCGATCACTGTCACTTACAGAACACTAAACGCATAACTGCAGCGTTCGCAGAGTCAGGCCTGATCCCTGCGATCGCTAACAGTTTTTTTGGTAGCGTTTTGGTGAACTGGTAAGCACCAGCCCCAGGCAGCGTCAGGTTAGCGCCAGTACCGCTAACACCCACGCACGCAGCGTACACCTCCCTTAGTGGTATAGTATCTGAACGGATCAATATCTGATCCGATCAGATCTATACTGGCGTCCCCAGCAGTTTAGGGTTCCCAAAAACGCAGTGTTAGCGGGATCAGCCCAGATACCTACTAGCACCTGCGTTTTGCCCCTCCGCCCGGCCCAGCCCAGCCCACCCAAGTGCAGTATCGATCGATCACTGTCACTTACAGAACACTAAACGCATAACTGCAGCGTTCGCAGAGTCAGGCCTGATCCCTGCGATCGCTAACAGTTTTTTTGGTAGCGTTTTGGTGAACTGGCAAGCGCCAGCGGCCTAGTACACCCCGGTCGTAGTCAAACCAGCACTGCAGTAACACTTGGTGACGTGGCGAGTCCCATAAGTGCAGTTCAAGCTGGTGAGGTGGCAAGCACAAGTAGTGTCCCGCTGCCACCAAAAAGACAAACACAGCCCGTCGTGCCCTTCCTACTGCATTCGCCAATCCTAATTGGGAACCCACCGCTTCTGCAGCGCCCGTACTTCCCCCATTCACATCCCCAACCAAATGCAGTCGGCTGCATGAGAGGCATTTTTATGTCCTCCCGAGTACCCCTACCCAACAAACCCCCCCAAAAAGATGTTGTGTCTGCAGCAAGCGCGGATATAGGCGTGACACACGCTATTATTGTCCCTCCTGTCCTGACAATCCTGGTCTTTGCATTGGTGAATGTTTTGAACGCTACCATTCACTAGTTGAGTATTAGCGTAGGATACAGCATTCCACAGACTAGGCACACTTTCACAGGGTCTCCCAAGATGCCATCGCATTTTGAGAGACCCGAACCTGGAACCGGTTACAGTTATAAAAGTTACAAGTTTGCAAAAAAAACACAAACAAAAATAAAAAAAATAGTTGTTGTTTTATTCTCTCTCTCTATTCTCTCTCTATTGTTCTGCTCTTTTTTACTGTATTCTATTCTGCAATGTTTTATTGTTATTATGTTTTATCATGTTTGCTTTTCAGGTATGCAATTTTTTATACTTTACCGTTTACTGTGCTTTATTGTTAACCATTTTTTGGTCTTCAGGTACACCATTCACGACTTTGAGTGGTTATACCAGAATGATGCCTGCAGGTTTAGGTATCATCTTGGTATCATTCTTTTCAGCCAGCGGTCGGCTTTCATGTAAAAGCAATCCTAGCAGCTAATTAGCCTCTAGACTGCTTTTACAAGCAGTGGGAGGGAATGCCCCCCCCACCGTCTTCCGTGTTTTTCTCTGGCTCTCCTGTCTCAACAGGGAACCTGAGAATGCAGCCGGTGATTCAGCCAGCTGACCATAGAGCTGATCAGAGACCAGAGTGGCTCCAAACATCTCTATGGCCTAAGAAACCGGAAGCTACGAGCATTTTATGACTTAGATTTCGCTGGATGTAAACAGCGCCATTGGGAAATTGGGGAAGCATTTTATCACACCGATCTTGGTGTGGTCAGATGCTTTGAGGGCAGAGGAGAGATCTAGGGTCTAATAGACCCCAATTTTTTCAAAAAAGAGTACCTGTCACTACCTATTGCTATCATAGGGGATATTTACATTCCCTGAGATAACAATAAAAATGATTTAAAAAAAAAAAATGAAAGGAACAGTTTAAAAATAAGATAAAAAAGCAAAAAAAAATAAAGAAAAAAAAAAAAGCACCCCTGTCCCCCCTGCTCTCGCGCTAAGGCGAACGCAAGCGTCGGTCTGGCGTCAAATGTAAACAGCAATTGCACCATGCATGTGAGGTATCACCGCGAAGGTCAGATCGAGGGCAGTATTTTTAGCAGTAGACCTCCTCTGTAAATCTAAAGTGGTAACCTGTAAAGGCTTTTAAAGGCTTTTAAAAATGTATTAATTTTGTTGCCACTGCACGTTTGTGCGCAATTTTAAAGCATGTCATGTTTGGTATCCATGTACTCGGCTTAAGATCATCTTTTTTATTCCATCAAACATTTGGGCAATATAGTATGTTTTAGTGCATTAAAATTTAAAAAAGTGTGTTTTTTCCACAAAAAATGCGTTTGAAAAATCGCTGCGCAAATACCGTGTGAAAAAAAAAATGAAACACTCACCATTTTAATCTGTAGGGCATTTGCTTTAAAAAAATATATAATGTTTGGGGGCTCAAAGTAATTTTCTTGCAAAAAAAAATAATTTTTTCACGTAATCAAAAAGTGTCAGAAAGGGTTTTGCCTTCAAGTGGTTAGAAGAGTGGATGATGTGTGACATAAGCTTCTAAATGTTGTGCATAAAATGCCAGGACAGTTCAAAACCCCCCCAAATGACCCCATTTTGGAAAGTAGACACCCCAAGCTATTTCCTGAGAGGCATGTCGAGTCCATGGAATATTTTATATTGTGACACAAGTTGCGGGAAAGAGACAAATTTTTTTTTTTTTTTTTTTTTGCACAAAGTTGTCACTAAATGATATATTGCTCAAACATGCCATGGGGATATGTGAAATTACACCCCAAAATACATTCTGCTGCTTCTCCTGAGTACGGGGATACCACATGTGTGGGACTTTTTGGGAGCCTAGCTGCGCACGGGACCCCGAAAACCAAGCACCGCCTTCAGGCTTTCTAAGGGCGTAAATTTTTGATTTCACTCTTCACTGCCTATCACAGTTTCGGAGGCCATGGAATGCCCAGGTGGCACAAAACCCCCCAAAATGACCCCATTTTGGAAAGTAGACACCCCAAGCTATTTGCTGAGAGGTATAGTGAGTATTTTGCAGACCTCACTTTTTGTCACAAAGTTTTGAAAATTGAAAAAAGAAAATTTTTTTTTTTTCTGGTCTTTCTTCATTTTCAAAAACAAATGAGAGCTGCAAAATACTCACCATGCCTCTCAGAAAATAGCTTGGGGTGTCTACTTTCCAAAATGGGGTCATGTGGGGGGGGTTTTGTGCCACCTGGGCATTTTATGGCCTTCAAAACTGTGATAGGTAGTGAGGCGTGAAATCAAAAATTTATGCCCTTAGAAATCCTGAAGGCGGTGCTTGGTTTTCGGGGCCCCGTACGCGGCTAGGCTCCCAAAAAGTCCCACACATGTGGTATCCCCATACTCAGGAGAAGCAGCTGAATGTATTTTGGGGTGCAATTCCACATATGCCCATGGCCTGTGTGAGCAATATATCATTTAGTGACAACTTTTTGTAATTTTTTTTTTTTTTTGTCATTATTCAATCACTTGGGACAAAAAAAATAAATATTCAATGGGTTCAACATGCCTCTCAGCAATTTCCTTGGGGTGTCTACTTTCCAAAATGGGGTCATTTGGGGGGGTTTGTACTGCCCTGCCATTTTAGCACCTCAAGAAATGACATAGGCAGTCATAAACTAAAAGCTGTGTAAATTACAGAAAATGTACCCTAGTTTGTAGACGCTATAACTTTTGCGCAAACCAATAAATATACGCTTATTGACATTTTTTTTACCAAAGACATGTGGCCGAATACATTTTGGCCTAAATGTATGACTAAAATTTAGTTTATTGGATTTTTTTTATAACAAAAAGTAGAAAATATCATTTTTTTTCAAAATTTTCGGTCTTTTTCCGTTTATAGCGCAAAAAATAAAAACGGCAGAGGTGATCAAATACCATCAAAAGAAAGCTCTATTTGTGGGAAGAAAAGGACGCAAATTTCATTTGGGTACAGCATTGCATGACCGCGCAATTAGCAGTTAAAGCGACGCAGTGCCGAATTGTAAAAAGTGCTCTGGTCAGGAAGGGGGTAAAATCTTCCGGGGCTGAAGTGGTTAATTGAGCATTTTCCTCAAAAATCCACCTTCCAAACCACTCCTCCTTCCCCGGTGCAAAGTAATCTGAATCCTTAAGTGGAATTAGGGGAGAGTTAAACCCCCAGTGCTCCCTTTTGTGTAATGTGTCCCATATTTTAAGGGCGTGTCTTGTGATATCTTGTGTTTCAGCACTGAATTTTCTAAAGTGAGGTGGTATCCATACAATTTTGTTCAATTTAGTTTCACTAATTATATTTTCCATTTTTATCCAGTGTTTTTCTACATTATTTTTGACCCAATCTATTACCCGTGCCAAGGCTATGGCCTCGTAATACTTACGAATGTCTGATGCTCCCCATCCCCCCTTACCCTTCTCTTTAATAAATTGTGTGAATTTTAAACGTGTTTTTTTCCTCTCCAAATGAATTTTAGAAACATAGTGTGTAAACTTCTGAGGTATGCTTGTGGAAGTGTTATTGGGAGCATCTGTATTTTGCATGTAATTTTAGGCAGTATTACCATTTTATATATGTTGATTCTCCCTGCCCAGGATAACTGTTCGCGTGAGATTCTATTTAGTTCTTGTTTTATCTCATTGAGAAGGGGCATAAAATTTGCCTGAAATAGCATCTCTTTTGATGTAGTAATTATGACCCCTAGATAATTGAGTTCTTTTTTCCCCCAAATAAATGGGAAATGTTTTTGGTATAAAAAATCTCTAAGTTTGCTGTTATTAATACCTAGCGTTTCCGATTTAGTCGGATTAGTCTTAAAATTAGAAAGTTTCCCATATTCTATTAGTGTGGAGACAATATTCGGAAGGGTTATCCTTGGGCGCGTGACAAATAGCAGGATATCGTCCGCAAAAGCAGCCAATTTATACTCGTCTTTACCGATTTTAACCACGCAGATATCCAGATTTGCCCTAATCCTGGAGAGCAGGGGTTCCAGAGTCAGCACGAATAACAGCGGAGAAAGTGGGCACCCCTGTCTCGTGCCATTGAACATTTTGAATGCTGCCGAAAGAGAATCGTTAACCCTCACTCTCGCCGTAGGTCGGGAGTACAGTGCTTTTATCCATTTAAGGATTCTATCCTGAAATCCTATCTCCTCCAGTGTGCATATTATGAAGCCCCAGTCTACTCTGTCGAATGCTTTTTCAGCATCCACTGACAGTAGTAGACCTGGGGCTCCACTCTCTTTAATTTTCTGTACCGCTAATAGAGTTTTAATACTATTATCCCGCCCCCTCTTTCTAGGATAAACGCGACTTGGTCTGGATGTATGATCTTATTTATTATTTGTTTCAGTCTTTACGCAAGCACTTTGGCAAATAATTCAACATTTAAAAGCGATATGGGTCTGTAACTGGAGCATAATGTACTGTCTTTGTCCTCTTTGAGGATTAAGGCTATGTTGGCTTCCAAAGCTTCTCCCCTCATCTCCCCTTTTTCCCCGATTTTGTTCATATATGAGCACATTTTGGGGATTAAGTGATCCTGGTATTTTTTGTAATATAGGACTGTAAGCCCATCGGGGCCTGGACTTTTGCCAACTGGCGTATCCTAAAGAGCCCTTCTTATTTCTTCTTCCGTTATGGGGGCCTCTAAGTTACTTAAGTCAATTTCCGTAATTTTAACCAACCCACTCTCTTTTAAGTAGCTTTTGATCTTTTCTCGTTTTGTTCCCTCCCCTCTTGGGTGTCGTTTTTATTGATGACGTACAACTCCCCAAAATATTCTTGAAAGGTTGACGCACTATCTTTGTCTGCGTATCTAAAATCTCCTGTCCTTGTTTTAATTTTCTCAATGTAATTGGTGTTTTTCTTTTTTCTTTTTTCTCAGGGCCTTTGCCAGAAATCTGCCTGGTCTATTGCCCCCTATATATCTTTCTTTTTTTACAACTTTATAGAGTTTTCGGGTTTCTTGTTCAATTAAGATCCGCATAGCCTCTCTCCTCCTTAGTAGATCAGCCAATACCATCTTATCCCCCGTTTGCTTGTGTGATTTCTTTCATCAGGGCAATTTTTTATTTCTCCTTTCTTCTCTTTTCCTCAGAGCCTACCATCACAAAGATACCTCTAATATATGCTTTGTGTGCCTCCCATACTGTAGCCTCTGAGGTCTCCCCCCAGCACATTCACATTAAAATAGAGTTCTAGCTCATCTTTAATTCTCTTGTCAATGACACTGTCGTGGAGGAGATCCTCATCTAATCTCCAATTCTTACACCAGTTTTTTCATCTACCTATTTTCAGCTGTAGACTAATAGGCGCATGGTCAGAAAAAGCCATCGTACCGATATCTGAACTCACAACCTCCTCAAGGAGGCAATGGTCCATGAGGAAAAAGTCCAATCTAGAGTACGTCGCATGCACGGGGGAGTAGAATGTGTAGTCTCTTTGGTCGTAATGTTGCGACCTCCACACATCCACAAGTTGGCATTGGCGCAACTTCTTTTTTATTTTATTCAACCATGCCCCGCCTGTCCCCCGTGCAAGCGACTTACTATTTTTGCCTGGTTTCAAGCACAGGTTAAAATCACCTGCTATTATGGCGCGCCCTTTCCTAAATTCCTTGAACTTTGCGAGGGTGCCCAGGAAGTATCTGCTAGAATTTTTATTTGGGCCATATACATTAGCGAATGAGCACTCTAGCCCGTTTACTTTACCTCTATGAAACAAAAAATGCCCCTCAGGGTCAGTCATTCTCTCCTCTAATTTGAACGATACTTGCTTGGCGAACCCGATCGCCACTCCTTTTGCACCCCTAGTCGGGGAGTCTCCGTAGAACCAAGTAGGGAAATCCCTAGAAAAAATAGTCTGGCTCTTACCCAAGAAGAGGTGCGTCTCCTGTAGGAGAACAACATCTGCTTTCAGGAATTTCAACTCGCCCATTATGTTTGCACATTTAATGGGGCAGTTTAGTCCTCTTACGTTGTATGATATTATGTTTACCCTAGACATCTCTTTTTTGGGCCAAAAGGGGAGATTTACATTTCCTTAAGGATCTAAGGAGTGGGAGATGATGGGGTGAATGCAGACCTCCCGCCCCCCACCTTTCCCTAGCACACCCACCCACCCCCTCTCCCTCCCCCGCCATACCCACCCCCCAGACCCCCCAGCCCCCCTGAATTGATACCCAATTGGGGGTAACAGGCCTACCCATGGCCTAGAAAACCGTGGCCCCACCGACACCTCCTGACCCCTCGGCAGATGACACTCTTGCTCATACAATGTCAGATTCCTTTCTAGATCGCTCCATAGATCCCATGGAACCAGCAAAAAACAACAGTCACCACAGCACTGGAAACCATCGCAGGTCAGGCCACACAAAGAAAAAGAAATAGTCTATAAGAAAACAAGAAGAGGGGACAGGAGACACACGAACCCCAAGTAATGCACATTACACTCTTCGGGGCAAAATAAAGAAATAAACTCTAGTGTTCTCAACATCTCTAAAAGACCCTTGAAAGAAGAAGAAATCAGCCTCTTAGCAAAGGGTTTGAATTTTTGCCCCAATAGACACTTCGACCTGTTTAATATCATTTCGGATGTTAATAGATTCTCTCACACTTTAACACTCAGAAAACACTTCCTTGATTCTTCTAATGAGAAAAAAGAGGTCTCTTTGGGTTCCGGTGATACAGGTGAGTCTCCCCCTTCACCCATAATTTTTACTGAAGTCTGTGCATTAAATGACTTAATTGAATTAGCAGTAGGGATGAGCCGAACACCCCCCGGTTCGGTTCACACCAGAACCTGGGAGCGGACCAAAAATTTGCACGAACGTTAGAACCCCATCGACGTCTATGGGACTCAAACGTTCAAAATCAAAAGTGCTCATTTTAAAGGCTAATTTTCATGGTATTGTCCTAAAAGGGATTTGGGGACCCGGGTCCTGCCCCAGGGGACATGTATCAATGCAAAAAAAAACTTTTAAAAACAGCCGATTTTTTCAGGAGCAGTGATTTTAATGATGCTTAAAGTAAAAAAAAAAAAAATTTGAAATATTCCTTTAAATATCGTACCTGGGGGGTGTCTATAGTATGCCTGTAAAGTGGCCTGTGTTTCCCGTGCTTAGAACAGTCCCTGCACAAAATGTAATTTTTAAAGGAAAAAAAGTCATTTAAAACTGCTTGCGGGTTTAATGTAATGTCGGGTCCTGGCAATATGGATGAAAATGGCATGGGTATGCCCCAGTCCATTACCAGGCCCTTTGGGTCTTGTATGGATATTAAGGGGAACCCCGCACCCAAATTAAAAAAAGGAAAGGTGTGGGGCCACCAGGCCCTATATACTCTGTGCAAACAAGACAGGGACTGTAGGTTTGTTGTTAAGTAGAATCTGTTTGTAATTTTGAACGGGTACATTTTTAACGTGTTTAGCTCCAGCCAAAAAATCTTTTTTAAGCTTTTTGGAAAACATAGGGAAGGTTTATCACCCCTTTGACATTTGTTTTGCTGTCTGTGCTCCTCTTCAGATTTCACCTCACTTTTTGTCCCAATGACAAATGTTTTTAGAAAATTTGGGTTTTTTTGTGAAACAAGGATTGGTGATAAAGCATCAGTGGAAAGGAGAAATGTTTTTCCCATATTAACTCTTACAGGAGAGAATTTTCCTTCCTAGGGGTAGATTTCATCTCACTTCCTGTTGTCTCCTTCAGTTTGCAAGTAGGAGTCGTTTGTAAGTTGGATGTTTGAAAGTAGGGGCCTGCCCTATATACTCTGCAGAAATTTGGGCCTTAGGTGTTGTTGTGGCCACAACACTATAAGCCCTCACAGGGCTCTGCTGTGAAATATTAGATCAAGAATTGTAATTACATGCAATTACATGTTTAACAGGGGTTGAACAGGGGCAGAAAAATTGGGCCTTTGGTGGTGGTGGTGGTGCTGGTGCCACAACACTGTAAGTCCTCACTCGCTCTTGGTGGGCACAGAAACGGGCCCTGCTGTGAAATATTAGATCAAGAATTGTAATTACATGCCCCTGTTGAACAGGGGCTGAAAAATTGGGCCTTAGGCACTGGTGCTGGTGCCACAACACTGCAACCCCTCACAGATACTCTAGTTGGAACGCAGGAACGAGCCCTGCTGCAAAGTATTGCATCAAAAATTGTAATTACACGCCCCTGTTAAACAGGGGCTGAAAAATTGGGCCTTAGGCACTGGTGACTGAGCCCAGAACCAAAAATGTTCTTACAAGCTATCAGCGTGATCATTGAGAAGGAAGAGGATAATTACTCAGGATAGTCACTCAGCATCAGCATAGGCAGTCTTTGAAGGGATCTGACATTTAAAAAAAAATTATTCGGTTACATCAGCATCAGGTGCTTGGTAGCTGGTGGTGATCCAAGACTGATTCATTTTTATGAAGGTCAGTTGGTCGACCGAGTCGGTGGACAGACGCACCCTGTGATCGCTTACAAAGCCTCCAGCAGCACTGAATGTGCGTTCCAAAAGAACGCTGGATGCAGGACAGGCCAGTAGCTCAATTGCATACCGTGCAAGCTCTGGCCAGTGATCCATCCTCAAGACCCAGTAACCCAGAGGATTTTCAGTGGGAAAGGTGTCCAAGTCAGATCTTGCCCCTAGGTATTCCTGCACCATGTAAAACAGACGCTGGCTATGGTTGCTGGAACCGATCATACCTTGGGGCTGCGGACCAAAAAATTGTCTGAACACATCGGTCAGACGGCGACCTTCTCCACCGCTCCTTCTTTGACTGACTGAAGCCTCAGCAACACGTTGTCCAGAAACAGGAGTTTGTAACCTCCCAGTCTCTGGGAACGCAGTGCACAAACCTTTCTGCAGGGCCTCCCGAAGATGTTTCATCCTCTGCTCCCTCTGCGACGGCAAGATAAGGTCCGCAACCTTACCCTTGAAATGTGGATCAAGGAGGGTTGCCAGCCAGTATTGGTCCTTCTCCTTGATACCACGAATACGAGGATCCTTACGCAGGCTTTGCAGGATCAGGGAGGCCATGCAGCATAGGTTTGCTGAGGCATTCAGTCCGGAGTCCTCTGGGTCACTAAGGATGACATGGTCTGCAGCCACCTCCTCCCAGCCACGTACAAGTCCATGTGTTTCTTGGGACTGATCCCTTAAAGACTGCTGCTGATGCTGAGTGCCAGGCTCCACCCCCATACTGACACAATCCTCCTCCTCCTCATCCTCTTCCTGTGTGATCGGCGGGCACGCAGGAACACTGTCTGGATAAAGGGGGTCTTGAGAGCTAAGGAAGTCCTCCTCTTCCTGCCTCTGTTCTGCCTCAAGTGCCTTGTCCATTATTTCACGCAGCGTGTGCTCCAACAGGTGGACAAGGGGGGCAGTGTCACTGATGCATGCACTGTCACTGCTCACCATCCTCGTGACCTCCTCAAATGGTGACAGTGCATGCATCCCTGATCATGGCCCTGGGGGAAAAAAAAACAAGCTCCCCTGTCCCTGTCCTGGTGCCATAGTCGCACAGGTACTCATTGAGGTGTGTCACAATCATTAGTAGTGGCATTTTGGAGGCGTGGTAGCGGAACAACCTCCAACACTACTGCACCTTGTCCTGCATCCTTCCCAGCTGCCAGCAGAGTCACCCAATGCGTGGTGAAACTTAGGTAACGTCCCTGTCCATGCCTGCTGGACCATGAGTCAGCGGTAATATGCACCTTACCGCTGACCGCCCTGTCCAGCGAGGCATGGACATTGCCTTCCACATGCCGGTACAGAGCCAGAATTGCCTTCCATGAGAAAAAGTGGATTTTGGGTACCTGCCACTGAGGAACCGCACATTCCACAAACTCAAGGAAGGGGGCAGTCTACCAACTGAAAAGGCAGCAGTTGAAGTGCTAGCAATTTTGCCAAGCTAGCATTCAACCGCTGGGCATGTGGATGGCTGGGAGCAAACTTCTTTCTGCAGTGCAGCAGCTGGGGCAGGGAAATTTGCCTGGTACAATCTGACGTCGGTGTACCGAAAGCAGATTGCCCACAAGTACTTGGCTGTGACACACCTATTTCTACACCTTCATTCCTCTCAGTGCAGGTCTCAGAGAGGACTGAAGGTATAGTGGGGTTGGAGATCTCAGCTGATGAGGAGCAAGGAGAGGTCCTCTTTGTTCTTTGCTGTGGGTCTTTTAGATACGCTTGCCAACGAACTGCATGGCAGGTCAACATATGTCTGGTCAAGCATGTGGTACCCAAGTGGGAGATGTTTTGGCCATGCAAGATACGCTTGAGACATATGTTGCAAATAGCAACGGTGCGATTTGATGCACTCGTCTCAAAAAAGGCCCACACCAAAGAACTTTTTGAATAACGCGCAGAGACTTCAGCGCCCTGCACATGCGGAGCTTTGGGGTGTGATGCAGTCAGTGTGCTGCCCTTAGGCTGGCCCCTGGAGGGCATCCTGCCTCGTTGGTGATGTGCCGCCTCCTCCTCCTCCTCCCCTCTCCTATCAGGCACCCACGTTGAGTCAGTGACCTCATCATCCCCTGCCTCCTCATCACTGGAGCAAACCTGGCAGTATGCTGCAGCAGGGGGAGCATGACTGCCAGATTGCTGTCCTTCTTGGGCACCCCCTCTGTCCATACTCACGTTACTGCCTTCATCTAGCTCAGTATCATCATCAGAGCCTTCCAAACGCTGGGCATCCTCCTGGAGCATGTACCCAACACTGTGGTCAAATAGTTCAAGGGATTCCTCAGGAGAACATGGTGGGGCTAGGGAAGGAGTCACTGATGACATTGAGCCGAGGGAAGAGGCCGCTGCTTTGCCAGACAAAGTACCCTGAGCATGGGTGAGAGAGGATGAGGAGGATGATGACGGCTTGGTCATCCACTCGACCAAGTCTTCCGCATGTTGCGGCTCAACACGGCCAGCTGCCAAAAAAAAGGCCAAGCGTGTCCCACGGCCACGTGCTGATGAAGATGCACCGTCTCCACGACCAGCACTGTTGCCTCTAGACACAGAGCCTGCTTGCCCTCTTTTATTGGCTTGTGACTGTCTGCCTCTCCTTATTGGCCTTCCAGACTAGGGATGAGCTTCGTGTTCGAGTCAAACCCATGTTCAACTCGAGCTGTTCGGTCGTTCGCCGAATTCTGAACGTTATGGGCCGTTCGCGCCAAATTCCTGTGGCGCGTCACGGCCCATAATTCACTGCGGCATCGCAGTGCATTGCTGGCTGATGATTGGCCAAGCATGCACTATGACCCGCATGTTTGGCCAATCACAGCGTCGTCGGTAGAGAGAGCTGTAATTGGCCAAAGCCAGGGTGGCTTTGGCCAATTATGGCTCAGGGGGTTTAGAACACGCCCCACACTATATAAGGTCACCTGCACGGCGGCCCTGTGTAGTGTGTGTTCCGGCGTTGAGATACATAGATAGACAGAGAGACAGTGTCATTTCATTTGAGTTAGCTAGATTAGGCAGGACAATCAGTGAGTTAGCTGCACTTACAGTGTATTGTGTATATATATGCATCCCAGGTGTTGCATATATATATATATATACACTGTATTCAGTTTAGCTAGATCCGTTCCTGTTATCTTCCTACTGACAGGCAGGCTTGTCTTGTTACAGTATTTACAGCTACCTGAAGAAAATTGCTGGTGTTCTTTTGATCCTATTAGTACCACAGTCAGGCAGCTAGACTATTTACAGTTAGTGTAGTGTGTCCTGCTCACAGTGTTTAGCTAAAACTCCAAGTTAGTGTAGTGCGACCTCTGCACAGTGTTCAGCTAAAGCTACAAGTTAGTGTAGTGCGTACTGCTCACAGTGTTCAGCTAAAACTATAAGTTAGTGTAGTGAGACCTCTGCACAGTGTTCATCTAAAGCTACAAGTTAGTGTAGTGCGTCCTGCTCACAGTGTTCAGCTAAAACTACAAGTTAGTGTAGTGAGACCTCTGCACAGTGTTCATCTAAAGCTACAAGTTAGTGTAGTGCGTCCTGCTCACAGTGTTCAGCTAAAACTACAAGTTAGTGTGGTGTGTCCTGCTCACAGTGTTCAGCTAAAACTACAAGTTAGTGTAGTGAAACCTCTGCACAGTGTTCATCTAAAGCTACAAGTTAGTGTAGTGCGTCCTGCTCACAGTGTTCAGCTAAAACTACAAGTTAGTGTGGTGCGTCCTCCTCACAGTGTTCAGCTAAACCTACAAGTTATTTTTTTGCGAGCTCTGCACAGTGTTCAGCTAAAGCTACCTGTAGAAGGTTGGTGGTGTTCTCATACTACAGGCAGGCAGTTGATTTTGCTAGCTGCAGTATCAGTACATATATATATATATATATATATATCCCAGCTTAGTGCAGCTACAGGCCCTTAGTATGTCTGGAAGGCCAAGAAGGAGAAGCAGACAGTCACAAGCCAATAAAAGAGGGCAAGCAGGCTCTGTGTCTAGTGCTGGTCATGGAGACCAGCATCCTCATCAGCACGTGGCCGTGGGACACGCTTGGCCTTTTTTTCAGCAGCTGGCCATGTTGAGCCTCAACATGCGGAAGACTTGGTCGAGTGAATGACCAAGCCGTCATCATCCTCCTCATCCTCTCTCACCCATGCTCAGGGTACTTTGTCTGGCAAAACAGTGGCCTCTTCCCTCGGCTCAATGTCATCAGTGACTCCTTCCCTAGCCCCACCATGTCCTCCTGAGGAATCCCTCGAACTGTTTGACCACAGTGTTGGGTACATGCTCCAGGAGGATGCCCAGCGTTTGGAAGGCTCTGATGATGATACTGAGCTAGATGAAGGCAGTAACATGAGCACGTCAGAGAGGGTGCCCAAGAAGGACAGCAATCTGGCAGTCATGCTCTCCCTGCTGCAGCATACTGCCAGGTTTGCTCCAGTGATGGGAAGGGAGGGGATGATGAGGTCACTGACTCAACGTGGGTGCCTGATAGGAGAGAGGAGTAGGAGGAGGAGGCGGCACATCACCAACGAGGCAGGATGCCCTCCAGGGCCCAGCCTAAGGGCAGCACACTGACTGCATCACACTCCACAGCTCCACATGTGCAGGGCACTGCAGTCTCTGCGCGTTATTCAAAAAGTTCTTTGGTGTGGGCCTTTTTTGAGAAGAGTGCATCAGATCACACCGCTGCTATTTGCAACATATGTCTCAAGCATATGTTGACCTGCCATGCAGTTCGTTGGCAAGCGTATCTAAAAGACCCACACCAAAGAACAAAGAGGACCTCTCCTTGCTCCTCATCAGCTGAGATCTCCAACCCCACTATACCTTCAGTCCTCTCTGAGACCTGCACTGAGAGGAATGAAGGTGTAGAAATAGGTGTGTCACAGCCAAGTACTTGTGGGCAATCTGCTTTCGGTACACCGACGTCAGATTGTACCAGGCAAATTTCCCTGCCCCAGCTGCTGCACCGCCAAAAGAAGTTCGCTCCCAGCCATCCACATGCCCAGCGGTTGAATGCTAGCTTGGCAAAATTGCTAGCACTTCAACTGCTGCCTTTTCAGTTGGTAGACTCTGCCCCCTTCCGTTTGTGGAATGTGCGGTTCCTTAGTGGCAGGCACCCAAACGCCACTTTTTCTCATGGAAGGCGATTCCGGCTCTCTACCGGCATGTGGAAGGCAATGTCCATGCCTTGCTGGACAGGGCGGTCAGTGGTAAGGTGCATATTACTGCTGACTCATGGTCCAGCAGGCATGGACAGGGACGTTACCTAAGTTTCACGGCGCATTGGGTGACTCTGCTGGCAGCTGGGAAGGATGCAGGACAAGGTGCAGTAGTGTTGGAGGTTGTTCCGCCACCACGCCTCCAAAATGCCACTACTAATGATTGTGAAACACCTCTCTCCTCCACCCCCTCCTCTTCTTCTTCCTCCATGGCCTCTTCCTGTGCTTTGTCCTCGGAACCAGTGGTGCTCCATAGCCGTTCAAGGGGCTACGCAAGTACGCAGGCCAAAAGATGCAATGCAGTGCTTGAGCTGGTGTGCTTGGGGGACAGGAGCCACACTGGGGCAAAGGTTCTGTCAGCTCTGCAGGGGCAGGTTCAGAGGTGGTTGACGCCATGCCAACTTAAGGCAGGAATGGTGGTTTGTGACAATGGCACCAACCTCCTCTCTGCCCTCCGACAGGGAAAAATGACCCATGTGCCCTGTTTGGCTCACGTCCTTAACTTGGGGGTGCAGCGGTTCTTGGGCAGGTACTTGTTCTTACAGGATGTCCTGAGGCAGGCCAGGAAAGTCTGTGTGCATTTCTGCCGGTCATATAATGCCAGTGTTCGGCTGGCGGACCTCCAAAAGGAGTTTAACCTGCCCAAGAACCGCCTAATCTGTGACATGCCCACCAGGTGGAACTCAACATTGGCCATGCTGCAGCGGCTGCACATGCAGCAGAGGGCCATCAATGAGTACCTGTTTGACTATGGCACCAGGACAGGATCAGGGGAGCTTGTTTTTTTTCCCCACGCCAGTGGGCCATGATCAGGGATGCATGCACTGTCCTGTCACCATTTGAGGAGGCCACGAGGATGGTGAGCAGTGACAGCGCATGCATCAGTGACACTGTCCCCCTTGTCCACCTGTTGGAGCACACGCTGCGTGGAATAATGGACAGGGCACTTGAGGCAGAACAGAGGCAGGAAGAGGAGGACTTCCTTAGCTCTCAAGGCCCCCTTTATCCAGACAGTGTTCCTGCGTGCCCACCGATCACACAGGAAGAGGAGGAGGAGGAAGATTGTGTCAGTATGGAGGTGGAGCCTGGCACTCAGCATCAGCAGCAGTCTTTAAGGGATCAGTCCCAAGAAACACATGGACTTGTACGTGGCTGGGAGGAGGTGGCTGCGGACGTTGTCGTCCTTAGTGACCCAGAGGACTCCGGACCGAATGCCTCAGCAAACCTACGCTGCATGGCCTCCCTGATCCTGCAAAGCCTGCATAAAGATCCTTGTATTCGTGGTATCAAGGAGAAGGACCAATACTGGCTGGCAACCCTCCTTGATCCACGTTACAAGGGTAAGGTTGCGGACCTTACCTTGCCATTGCAGAGGCAGCAGAGGATGAAACATCTTCGGGAGGCCTTGCAGAAAGGTCTATGCAACGCGCTCCCAGAGACTGGGAGGTTGCAAACTCCTGCTTCTGGACAACGTGTTGCTGAGGCTTCGGTCAGTCAAAGAAGGAGCGGTGGAGAAGGTGGCCGCCTGACCGATGCATTCAGACAATTTTTTGGTCCGCAGCCCCAAGGTATGATCGGTTCCAGCAACCATCGCCAGCGTCTGTTTTACATGGTGCAGGAATACCTAGGATTTTCACACCGAAAATCCTCTGGGTTGCTGGGTCTTGAGGATGGATCACTGGCCAGAGCTTGCACAGTATGCAACTGAGCTACTGGCCTGTCCTGCATCCAGCGTTCTTTCGGAACGCACATTCAGTGCTGCTGAAGGCTTTGTAACCGATCACAGGGTGCGTATGTCCACCGACTCGGTCGGTCGACGGACCTTCATAAAAATGATTCAGTCTTGGATCACCACCAGCTACCAAGCACCTGATGCTGATGTAACCGAATAATTTTTTTTGAAATCTCAGATCCCTTCAAAGACTGCCTATGCTGATGCTGAGTGACTATCCTGAGTAATTATCCTCTTCCTCCTCAATGATCACGCTGATAGCTTGTAAGAACATTTTTGGTTCTGGGCGCCACCACCAGTGCCTAAGGCCTAATTTTTCAGCCCCTGTTTAACAGGGGCATGTAATTACAATTTTTGATGCAATACTTTGCAGCAGGGCTTGTTCCTGCATTCCAACTAGAGTATCTGTGAGGGGTTGCAGTGTTGTGGCACCAGCACCAGTGCCTAAGGCCTAATTTTTCAGCCCCTGTTCAACAGGGGCATGTAATTACAATTCTTGATCTAATATTTCACAGCAGGGCCCATTTCTGCTCCCACCAAGAGCGAGTGAGGACTTACAGTGTTGTGGCACCAGCACCACCACCACCAAAGGCCCAATTTTTCTGCCCTTGTTCAACAGGGGCATGTAATTACAATTCTTGATCTAATATTTCACAGCAGGGCCCGTTTCTGCACCCACCAAGAGTGAGTGAGGACTTACAGTGTTGTGGCACCAGCACCACCACCACCACCAAAGGCCCAATTTTTCTGCCCTTGTCCAAAAGGGGCATGTAATTACAATTCTTGATCTAATATTTCACAGCAGGGCCCGTTTCTGCACTCACCAAGAGCGAGTGAGGACTTACAGTGTTGTGGCACCAGCACCACCACCACCACCACCAAAGGCCCAATTTTTCTGTCCTTGTTCAACAGGGGCATGTAATTACAATTCTTGATCTAATATTTCACAGCAGGGCCCTGTGAGGGCTTACAGTGTTGAGGCCCAAATTTCTGCTGAGTATATAGGGCAGGCCCCTACTTTCAAACATCTAACTTACAAACGACTCCTACTTGCAAACGGATGGAGACAACAGGAAGTGAGATGAAATCTACTCCTAGGAAGGGAAATTCTCTCCTGTAAGAGTTAATATGGGAAAAACATTTCTCCTTTCCACTGTTGTTTTCCAATTCTTGTTCCACAAAAAACCCCAAATTTTCAAAAAACATTTGTCATTGGGACAAAAAGTGAGGTGAAATCTTCTGAAGAGGAGGACAGACAGCAAAACAAATGTCACAGGGGTGATAACCCTTCCCTATGTTTTCCAAAAAGCTTAAAAAAGATTTTTTGGCTGAAGCTAAACACGTTAAAAATGTACCCATTCAAAATTACAAAGAGATTCTACTTAACAACAAACCTACAGTCCCTGTCTTGTTTGCACCGCCTGTATACTGCTGTTCAGAGTATATAGGGCCTGGTGGCCCCACACCTTTCCTTATTTTAATTTGGGTGCGGGGTTCCCCTTAATATCCATACAAGACCCAAAGGGCCTGGTAATGGACTGGGGGGTAGCCATGCCGTTTGTCTCACTGATTTTCATCCATATTGCCAGGACCCGACATTACATTAAAGCCGCAAGCAGTTTTAAATGACTTTTTTTCCTTTAAAAATGACATTTTGTGCAGGGACTGTTCTAAGCACGGGAAACATGCGCCACTTTACAGGCATACTATAGACACACCCCAGGTACGATATTTAAAGGAATATTTTACTTTTTTTTTTACTTTAAGCATCATTAAAATCACTGCTCCCGAAAAAACGGCCGTTTTTAAACGTTTTTTTTTGCATTGATACATGTCCCCTGGGGCAGGACCCGGGTCCCCAAACCCTTTTTAGGACAATAACATGCAAATTAGCCTTTAAAATGAGCACTTTTGATTTTGAACGTTCGAGTCCCATAGACGTCAATGGGGTTCTAGCGTTCGTGCAAATTTTCGGTCCGTTCGCAGGTTCTGGTGCGAACCGAACCGGGGGGTGTTCGGCTCATCCCTATTACAGACATACTAATGGCCTGTAGCTGCACTAAGCTGGGATATATATATATATATACTGATACTGCAGATAGCAAAATCAACTGCCTGCCTGTAGTATGAGAACATCACCAACATTCTACAGGTAGCTTTAGCTGAACACTGTGCAGAGCTCGCCAAAAAATAACTTGTAGCTTATTTAGCTGCCCGCCGTAGTGATAGGATCAGGAAAACACCACCAACCTTCTACAGGTAGCTTTAGGTGAACACTGTGCAGAGCTGGCCAAAAAATAACTTGTAGCTTATTTAGCTGCCTGCGGTAGTGATAGGATCAGGAAAACACCATCAACCTTTAGCTTTAGCTGAACACTGTGCAGAGCTTGCAAAAAAATAACTTGTAGGTTTAGCTGAACACTGGGAGGAGGACGCACTACACTAACTTGTAGCTTTAGCTGAAGACTGTGCAGAGGTCTCACTTCACTAACTTGTAGCTTTAGCTGAAGACTGTGCAGAGGTCTCACTACACTAACTTGTAGTTTTAGCTGAACACTGTGCAGAGGTCTCACTACACTAACTTGTAGTTTTAGC